>OY728141.1:781263484-781863484 GCA_963277665.1 Viscum album
TTTTATAAATGAATTAAATTCATCCAAGTAGTTATAAGTGGTACTAAAATATACCCATGGATTATATTTTCAATAATACACTCGCCAATTAAATTATAACACAATTTAGTTTAATTATATATTTTTATAATATAATATTTTAACTTCAATTATTCAATTTACCCTCAACGATTGTAATCTAAATTATTACTAAAGATAATAATCATAATGTAAAAAAATAAAAGGTACCTATATTTATAACACGGAACATATAATTCCAATTATGGAATCCATTTTTTCACATTCAAAACACATTATTTACATAATTTTACTCAAAATTAATCTCTTTGACGGAATAAGAAAATGGGTTTTTAAGGAAAAATGTTCAAAAGTTCACATTGTTTTTAAGTCCATTTTAAATGTGAAATTGATTAAAATGAACAAAATTATATTAAGTAATAAAAAAAATCTAATTATTCTTTGAAAACATGTAAAAGGATAATCTAATGGTAGAAATAATTTATACAAAAAAACAGTTTGGAATTAAAATTCTTAATTTTTAACTACACATTAAAGATGAATCTTATCAAAAAATTTACTATAAATTAACCCAAAGTAAATTTTTATCTCCTAATTACATATTAGAAGTATATTTTTTATAAAATAACTAATAAAATAGTCAAAACTGGATTAAACTTTCTTCTCCATCAAGAGGAAGTATAATTGATTTTTATAAAAAAATGTTTTTAAACATAAAACCAGATTTATCGTATACTATATTGAACATTTTTCTCTTTTAGTTAATTTAAATTAATAAATATGAAAAATTATTATTCTATAATTATATAGGATGTCACATCCCCCCCTCATTTTAAAATTTATTCCTCACTATTTTGAATTCGGGTTTGGTAACTGATGTATGAATTCTCAAAATAACTTTATCATAATACCACATTAGAAAATGGATTAATAAATCTACCACTTTAAAAGAATGATTGGGAAGTAAAAAAGTTGTCTTGGGGTAACTAATACATGGGTTCTATTTAGTAATGTATGGATATGGAAGAGAAAACTAACCATCATGTTATAATAGACAGTAATACAAAAAAAATTCCTGAGAATGTAAACAATCAAAAAACCATAAATTTGTGATTGGATAAACGGTATTTGATTTCGTAGAAGAAAATGTAAACTAAAAATATTTCTATTTTATGTTCCTTTTCATAGATATAAGGAATTATATTAATACCTAGACAAATATCATAAGGAAATATACATATTTAACATGTAGCATTTCATCCTTTAACCAATTTCAACCAAAAACTCATATTTCATTCAAAACAGTGAGTCTTTAGGATGATTTCTTTATGCCTGAATCACTACAATAAACTTCAAGATAATCAAAAAATTAAAAAAATATTAACAATCCATTTCACCTATCATTAAATTTAAACCAAACCCAAATTGGTTGGGATAATATTCAATTATTCCCATGAAATAATAAACCTTATTTGATGAAAAAAATACATTAATCCCTAAAATTCCACATTTTTACCCAAAGATCTGTGTAAACAAATCAAAATATAAATATATCTATAATTACACAAATATATTATAACTAAGATTAAAACCCAAAAATCATAATGATTTAATCACATAACATTCTAAGATAATTTCGAACAATTATTTTCTAGTAACATCAATAACACTTGATTACTCACACCAAAAGTCATTGTCCTAATAACATTTAATATATTCTCACCCAAATCACTATAATCCCATCATAGATTCTTCCAAAATATAATTCAACATTTATTCCTCAAATAAAATACAATATTATTCTATCTACCTTGATCAAACGGGATTCCAAAAATAGAAACATATTCCCAAATATTAGTAATCAATTAATCATCAAATAATTTAACTAAAAAGAAAATTTCATACTAGGCAGTTCTTAAATTAGGCTAGTGGTAGGTGATTCACGCTATCACCATTTGGTTGTGGGTTTGATTCTAATGGCCTTGCCGAACCCTATGGGTTTTCACCCATCCTCCAGGTTGTCCTTTTTCTAAAACTATATCAATCTTATAACATCCCAAAAATATGAAAAGATATTTAAAAAGAACAATAACAAATTTTAACCTCAATTTATATCTTATAACCATCCTTTTGTATCCCAAAATTTAATAAAAAATAATTACATTAAAATAAAGTATCATTTAATCCCTAAAAGATATCCATAAATTTATAATTATTTCCACAAAAGATAAATTTTCCTCAAATAACGTTTTTATATAAAAAATTATTTATCAATCACCAAACCAAAAAAATTATTCAAAATTACCCCAATAATCAAAATATTATTAATACATTTAAAATTTTCATTTCCTTAAGTATTCCATAATTGTTAAATTCTTTTTATATAAAGGATCTTAGTTTTTCAACATTCTTTATAATCTTTTAACTATGACTTTCCCTATTATCTCTTAATAATACATACATGGAAATAAAATAAATGATATATATCGACATGATTCATTAATATTAATCAAATTATGTTTCATAAATTATCAATAACAAGATAATTTAAAACTTGATTCTCGATTTAAAGATCTTCTTGATGTGCCTTTTCTCTTTTGGCATGTTGTTCTACTTTCAAATTATAAGCGTTCACCCCAATTTTATTATTTCACCATTTTAATGATTTAGACAAGTTGATATATTTATATCATAGAAAAGAGATACCATGACCCATAAAATTGTTTCATATATGAGTAGGTGTTGGATAACTCAAAAAATTTCTTACAGGTGATTTGAATACTCAAGAAGCAGTTATGATCATTTTAACAGTATTTTGTAATAATACTGATGGTAAAATAATCGGTGAGGGGTAAAATGGATGTGAAAGAGCTCTTTACTTCCATCTTTACAACTGATCATTAATCTATTCAAAATAAAAACTCTTTCAGATTAACATAATTATTAAATGAAAATACTCAATAGTTAAAAAAATAAAATGCAATTTTTATATTACATTAATCCATCAACATCCTTTTATCTAAGTTGATTTGTGTTTTTATACAATATACCTAAATTATCATAACCCTTAAAAAATTTATATATGATAATAACCCACTTTGTTAAAAAGGATCTTTGACCTACACCAAGATAAAATCCAATCCTCTAAAGTTATCTAAACTAACATATGATACCAAATATATGTCCCTAGGGGTAAACATTACAAATTCTTGAGTTAAGTTTCGAATTTTACTTTAATTTACATTGATTATATTTTTATGTTTAGTGAATTATATAATTAGGTCATAATTCCTACAGAAAAACTAAAATATTACAATTTAGACACTTCTACTCAATATCAATTTTTCACAAAAAAAAATATTAAAAAAGAGAAATGTTTTCTTTTCATGAAAAATCATCATAACATTTCCACGATCCCATCATTGAATTTATTCTCCTTTAAATCCATTGAAAAATTTTCAAATCTTATGGTGAGCATTAATATCTCAATAATGGAAACCAAAAGAAGGAAAACTATTAGTCTTGTTAAAACATGTAAACCCGTGAATACATTAACATATTGTAATAAATTTAAAACATAAGTAGTATTAAATACTTTCTATTCAATATATGATAATTTAATACTATTGATATAATCAGGAGAATTCCAAAAAATCCCATAGAAATAATATATGACAAATAATGGTATAGTGAAATATAATTATACTTAAATGGAATAACCATGTGGTCAACAACCGTACATTTCACTCATATTAATAAAAGATCCATACATAATAATTCCATACCCAATGAATTGGAGGATATAATGTAATCATCCATACTTGGTTTATCGTACAACCACACATCCTTGGTTAATAATGTATGAACACTTCAAATTCCCATGTACCATTATATAATCATAACACATAAAAGATTCCAATTTTCAATATTTCACTCATAAAATTACATTTCTAATCACATGAAATTATTTCAAGGTATTGAAAAAATAAATCCATTTAAAAAAAATCAATATAAAAATACCTATTAAAAAGAATAAATTATTTATTTTTGTTTTAAAACATTAAGGCTTGTAGGGGAATCCAAATATCAAATAAAAGTCATGAAGGTGGAAAAGTCGTTGTCAATGTATACGTTAACAAGTATTTCATCATTCATTTGAAAATAATATCAACTGATCCATATATAAATATTAATTTTAATAACATTAGAATTTAATTAAAATTAAAAAAGGGGTCATTAATACATCAGATAAAATTAGGTGGTGTATAATATCAAAATATGCCTCAATGAAAGGAGAATGAGATGAAGTCCCTTACCTCGATTTTGATTCTTCATGTATGTTCTTTATCATCAAAAATAATAAACTTATTTATTTTCTTGAGAACATTTGTGACGTTTATTATTCATTTTATATAACTTATTATCATTTTATTATAATTACATAATTATAAATGTTCATATTGGATGTTCTGTCGACATTCAGTACTTGAGTCAAAAATGAACATGGTATGATGTCAATAGCCCATGTGGACATAAGTGCTTCATATAAAAATTAATATTCATGAAATAATAACAAATTTTATATATCAATTATACCTCTAATAAAATTTATTTAATATGGTTATTAAAAAGGAACAACGTTACAGTCATGGAGATAGAAAGTCGTATGTATGCATTAGTAGCATTTCATTTTGTAAAGATTAGTATAGAAAGAATGTAAATACTATTTTATCCCTAAATAATGATAACAAAATAGTTTATATCATATTAATCATTGAAATGTTCTTATATATTTTATCCATGTTTTATGGTGATTAAAAATGAATCACATCACTTCGTGGAGGTCATAGTTCCCACATACGCACGAATGATGTTATTGATTTTTTGTGCAATGAAAGTAAGAAAATAGTTGATATATTATAAATATTTCAAGAATATAATATATAATAAATAATTAAATCATTATAAAAAGTCTTTAGATATGGTAATGGAAAACGAATTATATCAGTTCATAAAGGTTATAGTTCACACATATGCATGACTGATTAATTCGTTTCCCGTTTAATGTAAGTGAATATTCATTTAGATGATGATGTTAACCTAATAACAAATATATATACTATGTATAATAGGATTATTATTAAATATTTGATGAATAATATTTTAATTTAGTGGAATAATAAGTAAATTAAAAACACTTAAATTTAAGAATTTCCTTTCCTTCGGATGATCACCTTTCTTAACACCTAAACACCACAAATAAGGTGGTTATGCCAAAAATAAGGCCTCAATAATGTGGGTAGGGATTATAGATTTGTGTTTTTTTAAGTTATTTGTTGAACTAAATGGTTTTTTGATTATATGTAATAGAGGCTAATGGGTTCCCTTTTTATTGGAGAGGTGAGGGGCACTCTTCAAATTTTTAAATGTATTAAATTAATATAAATTCATTTTCTATTCCAAATGATTCCAAATAGATTTAGTTAGAAAATTGGATGATTGTGGAAAAACTATTTTTATATATTATTTAATCCTTATTATTTGTTTGAAACCCCTTTAACTATTAATGTTTTATCATGTAATTTACACTTTAAAGGATACTATAATTACCATAACATGAAAAACAAAAAATTAAGGATTTAGTACTGACAGTTTTAGATGTATCTCTATTTTTTGGCTTAATATTATATTTTTATAAATTTTTTAACATTATATAGAATATTTTATATCATAAAATACAATTTTTGTCAACTTTGACCATATTCATTTACATACATTTTAAAAATATCATAAATTCAACATATAGTCGAAATAAATATTAGAAAATATGACTAACAAGATAAATCCATCTATAAATTTTTTATGGAAAAAATTATATAAAATTATATTTATTAAAATATTTATAATCTCATTTACATTATTCTTTAATAAATTAGGAAATTCATTCATCATCATTATGTCCCCATTTAATTTAAATATGTATTTCCTAGAAACTATAAATAAATTGCCATGTTGTTGGTAATATTGTATTATAAATACATTAAAATCATCACAAGTGGATAAAATTTATCCTAAAATATATAATAATGTTCTCTTGGTAGGAATAAGCTCATCTAATTAAATTAAGAAAATTTTTAGGGTGTTTTTATATTTTTATAATATAATTGTTTATGCTTAGTCACAAAATATATCCTTAACCATGGAAATAAGATTCATTTGTAATGTTACTATTCATATTGTACAAAAATAAAAGGGTCTTATTTTAATAATTTTTACCTTCTGATTAAAAATATAGAACATATTTTTCAAAATTCAAAACACATAATTTGATGAATTTAATTAAAAATTGATCCCATTGACAGAATAAGAGAAGAGGTTTTTAATGTAAAATGTTTAAAAGTTCACATAGTTTTTATATGAAATTTCAATTGGAAAATTATTCCATATTAACTAAATTAGATTAAAATATAAAAAATAATGTAATTATACTTCAAAATAAAGAAAAATTATAATCTAAATTGGAAATAATTTTGACAAAAATTCAGATTTGAATTAAAATGCGGTATTTTTCACTATTCATTAAAATTCTATCTTATCAGGAAAATATCAAAAAATCATCAAAAGTAAATATTGATATCAATATTCCAAATAATATGTTCATTGTTTAACAAAAATTATAATATTTTCAAAAAAATAAATTAAAAATGTGTTATCCGTCAAAAATAATTGACACTATTTTTTTAGAAAAATAATTTTTTTAACTATAAAACTAGATTTATCATATATGTTATTGAAAATATTGTCTATTTTAATTCATAAACATTAATAAATTCGAATAAATTATTATTCTATATTTACCTACTATGTTGCAATTATTTCTTGATACACTACCACCCTGGTATGACAAACATGGTTTCAAATGTTTTTAGTGTGAGGGATCGTGGATTTCAGACCATGATGATTAATAATAAGATTACTATATATATATATCTAATAATGATGGATATTTTTATTTTTTGAGAAGCGGGTGATCATTCCTTTTACATGAATTTTTTTTAAAAAAACTCATACTAGAAATGATAGATATGTCCAAGAATGATGATGAGAAATTTTAGAGGAATATTAAAGAAGTAATTAATAGAAATTGATGGACTCTATCAATCTAGATGGAGTGTTCATTTTTTAGAAGAGGTATCCATTCAATTCATCCCAGTGTTGAAAATGTAACTCCTAGATGAATAATATAAGTAAATTTTTATATACACCATGATAGTGTAGATATATATTTTGATTTTAGGGAAATTTTTTTGGTGGGATGGTATGAATGAATACATTTTGGGCAATTTGTCTAGATTATTATTATTCCCATGGGTGAAGGATAAAATTCAAAATCCTATTGTATTCTTGAAACCTCATCCAATACCTATATGAATGTGGGAAAATTTTACAATGTACTTTTCCCCTAGACTCCAAATGATTCCTAGGAAGATTGACAATATATGGGTCATCATTGATCATCTTAATAAATCTATTAAATTATTTTAAATAAAACTAGTTCTAAACCTATCACACCATTCCCTACACCATATCAATGAAATAATAAGTATTAATTAGTATCCTCGATCATTTATATCTTATAATGAATCATTGTATACCTTAAAATTTAGGAAGAGTATTCAAAGTGATCTTGAAACTGACATACATCTATGCACCACCTAACATCCTCAAAAGTGATGGGTAGCCTACAAGGGTTATCTTGACTTTGGAATACATGATGAAATCATTTTATCTTGACTTCCATGATATGTGTAATTAGTATCTACCTTTTTTAATTGTCCAAAAAAATATTCCATTTGAGTATCGAAATTGAACCATACAAGGCATTGTATGGGAAGATTTTTTATACTTTAACATGATAGAAAAACGATAGAGACAAAAAGTTAGTTATCCCAAATCTTGTAAAGGAAACAACAGTTAAAATGATAACTATTTATGATCACACAAAATTATACGAGTGTAGATAAAAGAGATATGATAATAATTTATGGAAACACTCAGAATAGCATGGTGGGGAACAAGTATTTTTGAATGAAATTCATGTTCTGCCATATGAGGGAGTATTATTGCAACCTGGCATGTCTTATAATAAATAATATGTTTATATTAATGACATAAGAAAGAAAATGTGATGTAATTGAGTGACTAGATTTGTGAAAAGACATTTGAAAAATAAAATACTATTAGAGGAAACATGGGATCTTGAGGAGGTTATAAAAAATTAGTGTCAAAATTTTTCAACTGCTGGTATATACCATAATTTATTGTTTGTAATTATTCATTGGCGGGTATTTAATACAAGATATCCTAATGTAATAGTTAAAAAACTATACTAGACTATCATGATCTCAATATCCTTTATTCAAGAAAATATTTTAAATATAAATTTTTGAATTTAAAATTGTCTAAACTAACTTCGTTTTTAAATTCATCATATCAAACTTATTATATAATGAATTTTTGTGCTTTTTCAAGAATGGTCTTGTTTTAGTGAAAGGATATTATTTTTCATGAATGAAGTAATTTTTATGAACATATAGTTATATAAGAATGACCTAGAAGTTTAAAGATCTATTAATGTAATATTATATGAATTTAAGAAATAATAATAGATATTTCCAAATATTCTTTGATCTTATTGATCCTTTTACTATTATTTTTATAACTAATTAAATTGATACTTTAATATAATTTTATTCATCCATTTCGTTGAATCATGTATCTTCAAAGGGATTTCGTTTTGGTTTACCTAGGGATCCTAATAAAAAATATTTTTTGCTAATAAATTGATTTATTTCATTAAAAATAGTAACCATTAGAATTTTATCTTATATATAAATGTAAAGATTCATAATGTTTTTTCTCTAAAAACTGTTCTTATTGGGTTAAGCAAATTTATTTTAAAATTATGTATTCACAAATTTAAAAAAAATAATAAAATGATTTTATAATTTTAAATTATAATTTAAAAATTATGTAAAATGTTTAATAATAAAAATTTTCATTAAAATTAATTTCTATGATTAGAAATTAATTACAATGTTTAATTTAAATTGTGGAAAAAGAAAAAAGGTTAACCATGAAATCGCTAAAATAATCAACACTATTTCAATAAATATTGTTTGAGGTTAGTTTTTTAACACAGTAATTGTCATATTCTATTTTTCCCATTTTTATTCTATTGAAACTTGAGTAATAACAGTAAATTATTTAAAATGTAAGGGTTACTCAATAACAACCCTTCCCATCACTTGTAATAGGGTAACATCTTCAAAACATCAAGAATAGCATGTCATTAAAAATTCCCCTTGAAAACATGTTATTTGTGTTCATATGAGACCTTATCCCACATTAAAAAGACTTTAGTAACCATTAGATAGTATAAATCCTTCATTTCCAATGATACTTCAAGGAAAAATCAAGTCTCAGGTGTGAGTATTATCAACTACTTTAATTTTAATCTTAATTTTTTTTTCAAAATTTATTTTTGATATAATTATATAATGATGTTATTTTAATTTATCTAATATTTGTTTAATATATTGTTGGTAATATCTTTTTTATTCAGACGCCTCATCGAATAAGAAAAAATTGTTGTTTGTGTACTGTGCAGACTATCACCTCCATGACTCAACGTGCATTATTTTCCAGCACACACCAACAAGGATGGATCAATGGATTGGATTGAAGGATAAATATTATTTTTATTATATCATTAGGGTTATATTATAGAAATTATGAATGCCAATTAATGGAATTAATTTCAAAATATCATTGCTTATATAATCTATTAAAATTACCATACTGAGAAGATAATCTTATATTCAAATTTCGTAATGATTTTATATCCATTAATTCTTCTTATAATTCACTAAAATAATGTTATATCACAATATAACATACTAAATAAGATCATTATTCTATATAAATAATGATATTTTTTCAACATCGCCATATAATTATTCATTAATTCAAACTATATTCATCTTTTGGTCGGTTCAACCACCAAATTGATAAATAATGTGAATTTATATCATGAATGACTATGAGAAAATAATTAATTTTATAATATGATATAAATTTGTAAATAATAATTATTTTTAACTTATGAAGTTATTATATTAATATTAAATTAATAAATTAATAGACACACTTCGATCAGTAAGATTGAATAAAACATGTTTTTTATCAATTTCATCTCCAAGGATAAATACTTAAACATCCATGAAATGATTTTGAAACATCATAAGAAATTATAAATAATTATTAGTATTAAATTTAATTATCTAGTAATTTTGATCTTATAAATTATAATAAACATGGATTATGCTTTTATGAAACTTGTACAGACAATCAAAAACTATAAATACCCATTGTTGAAACTATGAAGAATTCATATAGAGAATGACTATTTAAGAATATTATAAATAAAAAATATATTATTAAGGTTTTTAATTAGGATATTATGATGTATATGTTTGTGATACATGATTTTAAATTGCATCTATGGAATTCATGATAATATGTAAGGGTTATCCATCTAAACTTTTTTAGTTTGAGACTTGATTTGTATTATGCACCCAATTTCATTCTTGAGGTTTATATATTCTCCCAATATTTTATTTTATGTGATGATATTACTATATTCAATATATTTTAATAAGAATTTGATGTCCTCTCATTTAATAGGTTATAACTTAATTTCTACCCAAGACATATGCAGGGTTATTCCATTAAAATTTTCAATTTTTGGGACTCATTTTATGATCATCACATATTTTTTTCCATGGTGTATAAATTTTCATGGAGGATATTTTATATATATTAATCATGGAATATAATTGATTTAAAATTATATATTTTTATCCCTCTATTATATTATTATGTTTCAAGAGTTACCAATGCCATTATAAAACTCAATCTTTTCAATGGTAGAAAACCCAACATAAGTTTTCATCCTCTTAATGTCTATGTAATTACCAATAAAATACATCCTTATCAAATAACATGAAATTTTATAAAAATGTATAACATATTCACCTAGTTTTTCTCACCATAAAAATGGTTTGTTGATCATGGATCCAATCATCACATTATTGCTCAGTGAGTGGGCCTAAGCCTGCAAACCTTACAATACAATCAGATGGGAGATGATTTGGAATACTCACACACTATTACCGAACCATCATAATGAATTTTTATTAATATTGATTTGGTATCCTTCTAATGAAAACTATTAAACCCAATTATTATTTATGATGGATGAATCAAAACATTTACTGTACTCTCTCCACTACATTTCTTTAATGAGTGTGCTTTGTGTTTCTTTGATAAAACCACATAATTTTTAGGATTTATAAAGGGATTTATCTTAGATATCCACATTATTCTAAAGAATTTCAAAGTATTTTATTTATATATTTATTATTATATAGATAACCATGTTTTATTGAGTGATAGGTTCCTTAGGGAATGGTATGAATGGTCTTGATGACTCTAATAGAGAATACATTTTAATAAATCAAGTGATGGGTGGGGCTTATAATTATAATTCTCCTTGGTAAATCAAAAAGTGTCCTATAAAAAAACAGGTTGGTTTTTGGTGTATACCATTTCCCGTAATAGGATACCTATATTATCATAAGTGATTGGTAGTATATTTTGATGTCAAACAGTATACATTCAATCTGTATGAGATTAAAAAGTATTGTTGTTCCAATTTTAATTTATTTTCATGGATAGAGAATGGCCACAATTTTAGTTAATTATATCTTCATATTTTTCATTTATTCATTCCATATCACTTATTTCATATTACGGTTACAAGATATTACTTTTTATTAGACTACATAATCAGAATCTGATCACACACATATTTATTTTATATTCCTAAGAATATCTAGAGGCATAAATTTTAAATTTTTATTGATATGACGGAATGGGTAATTATGTTTTCACAATGTGTTCATGTTTTATCTTATGTTTTCAAAATAAATATTTATATGTATCAAGTCTTCTAAGACTAAAAAGTTGTTATATATTCCTATAACACATGTATTTTTTCATATAATCTAATATAAGTTCTGTATCAAGGGTTTTTTAGTATAATATTCAACAAATAGTGAACTCTAAAAAGATGCACTGGGTCGAATAAAATATTTCTAATGAAGGTCCCCCAATTAGAGTTTCAGCTATAAAAGCTCATTAGGATCCATTCCCTTATCTAAAAAAAATATATCATAGAAATCATAGGATGAAACTTAATAATAAATTATACCTCCCAAAATTGGTAGACCCTAGAACATTTATAGGTAAAATGTTTATGAACTCCCACTCCACTAGGAGATTCTAAACTTCTAATGTTCCTTCTCCACCAATAATCATAATAGTTAATCATCGAGTGATTGAAGGTAGATTCTCACCCAAAATATGCACTTGTTTTAAATGAAATCATATCTCTCCAATGAATAGGAATCATGATCCATATTCTCTAAGGAACCTCTTATTTTAATAATAGTATTCAATCTTAGATTGTTATATAAATGGATGTCTATACCATAAAATGACATTTTATAGTCTCACCATATCCCCCTGGAGATCCCATATGAATTTATTTCCACTAAGAATGACCCTATATCACCAGTAGATGTGTGTAATCACAAGATGACTCCATGTCGTAGTCTTTATATGTATGTGTCATGATAAAGGATTAATAAGAACCTTATGCTCTCAAAAAAATAGATATATCAATTAAATATTGGATAATGAATGTGTCTATAATACTACTTCAAAAGTAGAGAATGCCTGATTTTTACCGGGAATAATTTCATGTTTAACCCAATCATATCTCTCCATCACATGAATCTAACCATGACTAATACTTACATCTCTATATTCCTATAATAGACCTCTTGGGGTAAAGAAACAATGGAAGGGGTAACAAAGTGATGACCTCCTCATGTTCTGCCTCTTGAGGCTCTATAATATCCTCTTAAAAGAATATTTATATCATAAAATATCACTCCATAAGCACAACATATATTGGAATTCATAAATGAGAATCCCCTACTCAAATATCTCGATCTATGACCAACTCGAATTTCTATGCTCAGAATAATCCATAATTTACCATGTCATGGGAAAACCACATGATATTGATGAATTTCAAAGGGTTTTGTTAAACAATAATAACATCAAATAGAGGATCCATCACCTTCAGAATATTCATGAATCACAAGTTCACTAGGTAGTACTTATTTTGTAATGGTTTCTCAAAGTCATTCAGAGGAAGAGAGGACCTATTGTGTGCCCGGGTGACCCAACCCCAACTGTTTCAAGTTTTATCATGAAAAATATTAGCTACTGGTACCACCATATGATCATGAGTATTATGAATGATATTGAACACATGATCCAATAAATCAATACAATTCATAGGCACCTATGTATTATCACCACACTAAAATTTGGGTGATCTCTAATGACTAAATTCATGTAGTATACTCAACTAATTTTAATCCTCTTCCAATGAGATAGGGATAATCATCTTCCTATAATTAATATAATAATCTTCTTACACCATGGAATTTTTTAATTCTTATCCATCAATGGGTTGGAACATCACTGTATACTTTACCAAATGAATCACTTTGAAACCATGGACTTAAATAGACGCCTCATGGCTGAAATTGTAATTGTAATAACATTGCCTTAGAATGAGATAAGGTTTTATGTGTAGTAGAATAATAAAATTCATAAATAATAAACACGGAAAAAAAGATAATATAAAGGTATTAAATTCATTATGAACAAGGATAATCAATAACCAATTACTATATGATTAATGCACCATTTTTTACCATAACTAGTATATTAATGCATCAAGTTGACTACATGGTTAGAAGACTCATAATGAGTAGATATATCAGCTTTCCCACCATTACCATGATCTTTAGCATAAATTCCGTGCTCAATAAACCTTAACACTTTTCATTAAATTCTCATATAGAGTATCATTACACCCTACTTTAAAACACATCACAGATACAAACATGGATTTCATACCCCTTTGTTAGGTACCGACCCACAAGGACCCCTCATATGTGTGGTAAGCCAAGCGTTCCACCTCAATACTACCTCCAATTTTCTTGGGAAGGTGACACACATTGTCAATAAAAAATAAAATTTGATAACTTGTCCAAATGTACCTATATACACAAAAACCACTAAACATACCTTAGTGAAGCAAGGTAATAGTACATATAATGAAAAATGTGATTTACAAATAAAACTAGCTATAAATATCTACATGTGAGAAAAAATTCATAGGCACTATGTAATGGAGAAAATACACATACAAATGATAATAATTTCAAACCTATGTAATAATTGATAAGAGAAGTATCCCCTCTCATGCTCTCTAATATCAAAAAAAGTTAGCAAACACCTCTATAAACTACTGCTATACTTCAGCAAAATCTGGTCTACTTTGATCATTTTGTATCAACATATCATCTTCATATAACTTGAATAATATGGAAAAATATTCCCATTAATATGTGAGTATATACATACCCTGTAGGAATCCATGAAAGAATTAAGGAATTACAAAATATTAGTCAACTCAATAACATGGATAAGAAGAAAAGATAAAGATGAACATAGATATAATCAAATGAGAAGAACATAAGACAAAAAATAGGTCTCATTATTTGTAGTCAGTTATAATAGATACCTTTTTTCTATAATATACAACAAAATAACTAAATATTATCAACCCACACATCCTATTTGTAATCATAGTGGAAATTATACGCCTTATTGGAAGACACATTAGATGAGGGAGTTTGACCTATTGATAATGGATCATATGCCCTAGTGTAACTATGATAATTCCTAACAATGATTTTCGGTTGAGATAAAGGTTCTTTAACCATATGAAATATAGGGATACCTATTGTAATCATCAAAATAGACCATAAATTAATGATCACATGCCATGACTTATAAGGGATACAAGACCATACCTATATAATGAAAGTGGTTATCTAACACCCATGTCAATTGATGGATACTTGAATGTATCTATAAAATAACTTCAATATATAGGATCTCACAATATTAGAAATTAGGGGATACATGACTTTATATGGGGGTTATAAATGATCTGATTGATATACCCAATCCTATCATCCTTGACTATCCCAATTTAAATATAGTAATCTTCTCATGTGACCTATCATCTCATCCTTTGTGTCAAATGGGAGGATACCATCACATTCTATGATGAAAAATTCTTAGATTGTTTATTCGCTTGAATTTAATGCGAGTTATGAAAAAGGGGAAATAATGTGGTACAATGTTGGAAATTATTACATGGAATGTGCAATAGGGTACATGGAATCTTTCCCATGAGTATTATTCATTTCTTGTACAAGATAACTACATTGGATGAAATGACCTTTTACATTGTAATTAAGATAAACTATACAGTGTATCAGGCCTAGCATGATTCTTGATGTGTACCCTTACTTCTTGTATCGTTTTTAATAGATATATGACATGTGATATTATACCACATGGAGTATAAGGGATAATTTTCATATAAGAATTTACACTATGTACTTGTTATGTTAATCATCTAGGGATATAATTCATGATTTTCAAGTTAGAGAAAATTTTATATTTAAATTACCCTGAAACTCTAGCCTCTACACCGACTGATATAAATAGTGTGTCTTCATCTGAAATAAATAATATTTAGTCATGTTTTTAAACTAGCTTTATCCCCTCAAACTATAATCACATCTTTTCTTCTTATTTTTTCTCCAATCATGTCAAAATTACAGTCTAAATCCCTAATAATGAGTGTAACATCATCAGACCAAAATATTTGGTCATCAATTTCCTCAAAAAAAATCTGCTGAAACCTATGAAAGTTCTCATCACCCAGTATGTCATTTCCCTCGAATGGTGTTTCATCTCCAGTCAATTCCATTCTCATGTCACAATGAGTTCATTCATCTCAACACATCTTCTATTTGTGAATATAAAAATATATATAGTCTAGGGAACTGATAATGACATATAATTGGAAAATTAAAATAAAATCACTATCATAATCATAGTTCATGATGAATATGAAAACAAATAGTTAAAGAATACCAAATACACATATAACGTGAATATAATCAATTTATGTTTCATACATAGACATTGATATTGGGAAATATAACCACAGAATAGATAAAACATGTATAATAAATTTATCAATTCAAAATACAAATTTTAAATCAGCAAGACCATTGAATGATCTATAATCAAATAAATATTTTTAGTATATTATTGGAAATCACTAAGGTTGAACAAAGATCATCATTACCATATCCCAACCATGGAAATGGATTAATAATTAGAGAAGGATTAATAGGTTTCATAATATCAGGTGATTCTCTACAAGTTTGGTCATCACTTCTAAACCCTCCTTGACATCTAACATCTTCTCATATTGATGGAACTATAATAGCTATGTTTGGGGAGGCTGTCCCAAGGAATTATTTTAGGATATATTTAGATAAAGTATTTTGAGGTTAAAATCTAATTAAATAAATTAAGGATTAAATTTACTAATTGATATAATTATTCCACCTTCAATAGTGAACATACTCAAGAGAATATGTGAAGGAAAGATGCGTCATTCTTATGGTATAGCCAGTATTTTATAGGTAACTACGATATCATTTTTCCCCAAAAAGACAACATTCAGTAGAAAAATAATAATTATTGAATATTAATTCATCTGTTTTAAAAAACAACACATTATTTTTATTATAATAATATCGAGGCTCAATGAAACCCATATTTTTTTTAACTATGTGACTAAACTCATGAATATTATAAGAAATATTTTAAGTGATGAATATTGAAAAACCTAAGTCGATAAAACAACAGCCTCATAAATCATCCTTGTATATATTGTTACATAAGAATACCCAACCCTTCAGCCTAATGAAAGTATAGATAATCTAAAAGCTAAATATTATAATTTTTTTCAAACACTTGACTCCCTATAATGAGATTTATTCCCACTATACCAATTCCTAATACTCATATCTCATGTAAAAGTGATCACATTGTCTTGTTCTATTTTTTTATCACACTTCACCCATTATAAAAATAGACCAATAAAACTTACTATATTTTATCTTTCTTAGTAAACTAGGTTTATATCTAATCGATATAACTTATTTTATACAACATTAACAACCATGATGCACTAACCATGATTTTTATTAATGAAAACCCCATGTTTTAAATTTTCATTACTTTTCAATCCTAGGGATTTCACTTTATCTTAGAATCCTTGGTATCTAATATATCCTCTTACATCCATATGACCCAAAACACCATATTAAATGTCCCTTACTTCTAATACAAAATTATACTTGTGAAATTTCCTACATCCATCAAACCATACTTAATTCATAAAATGCAATCCCTACCCATTCAATGGATGTCATCATATCTTATGTGTATATACATCAGTCATCAAGAAGTAATGTATATAAAAATCACCTATAGGGTTTAATTAATTAAAATTGCCTTAATAAATTATTCATTAAAAACTAAAAAACAATTAAATACATTAAATTATGTGAAACATCTTTTCCATAACCATTTGTAAAACAATTATCTATTTCAACCAATTTTAGCAGATAATATTTTTTAACTCCCATTTCACTAATCATACTCATTCATTCACATGTCCATGTAAAAATATTTTAAAAGTAAGATGCATGAACTCCCACTCTCTAACCAGCCTAACATTTGAGTAAAAACCAAAAACATATAATCATCAAAATTTAATTAAATACCATGTTAATATTAACAATGAGAAGAATTAATAGTAATCTAATAACCTTGATAATGTAGGATTCTATCATACATTTATTTATTCAAGGAAAATATAGTCTCCATATCAATTTATGACAGGTCCTTTATCCACTATAGAGATATAAATATATAAAACATAAAAACAAGGGATCTGATACGATTGTTAATTACCTAGCCCGGAATGATAGAATATTGAAAATGTTTGGTGATATTGATAACCATGGGCATATATCCATGTATTATTGATGATTTTTTCTAGTGGTGATGATATAACCCTATTAATATATAGAATATGACCTTAGAGTCATCATTATAAAATAATAGTATATGACCATAATATAAACCATCCATAAAAATAATAAATACAATATAACGCTATCCATAAAAATAATGTTACACATATTTTATCAATTTATACCCAATACCCACATAAATATGTCAATAATTTTATACATAATATAGTGGGTGAATAATACAAATGATAGTATGAAGGGAAAATAAAACAATAAAGTGGAAAATCTACGACCAACCTAGTCATATCATTTTCCATGGAATGAAATCTTTTCCTCATGGGGATAGTCTATATCAAACAAAATTAGTAGACCATTACCATGAATTACATCTCAATATAATGGATAAAAATCCATTAGAGTTCATGTAAAGTATATTTTTGAAAATCATAGTGGGATAACACTAATAGTGAACCTATAATATATCCCTATACATATAAGTGAGTTCTTGTAAAAATCCACAAAACAAGTTCTACCACACATCGTAAAACATAAAATTTGAGACATCATTATCTACATAAGATATAATGATACATAAAAATACCTCAATTGGTTAGTTCTTGAAATTAATATTTATTTCCTTGTAGATTTTATATGGTAATGGAACCCACCATGAATTACCACTAATAATTTCATGCCCTATCAATTAAAACATGGTTAGGAAAGATCTATAATATATTTTAAGTGTTATTTTTCATCTTCCTACATCATAATAATGTTATGAATGATTAATAAGAAGTATAAAAACACATTATTAGTTCTTATATATCCAAAAAAATTTTGAAATAACATGTAGTGAGGTACTATGTCACACTTAAACTCTATATTCATTCCAAAAAGACATGAATGAACAATTAAATGAGTACTAGAGTTTACTGAAATTACACCTTAATATGAATATGTTGGGATTAAACACCAAATAATGTAAAAAAGATCACTTATAGTTTTCAATAATAATTTTTTTGGATATAATGAATATGGTGACATATCTCATTGATGGTCCTCATGTATCGAACAATGTATAGAAATACTCATTGGACCCCACATAGCCCGTCCAAAGAACTCAACTATATCCAAATGCATAAATGCATCTCATACCATATATAAATCCTATCCCACAATTAATTTTCATATACCGTTAAAACTACAATGATACACTTGACTAAATAGTGTATCCTTAATTCAATAAATGGTTATCACATAGATAATCATTGAACCAACAATTTATAAGAAAACATATATATAGAATTTTAATTTTGTAAAACCTAGAAAACCCATTATATATCTAATAAAACTATTACAAGTCCATCCACATCAGATGTAAAGGACCTACTTGGTTAGAAAATTGTTTCTCATTCGCCATTATGATGAAATTTTTGTCAAAATTTTCACTTTAAAAGATACCATGGACTAAAACATATAAAATATTTGAAATATAATCTAAACTCCATGGTCCACTCTAGGTTAACTATCCCAAACTGAAACACTATTTCATAAACAAAAACTAACTCTAAAAAACAACTCCTCTCTTAATGTTCCATTAACTATTCACCCATACTAAACTAAATAGTCACCATAATGGAAATTTCCCAATTTGTTGAAACTATTCCTTGACCGTCACATGGAAAAAATCATTATTGGATTTTGATAAAAATTCATAAATAATACATCTATCTCCCATAAAGACCCCTTCAATATTCCCAAAATGAAAACTGACATCCTAGGCATTGATATCCCACCCCAACACTCCTAGGGTGTCTTTACCAACCTTATACCCAAGAACCAAAAGGTGTCGAGATTTCCTATAAATATTGAGACCAATCCATTTCTTTAAGAGTGTTCATTCCATCCCTAATAGGGTTTTCATATTTACCTAGTATTTATAATCCATCTAAATTCATACTCATGTAACCTCAACATGATTATACCCACCCAACATATTACATTTCACATGAAACAAATGAAATACATGGGTTAGTAATTTATTGACCCCTCACAAATTTTAGAAGTTCCACCTTAATTCTAACTTTCTTAACTCTGTGTCTATTCCCACATTTATCATCCTCAATAAATAAAACCTTTGTCTAATGTTATGAACCTAAATTACTTAATTATAACATTTCTAATTAATTAACTGAATATAATTATATGTTATATAAATATTTTTAACAATTAAAACCCCGCTATATAGTTTGAAAACCCAGAAACCACTGCTTAAAGAGTCTAAAAAATCCACATACATTCTCTTAAAGTCCCATGTTAAAAAACTATTTATTTAACACCCAATTAGTCATGAATTTAAAAAATAATAATAAAATCAACTTGAGAATGCATTTAGGTATTTTCATTTATCAAAAAAAAGTTTGGTTACATGTATTCCTAATTCAATGGAATCTTATACCCTCTAAAAAAATTATTAACTATAAAATATTTATTTCACCGTAATATACATGAAAAATTAATTAATCCTTATATGATATCATCATAAATAAAAGGAAAAATAATTATGTAATTATTAGTGAAAAAATATGCATTTTTTTCTAAATATGGCACATCAGTACACTCGAATTTACCCTATACAAGTATCATATCCCCATTAACCATCTAATAATGTATCTAAAGATACATGATTTGGTACCTAGTGGATGTCACTATAGCCTTCCTCTTCCACCTCATTTACTAAACACTATAAAACTCAACATAAGACATTATTACCCAAACATCCACTATCAGATCCCATACATTTACCATCTAATCAAGACCAAAACAGCCTTCCTTTGATTTATATTCATAGAATTCAAAATCCATTGTATTCAAATTCACGACTTTGATGGTTTTTTATTTCATAACCTTATAATGAAAGGATCAATTATAGATTTGGACTGATGATTTATTTCTAGATAATGTGATCATTGTTGAGGTATGAGGCCAATTTAGTTGAAACACTATTCAGTAATAGATGAACTATTACAATTAGATGAAGTATATAATAGTATTTTAATAAAAGTGATCATTGACCTAATCAATGGATAAAGAAATTAAATGATTTATTTCTTATTTCTATAACATTCAATTGTATCCCAATGCTATTAAAAGTTTTTAAAACTATTTAGAAGTTGTGTTATTTGAATATTTGACACCTTTAGTGAAAATTTATCGGATAGATGATCCAATATTTTCTTATAAATATATAGAGACCCATTTTTTCATATATTAATAATACATCTTATTAGATGAATATTCATTACATAACATTATGATCAATTCCAAAAAAATATAGGTTTACTCCCTATAGAAACATGGATACAAAAAAAAATTAATGATAAGAGATCTACAATATGTCCCACTTAGTTCTTCACCACTACCATCATCTTATACTTGTTATACATCAAATTATTTTTCTTAACATATGGAATAGAATATAAGAAAGGGTGATATCATTTTTTTATAATGGTAAACAAGTGGGGAATCAATGATAAGTTAAATGTAACGACCCGTCCCAGTGGGTCCCACGCCATGACTCCCCAAGCCCGCCTCCAATAGTCTAAGGGCTGGTGACTACCACCGAGTAAGAATATTACAAACATGGAAGGCATTACCTAATTACCTTTACACATTCACACATCGCCAAGCTTACAATGCTGAAATGTAAAAACCACTAGGGAAAAAAATGCATGCATACAACTAATCCCAACCAACTGAGTACGACATAATGTAATGTACTGAATGTAAATAGGGCCAGAATACAAGCGCATCAAAAACAAGAGTCTAAATATTACTATGTCTAACCTGTAAACCCAAAGAGGTACTAGGACTATAGATTGTAGCCATAGGAACACCACGGCCTGTGGGGAACTCAGAAAGCTCGGACATGTCCTTGTCCACCCTAGACTTTGTCAAAAGGCTTCTCTTCTGCACAAGACACGACACCTGTGGGCAATGCCCATGCAGGGGTGAGTATAAAAATACTAAATAGAGGACCTCGATAACCATAAATCAATACACAAAGAAAAGGCATAGTAATCTCTACACAATATATGTCTACTGAACATATAATAGGAGAACACCATCTTGATATACACAAATCACAAAACTACAGTTTCCGGACAAGTCACGCAACAGAATACCCCTGCTCGGGATTCTATTCATATATTCCACACATCAGTCATCTGGGAGAACTCACTCAATGAGTCTAATAGCTCTAATGATGTCTGTCCGAGAAGTACTTCCTGTCAGGAAAGTCTACGAGTGATAGATACACTCATTACGGGAGAACACACTCCTGAGTGGGGAAAATATCATGATACAAAGATGAGGATCACTTTCAGGGCCTTTGAGAATGTCGCGAATCATCTAGATTCACCTTCTAGGTAGAGGATCAGCACCATGTGGAAGTGGTCATGTCTATACCTAACGCTACCTAGGGTCAAAAATGGATAGAGGATCTCGCCCCGGGCCTCTCAAAGGGATACCTAACTCTATCTCGAAAAGATCTGCTGAAGGGATCGTACACCTGTAGTAGGAAATGATACCTTAACTTCAGGGGAATGAAAAAACGGAGAACTAACCCAAATGAGACATTACAAATATATGGTGGAAAAGAAGATCAAGGCATGTACAGAAAAGTACACGACGTGTACAAATGTCACATGCCATGCCTTCTGACCCAGGGTACTGCCCATGTAATACGGCCTGTGTCGCAAGGTTGGTCGTGTAAGAAAGTTAGTACACGACGTGTAGTATAGAACACACACTGTGTCTAAGTAGCTATGGTCAGTTCCGTGTATGTGGTAGTTTTCCCATACACATCTTTATCACATGTTTTCCATCCCGTGTAACTAGTACATGGGGTAACCCATGTAGCCAGCCTGGTATGGTCATGTGGTGGAGTGCACGATCGTGTACTCCATCTCGTGTCTGTGTATTGCCCGAGATACATGCCAATTACAACGTAAGAACCCACAAACGATGTTATTTGAGGACACTCCATGTCATCACTTTGTGCCTCATGAAACCCTAGCCGCCACTGAGCTGGTACCACACAGTGTGTTCTTTGGGAATACACACCATGATTTTCAAAAAATTCCAGAAATGATTCTAGTCACCACCGGGCCCCAGTATATACTCCAGTAATTTATCTAGCAATTTGATCCCAACGAAGCTCCAGAACCAAGGTATCTCCAATATCAAGAAGTCGATTCCGTCAGTTTTGGGCCTTCGGTCAGACCCAAAAACGTTTTTTGATCATCTTCATGAAGAATGGTCAAAGATCGTTTTCTTCCAAATTTTGTCGGTTTGTTTGTCACCAATGCCATCACACCTCTAATGAGAATTCATGTTGTCTAATCCCAAATTTTTTATTTTTTCATTACGAAATGGTTGTGCAACAATCTGTTGTTCATCTCCCCATGGAGAACACGAAGAAAAGAGGAAGAAAAACCCAACACTCCAAATTGAGGAACGAACGACCCCCTTCGTTCGTCATGACATTGATCCAATACCATTAGAAGGATTAAACAATGATAATCAAAATGTTAATCCAACAAAAATCACAATTAGAATTCTCGAATAAAACCCTGGAAGAAATGAATAATAATAGCCTCCCACAAAAATGAATGATGTACTGATCTACATGTTCATGGTCGATCTACATTCATTGTTAAATCCAAAAATGGGGAAAAAATAATCGAAATAAATACCCCTACTTCTATGAGGGATCGATCACTGATGAATGGATTTCACTATCGTCTTCATCGAGGTCCTTCAACTCTGTTGGTGCAGCGATTCACACTTTTGATTCACAATCATTCGTCATCATGAGTTCTCTCCATGTTCCAGGAATTGACCAGAGTTTCTCTCAACCTTCTGCCAATGACCAACATTTGATTAACATAATAAAATGGGGAAACTCATTTTTGTGTCCCGTTGCGCTGCGGAATTAATTAGTCATCTTTGTTTTTTTGAGTCATTATGGGGCAGTATTAATTATCGAAGGATTTTCTTCATCCGTATACTATAGCGGATTTTTC
Organism: Viscum album; assembly: GCA_963277665.1. Taxonomy (NCBI): domain Eukaryota; kingdom Viridiplantae; phylum Streptophyta; class Magnoliopsida; order Santalales; family Viscaceae; genus Viscum; species Viscum album. The sequence goes on from OY728141.1 coordinate 781,287,771, forward strand.
CAGATAAAAAAAATAAATCCTTTTAATTATTTTATTTTATTTTATTTTAAAAAAACATCTGAATATTAACTTTTTACCTTGACTTGTGCCAGTCGGGGTTAGGCCTATTCTTAGTTAAATTAATCATCCCAGATGCACCATTGCCCTCAAATTTTTATTCCAGGAATCCATTTGTAATCTGGCATAACCGTGCACACCCAACAAATTACATAGCTTAAAAAGTTAAAACCACCATTCTGGGCTCATCGGGCCTCAAAATGACATGTCTTCTCCGTGCATGGTCTCGTAATAAGTCCATATAATATTTAAAAATAATTAACGGAATCTATGAGACATTAAATTCTCCCCACCTTGGGGATTTGCGTCCCAGAAAATCCAATACAAAGGCTACTAAAAAATATGTAAGTAATGGGCATGGATTTGAGCCTTCCGCTCCCATGGGCTCTCCTGAAGATTCTGGGACTGCCACAGAACGCTCACCAAGATAATTGATCACCCACAATGGATCCTATCCTGGTTATCCTCGATCTCCACTGGGTGCTCAGCAAGGGTCACTCAATCCTCGTTGTCCGGCTCACCGTAGTTCATGACGTGTGTTGTGTCATGAACATACCTCCTCAGTTGTGACACATGGAGGACATCATGTGCCCGATGCAACTATGGTGGTAGAGCTAGGTGGTACTCCACCTCACCAACTCTGTGTAGTATCTGTAAAGGTCCGATGAACCTTGAATATATCTTTCCACCTTGGTCAAATCTATGTATCCCTCGTCGAGGTGAGACCCGATGAAAGACGTGGTCTCCCTCTAAAAACTATAGAGGTCTATGCCGTCTATTAGCATAAGACTTCTCCCTGCTCTGTATAGTGTTCAACTTCTCCCGGATGATCTATTCCTTCTCAGTGGTAGCTCATACCATCTTTGGAACTATGAGTGCTGAATCTCTGGGGTCGGTCCAGCAAAGCGGTGACCTGCAGTGTCTCCCATATAATGCCTCGAAAGGTTCCATACCAATGGTGGACTTGTAGCTATTGTTGTACGTAAACTCCACCAGTGGTAGTTGGTCCTCCCAACTATTACCAAAGTCCAAGATACAAGCCCACAACATATCCTCCATAACATGAATTCTCCTCTCTGTCTTTCAATCGGTCTGGGGATGGAACGACGTGCTCAAGCATAGTTGAGTCCCAAAATCCTCCTACAATCCCTTCCACAACCGAGATGTGAAGTGGGTGTCTTGATCCGAGACTATTGTTGAAGGGATGCCATGAATCTGAACTATCTCTTGCACGTACAGGTGTCCCAAGATCTCTCCAGAACTCTGCTCCCTAATAGATAAGAAGTGGACCGTATTGGTGAGACGATCAATGATAACCTAGATGGAATCATTCCCCTTGATCGTCTGTGGAAATCCCATCATGAAGTCCATCTATATTCCATCCCACATATGTCACGACCTATCCCAGTAGGGCCCGAGCCTCAACTCCCCAAGCCAGCCTCTAATAGGCCAGGGGCTGGTGACTAGCCCCGTGTAGGCATGCTACTAACATGGGAGGCATTGCCTATAACCTGTACACATGCACACACATCTCCAATCCCACAAAGATGAAAAGTAAAAAATACTAAAAGGAAAAGATGCATGCATACATTAAAACCCAACCAACATAGTATGACAGGGAAGTAAAGTACAGTAAAGTAAAACCCTGGGCCAAAAGTACAAGCCCAACAAAAGAAAGTCTGCAACAAGTCCAACCTGTAGAGAAAGGTACTGGGACTGCAACCTGTCACCGAAGTAACACACCTCGGCCTGTCTGATATCACTGAACACTGTCTGGTCCTGGTCCGCCTAGAATCCAATCAAAGGCTCGCTCGTCTGCACAAGACACGACATGTGCGGGCAAAGCCCATGCAGGGGTGAGTATAACAATACCCAGTAGGACACCCTGAAAACCACAAAGGAAAATACAACAATGGAAAATACCACAAAGAAATGTACAGTCAGCTCTACACAGTATATGTCTACAGAACATATAACAAGAATATCCAAATATACTCATACACAAATGACCATCGCGATACCGCCACTAGATCCAGCTTGAAGATTCCACTAAGATTACTTTTGGGAGAACACACTCCTAGGTCTTAAGAGAGAGATACGAAGTACTCGTTTCGAGAGAACACACTCCACAAGTACCTTGGGAACAAGATGCTCAGATGTGGTTCACAGCCAAGTCATGGTGTGATTCCGACAACTCAGTCTGAGCTAATCAGCTAAGAAGAGGATCGACACCTAGGTAAAGTTGGTCACGTCGATACCAAGAACTCTACCTAGGGTTCCAAGAATGAATAGAGGATCCATCTCTAAATATCATATAGGGGATTCCAAAAACTCTATTCAGGGAGTTCTGCTGAAGGTATCATACTCCTGTATAAATGAATTGATACCAGAACCTTCATAGGATTACAAAGGGTATGAACCCTAAGAACTGGTCTAAGTCACATAAGGCAAGTTGCTCAAGCCATGAATAAAAAGTTACACGGCGTGAATTATGGTTACATGCCGTGATCCTTGACCCCAGGAACTGCCCATGTAAACAGCCCATGTCCTTCATTCAAGCCGTGAAAAAACTAACTAAACGGCGTGTAGAAAAGTACACGCTATGTTCTTTGACCACGGGTACTGCCCGTGTAAATGGCCCATGTCATTCGGCTTGTCAGATAGAAAACAACTATAGGGTGTGTAAGAGAAATCACACGCTGTGTTTGAGCGCCTAGGCTTGCCCCGTGTACGCTGGCCATGTGCCCGTACATGGTCTATGCCTGTGTTCATGTTGCATGCCCGTGTACCAGTACACGGGGTACCCCGTGTATCTGGCCGGGTCTGGCCGGGGGGGGGGGGGGGGTAAACACGGCGTGTTCGTGGCTATGTACCCTGCCCGTGTCTGCATACTATAGGAGTACACTCCGGGTAACCCTTCCGACTAACACACCTCATGTATCCCATACTACATGACGTGTAGTCGGAAAAATTTCCAGAACCGCGTCTTCCTCCGCTCGCATCGGCCGATCTCCCGGATCTCGATTTTGTCATCCATTCACCGTGAAACTACAGATATCGGGTCGCCTCTTCTCTGTGAAGCTGAATCTGTGGGTTTCATGCCTTCAATCGACTCCAAAATCCGATTTCGATCATCCGAACGGAAATCGTCTGATGATTGATTTCTTCCAATCTGCTTCGATCTGTCGTCCGAAATTGTCATCGCACCTCCGCAAGACCACTGCGGTGTTGATCCTGCAATTTGGAATCGTTGCGTCACAAAACGGATGTGCAATGATCCGTTGTTCATCGCCCCGTGAAGAACAAGAAGAACACTCATGAAGAACGTGAGAATTTGTGGAAGAACACACAAAAAATCAAGAGGGACGAACCTCAATCGATGTTCGTGTCGATCTTGGTTTGTCACCATTAGAAGGTTGAAAAAAACCAAAAAAATATCAAGAATAAAATCCCCAAAAATCCCCTCAAAAGCCCACCCCGCAAGAACGATCGATCTGCTGGCTAATCTGTTCGTGGATTAGTCTGTGTTCATCGTGGAAATCAAAAACATGGAAGAATTAAAATCACAACAACATCATACCTGGATTTGATGTGTTTGCCGGTGAAGATCCTCTCTCTGCGTCGTCGTCACTGTCAAAATCCGTTATGAACATCGATGACGCCGCGTTGGGGGTTTCCTCCAGAGTCGGTAAGGGTTTTCAGGGTTATGGGGTTCGTAATCCTGGACCCTGGCGCAAGCCTTTATTTAAAAAGGATAAAAGAAAAAAATATTTACAAGATCTCGTTACAAAAATAAAATATTTTTATTAAATATTTTATTACTGTCTCGTCCAAAAACCAGATTTCACCACCGACCTGCGCCGGCCGAAGTTAGGCCTCTCCTAAGGTAAAATTGTTGTTCTGAATGCAACGGTGCCCTCGAATTTCTGATACGAGCACCCATTCAAGAGTTCTTCCACTTTTTCAGTAAAACCGCACGCGCGCGTAATTTAGTTATTAAATTAAATTCAAACATTTGTTCCGGGCTCACTGGGCCTCGAAACTGCACGCCATCTCAGAGCCTGGCCTCGAAATAATTCTTATATAATATTAAAATAATACATGTAAAAATCCGGGACATTACATCACACCCACCTTAGGGCTTTTACGTTCCCGAAAAGCCAAAACAAGGGCTACTCAAGAAGATGTGGGTACTATAAGTGAATCTGAGCCTCCTGCTCCCACGTACTCTCCTGGAGATTCTCGAGCTGCCACCAGACATGAACCAAGGGAATAGCTCATCCATGAAGGATCTTCTCCTGCCGATCCTCGATCTCCACTGGGTACTCAGCAAAGGTCGCTCCATCATTGATGTCCAACTCGCCCCAGTCGATGACGTGTGATGGATCATGCACGTCCATCTGTAGATGCTACACATGGAAGACGTTGTGCACCCAGTTCATCTGAGGAGGTAGATCGAAGCGATACGCCACCTCGCCAACTCTACTCAGAATCGGAAAAGGGCCGAAAAACCTCGGAGATAGCTTGCCGCCTCGTCCAAATCTCTGCAATCCCCGTCGAGGTGAGACCTGAAGGAACACATGGTCTCCTTCCTCGAACTCCAAGGGCCTCTGTCTTCGGTCGGCATAAGACTTATGCTGACTTTGTACAGTCTTCATCCGCTTCTGGATGACCTACATCTTCTATGTAGTAGCTCTCACCATCTCTGGGCCCACGAGTGCTGACTCTCCCGGGTCTGTCCAGCAAAGTGGTGACCTGGAAGGTCGCCCGTATAGAGCCTCAAATAGGGCCATACCAATAGTGGAATGATAACTATTGTTATAAGAAAATTACACCAGTGGTAGGTGATCCTCCCAGCTACGACCAAAGTCTAGTATGCAAGCTCGTAGCATATCCTCTAAGACCTGGATGGTCCGCTCTGTCTGACCATCAGTCTGGGGATGAAATGTTGTGCTCAATCGTAACTGAGTCCCAAAAGCTTCCTGAAAACCCTTCCAAAACTTGGATGTGAAACGAGGATCACGATCTGAGACGATCGTGGATGGTACTCCATGAAGCTGAACTATCTCCTACATGTAGAGGCGTCCCAAGCTCTCTACTGAACTCTGCTCTCGTATGGCTAGGAAGTGGGCTGACTTGGTGAGTCGATCAACAACCACCAAGATGGAATCGTGTCCCCTGGACGTGCGTGGTAAAACCATCACGAAGTCCATGAATATCCCGTCCCACTTCCACTACGGAACCTCAAGGGGATGAGTCAACCCTGTTGGAACCTGGTGCTCTGCCTTTACTTGCTGACAAGTAAGGAACCAAGAAACAAACTCTTTCACACTCTTTTTCATACCTAGCCACCATAACTGATGTCGGAGGTCCTGATACATCTTTTCCATGCCTGGATTCACCACCAAAGGGGATGTATGGAACTCCCTCAGAACCTCCTCCCACAATGTCACTGGTACTACCGTTCATCCTCTGAAAAGGACAACGTGCTCCCCTCCTGAAAATTCATCAGTAGCATCAACTGTGGATATCTGAGCACGTAGAGTCTCACAGCTAGAATCCTCGCATTGTGCTTCCCTGACTCCCTATAAGAGTGGAGGGGTAACAACCGTCGTCAGAAGGAAAGCACCCTCATCTCCATCCATGAAGGACATCTGCAAAGAGGCCAACCGCCTTGTCTCCTCATCCAGCAACTACAAACTGGATTTCCTAATGAGGGCATCTTCCACCACGTTCCCTTTCTGAGGAGTATAAACGATCTCAAAGTCGTAGTCCTGGAGTAACTCCAGCCATCGCCTCTGTCTCAAATTCAGATCCTTCTGAGAAAAGATATATCTGAGACTCTTGTGATCAGAGTAGATGGTAAACCTCTCGCCCATCAGGTAGTGCCGCCACATATTTATTGCGAAGACTACTGCTGCCGACTCGAGATCATGGGTCGCGTAGTTCTTCTCGTGTGGCTTCAACTGACACGAGCCATAGGAAATCACTGCTTGCCTATGCATCAGGACATAACCAAGCCCGGTTTCTGATGCATCGCAGAACACTACGTACTCAACACCCTCCTTTGGTAATCTCAAGATCAGGGCACTCGTGAGACTCTGTCTCAACTGTTGGAAAGCATGCTGGCATTTCTCGGTCCACACGAAAGGCTTTCCCTTTCGGGTCAAAGATGTCATGGGTGCTGCAATATTGGAGAAATCATGGATGAATCTCTGACAGTAGCCTTCCATCCTATGGAAACCTCGCACCTCCATCATGCTCCGGGGTGGCTCCCATGCTAGCACTGCCTCCACCTTTTCTGGGTCCACTGCTACACCATCTGCTGAGATAATGTTCCCCAAAAAGTGGACCTCCTGTAACCATAACTGACACTTAGAGAGTTTCCCATACAACTGGTGCTCTCGGAGTGTGTCTAGACCCATCCTTAGGTGTCTCGCGTGCTCCTCCTCGGACGCAGAGTACACAAGGATATCATCGATGAAGACCACCACAAACTGGTCTAGATAAGGCTGAAAGATCCGGTTCATGAGTCCCATAAACACTGCCGGGGCGTTCGTCACGCCGAAGGGCATCACCAAGTACTCATAGTAACCGTAGCGACATCTGAAATCCATCTTCGATATATCATCCTCTCGTACTCACAACTGGTGACAGGTCGATCATAGATCAACTTTCGAGAACCATCGTGCCCCTCTCAACTAGTCGAAGAAGTCATCGATTCTCTGTAGTGGATACCGGTTCTTCACGGTCACCTGATTTAAGCGCCGGTAATCCACACATAGCCTCAAGCTCCCGTCCACCTTCTTGGAAAACAGCACTGGGGCCACCCAGGGTGAAATGCCTGGTCTCACAAAGCCCTTCTTCTGCAAGTCGTCCAACTGCATCCTCAGCTCCCGAAGCTCTGCAAGAGCCATTCGATAAGCCGATGCTGATATCGGGGTCTTCCCGGGTTGCAACTCAATGCAGAAATCTATATCCCGATGGGGAGGTAGCATGGGGACATCCTCCAGAAAGACATCCTCGTACTCAGCCACCACTGCTAGAAACTAGAAACTCGTAACATCTAGCGTGCCAAGGGCTAGGATAGCTAACTGGTGTAAAAACGGTTGTGCCCTCCTAAGCATGAGTCTATCCTACGCTGCCTGGGTCTTTCTTTCACCGAAAAAAGAGAACCTCATTCCATCACTGCGCACACACCGCACCCTTTGCCTAAAACAATCAATCTGGGCATGAACTGTGGATAACCACTCCATGCCAAGAATGACATCGTAACTCCACGACACTACCACCAAGAGGTTCCAACCGAAACTCTCACCTCCAAGGGTCAGGTCACACTGCCTGCAAAGGTGTGTGATCTCTGAATCTTCTCCAGTCGGTGTTTCTAAGTGTAAGGGTCTAGTCAACGGCTCAACTGGAATCTCAATGTCTCGAACAAGATAAGTAGCCAGAAAAGAAATACTAGCACCTGTGTCTATAATTACGGCAGCCAAGGTAGAAAAGACACAAATAGTACATCTAATCATTCCAGGAGTACCTGGGTTATAAGCCTCCACTGCCTGCAGCTATCCCGGCCTCTATCCACCAGCTCCCTAAGCCTGGGGTGGACCTCCTGGGGGTAGTAGTGGTAAAGGGTCGAAATGCTGACCACCTCCAGCTGCTCTCCCAAGTCCTCTGCAACATCTTCCACCTTGCGAATCTGCCTTCTCCACACGTTGCCTCTACCTCGGTGGTCCATCCACTTCTCCCGTGTCAGCAGTACGACGGGTCGGACAATCTCGAGCGAGATGACCCCGGCCGTCACATGAGTAACATCGCCTCTCTCGAGGTTGGCTGGATGCACCCTGTGAACCCTGTACGACTGATCCCCTATCCTGGGATCTCCTCTGGAAATGTCTCCCATGCCTGGGTCCCTGATGTCGGCTCCCACCCGCCGAGGTCTCTGCTCCAGCTCACCCACTACTGACAACTGTCGGTTGTCCCTGCTCCGCCAGGAAGCTCTCGTCCACCAAAGACCGCTTGACCACCCTAGAATAAGTTGGAATGCTCATAGGGATGATGCTAGCTCGGATATCTCTGCGCAATCCCCGCTCAAATGTCCAAGATCTGAAGTACTGATCTCTGACCATATCCATTGAGTACCGCGAGAGGTTGGTAAATCTCGATGAATAGTCAGCCACCATCATGGTTCCCTGTTGGGGCTGAAGAAGCTCCTGTATACGTACTACTCTCATGGTAACCGGTGAAATCTCCTCTCTGAAGAGACGCTAAAACTCCGACCATGAAAGGGTCGCCTCATCGTGAGTCTGGATGACTAAACTCCACCATTGCCCTGCCGAGCCTTGAAGAAGGCTCTCTGCCTGGATCACCATATGGTGGGTTGGTGTCCTGAACAAACGGAAGACTCTGGTCACTGCCTCAAGCCAGTCCTCTGCTGCCTGAGGGTCAGGATCACCTCGAAACCTGAGGGGTATCTATCTATGAAACTTATGGAGTGTGCTCAGCCTGCGCTCCTCCTCCACTTGTACAGCAGGTGCTAAACACTACTTTATAGGGGCTGGATAACTAGCACGCCACCTGTTGGTAGAACTGGGGGATCTGGTCCCTGTTTCCAAGCTTCATAATTGAGGGGATCATCCTCATGATCGAGCTGCTGGATCCCAGCGGGTGCACGTCGCAGAGGAATCATGTTCAAGAAACAAGATGTATCACAGTCAGTGAGTATATCTGGAGAGCTGACTCAAGAATGACCTGGAAACCACAAACCATTACTATATGATGCTTGAACCATTATTTTTCCCCATGCAACTAGTGTTTTCATGTTCCGAGTCGAAAAGAAAGTTATCAGAGTCCTGGTGTATGGATACGTCGGTCGCCGCACCAACACTGGGGTCCCTAGCCTGAGAGTGGAACTCGAAACACTTAACACTGTTTCTCCAAACCAACTCACAAACTCTCGGTCCTAGGGTAGAACCGAACACCTTTGATACCACTCTTTCATGACCCATCCTAGTGGGGCCCGAGCCGCAACTCCCCAAGCCCGCCTCCAATAGGCTAGGGGATGGTGACTAGCACCGAGTAGGCATTCTACTAACATGGGAGGCATTGCATATAACATGTACACACGCACCCACATCTCCAAGCCCACAAAGCTGAAAAGTAAAAACTACTAAAAGGAAAAGATGCATGCATTCACTAAAACCCAAACAACAGAGTATAACAGGGAAGTAAAGTATAGTAAAGTAAAACCCTAGGCCAAAAGTACAAGCCCAACAAAAGAAATTCTGCAACAAGTCCATCCTGTAGAGAAAGGTACTGGGACTGCAACCTGTCGCTGAAAGAACACACCTCGGCCTGTCTGATCTCACTGAACACCATCTGGTCCTGGTCCGCCTAGAATCATGTCAAAGGCTCGCTCGTCTGCACAAGACACGACATGTGCGGGCAATGCCCGTGCATGGGTGAGTATAACAATACCCAGTAGCACACCCTGAAAACCACAAAGGAATATACAACAAAGGAAAACACCACAAAGAAAGGTATAGCCATATCTACACAGTATAAGTCTACAAAACATATAACAAGAATATCAAGATATACTCATACACAAATGACCATCGTGATACCGCCACTAGATCTAGCTCAAAGATTCCACTAATCTTACTTTTGGGAGAACACACTCCTAGTTCTAAAGAGAGAGATACGAAGTACTCATTCCGGGAGAACACAATCCACAAGTACCTTGGGAACAAGATGCTCAGATGAGGATCACAACCAATTCATTGGATGATTCCGAAAACTCAGTCTGAGCTAATCCGCTAAGCAGAGGATCAATGCCTGGGTAAAGTGGGTCACGTCGATACCAAGAACTCTACCTAGGGTTCCAGGAATGAATAGAGGATACCGCTCTAAATCTCACAGAGGGGATTCTAACAACACTATTCAGGGATTTATGCTGAAGGGATCATACTCATGTATAATGGAATTGATACCAGAACTTTTAGGGGATTACCAAGGGTACAAACCCTACGAACTGGTCCAAGTCACAGAAGGAATGTGGCTCAAGCCATAAAGAAAAAGTTACACGGTGTGTAGTATGGTTACACGCCATGTTCCTTGACCCCGGGTACTGCCTGTGTAAATGGCCCGTGTCCTTCGTTCAAGCCATGCAAAACCTATCTACACGGCGTGTAGAAAAGTACATGCCGTGTTTTTTGACCATGGGTACTACTCGTGTAAACGGCCCGTGTCATTCGGCTTGTCTGATAGAAAACAGCTACACGATGTGTAGGAGAAATCACACGCCATGTTTGAGTGCCTGGGCTCACCCCGTGTACGCTGGCCATGTTCCCATACACAGTCTATGCCCGTTTCCCTGTCGTCTGCCCGTGGACCAGTACACAGGGTACCCCTTGTATCTGGCCGAGTCTGGCCGGGGGGGGGGGGGGTGTATACACGGCGTGTTCATGGTCGTGTACCCTGCCAGTGTCCATGTACTACAGGATTACAAGCCGGGTAACCCTTCTAATGAACACACGCCATGTAGACCATACTACACGGCATGTAGTTGGGATACCTTCCAGAACCGCGTCTTCCTCTACGCGCCTCGACCGATCACCCGGATCTTGATTCTGTCGTCTGTTCACCGCAAAACTCCAGATACCGGGTCACCTCGTCTTCGTGAAGCAGAATATATGGGTTTCAGGCCTTCAATAGGCTCCAAAATATGATTCCGGACATCCGAGCAAAAATCGTCCGATGAACGATTTCTTCCGATCCGCTTCAATCCGTCCGTCGAAACCGTCGCCGCACCTCCGCAGGACCGCTGCAGTGTTGATCCTTCAATTTGGGATCGTTGCGTTGCAGAACGAATGCACAACGATCTGTTGTTTATCGCCCCGCGAAGAACGCGAAGAACGCTCATGAAAAATGCGAGAATTTGGGAAAAAACACACAACAAATCAAGAGGGACGAACCTCAATCGATGTTTGTGTCGATCTTGGTTTGTCACTGTTAGAAGGTTGAACAAAACCAAACAAATAACAAGAATCAAATCCCCAAATATCCTAGCAAAAACCCATCCCACAAGAACGGTTGATCCGAAGGCTAATATAATTGTGGATTAGTTCGCGTTCGTCATGGAAATCAAAAATGAGGAAGAATTAAAATCAAAAAAACATCCTACCTTGATTTTCTGTGTTTTCCGGCGAAGATCTGCTCGCCGCGTCGTCGTCGCCGTCGAAATCTGTCAAGACTGTCTCCACCGCCGCGTTGGGGGTTTTCTCTAGAGCTGCCAAGGGTTTTCAGGGTTTTGGGGTTTGTAACCATGGACCCTGGCGCAAGCCTCTATTTAAAAAGTCTAAAAGAAAATAAATATTTAAAAGATCTCACTATATAAATATTATATTTTTATTAAATATTTTATTACTGTCACGTCCAAAAACCAGATTTCACCACCGACCTGCACCGGCCAAAGTTAGGCCTCGCCTAAGGTAAAATCGCTGTTCTGAACGCAACGGTTCCCTCGAATTTCTGATACGAGCACCCGTTCAGGATTTATTCCACTTTTTCAGGAAAACCGCACACGCTTGTACTTTATTTATTAAATTAAATTCAAACATTTGTTCTGGGCTCACTGGGCCTCAGAACTGCACGCTGTCTCAGAGCATGGTCTCGAAATAATTCACATATAATATTAAAATCATACATGGAAAAATCTGGTACATTACAACATCCTCTTTGGAACATCTAGGGGTGAGCTAATCAAGCCAAAACCTGGTGCTCGACCATCACCTGCTGGAATATAATGCATCGAGAAACAAACTCTACTACAACCTTCTTCATGCCTGACCACTAGAACTATCTTCGGAGTTCAAGGTACATCTTCACTAATCTAGGATGTACCACCACGTGAGGTGTATGAAACTCTCTCAGGACCTCTTCCCACAATTCCAGTGTTACAACAGTGCTTTCCCAGCTAAAAAATTTTATGCTCCCCAACTTGCAAATATCCATCCGGATCATGTCCTAAGGATAACTGGGCATGTAAATCCTCACAGTCAACATCCCAGAGTTGTGCCACACTAAATTGTTTTTAGATTGGAGGGTGAAAACCATCGACTGAGGGTAAACTTCATCCTCGATGTCCATGAAGGATAACAACAATGTGGCTAACTTCCTTATTGCCTCACTCAACAGCAGCGAGCTCGACCTTCTGCTAAGAGAATCTACCACCTAGTTCCCCTTACTGGGAGTATAGATGATCTATAAATCATAATCCTAGAGGAACTCTATCCAACAACTCTATCTCATATTTAGATCCTTCTGTGAGAAAATGTACTTAACGCTCTTGTGGTCGGAGAAGACGCTGAACTGCTCGCCCATAAGGTAGTGTCTCCAAATCATCAATAAGAAGAATAATGTTTCCAACTCGATATCATGGGTCACATAGTTCTACTCATGTGGCCAAAGATGGTTTGAACCATAATCAATCACTTAATGTCTTTGTATTAGGACATAGCCAAGCCTGGTTTCTGAGGCGTCGCGAAAACTACGTACTCGACACCCTCCTCCAGAAATCTCAAGATTGGGGTGATCGTAAAAATATGTCTCAATTTCTCAAAATCCTACTGGAACTTATCCATCCATATTTGTGGTTGTCCCTTCTTGGTCAAGGCATTAATCGGTGCTGATATTGGGAAGAAATCAAGAATTAATCTCCTATAATATCCTGCCAACCCAAGGAAGCTCTGCAACTCCGTTATGCTCTGAGGTGGCTACCATGCTAACACTACCTCCACCTTGTCTTGGTCCATAGCTACATCGTCTGCTGAGATGAAATGTCTTAGAATGTGAACCTCCTAAATCCAGAAGTGGCACTTCGAGAGCTTCCCATAAAGCTAGGGCTCTCGAAGTACGTCTATAACCATCCATAGGTGTCTCACGTGCTCCTCCGCTGATGCTAGTACACAATGATTTCGTCAATGAAGACCACTACGAACTGGTCTAAGTACGGCTGGAAGATCCTTTTCATTATTCCCATTAACACTGTAGGGGTGTTTTTCACTCCGAAAGGTATCACCAAGTACTCATAGTGACCGTAGCAGCATTTAAAAGTTGTCTTCATTATATCCTCATCCCGTACTCGTAACTGTTGATAACCTAATCGAAGGTCAACCTTCGAGAACAACTATGAGCCTTTTAGCTGATCGATGAGGTCATATATTTTTGGCATTCCATACTTGTTCTTCACTATTACCTGATTCAGGAACTAGTCATCCCTTCACAACCTCAAACTCATGTCTTCCTACTTGGAAAACAAATCTGGGGAAGCCCAAGGTGAAACATTGGGTCTTACAAAACCCTTTCCCTTCAAATACTCCAACTTCCCCCTCATCCCGTGAATCTCTGTGGGAGGCATCTGATATGCTGATGAAGAGATCTGTTCCATATTGTGGTGTATGTCTATGCAAAAGTCGATTACCTGGTAGGGAGGTAGTCCTGAAACATCTTTGGGAAAGATTTCATCAAACTCTGGCACTACTACTGGGAACTAGGAGCACATGACATCTACTACATTGAGGGATAGGCTAGCCAACTCATAAGTGATCAGCTAATCCCTCTTAGAAATGAGCCCATTCTATGCTGCCTGGGTCTCCTTTCCTCTGACGAAGGAAATCTGCATCCCATCACTGTGGACACACCGCAACCTTCACCTAAAACAATCAATCTGGGCATGGACCGAAGATAAACAATCCATACCGAGAATGACATTTTAAGTCCTTGATGCTACCACCAAGAAGTTCCAATCGAAACACTCACCACAAAGGGTAAGATCACCCTGTCTGCAAAGGTTCATGATCATCCGGTCTCCTCCCATAGTTGCCTCTAAGTGTAAGGATCGAGTCAATGGTGCTACCTGAATCTCAAGGATTAACAAAAAAGATGTGATGATGACTGAATGACTGGAACATGTGTCTATAAGTATGGTAAATAAGGTAGAGTATACACAGATCATACCTCGAATCATCTCGGGAGACCCTGGCTTGTACGCCTTGACAGCATGCAGCTGTCCCCACCCCTTTCCCCCAGCTCCCTGAGCCTGGTGTGGACCTCATGGGGGTGGTTGTGGAAGTAAATCGATGCGTCTTCTACCACCTTTATCTCTTCATGCTCCTCTTCTATTACCGACACCTAGAGGGTCGGCGTGCTCCACTCTTTTCCACTTCCTCAATGGTCCATCCACAGCCTCCATGTCGGTAGCTCGATGGGTTGGACAATCTCTAGTGAGATGTCCCCTACCGTCGCACGAGTAGCACCGCCTCTCCCTAGGATGACTGGATCTAGCCTAAGAGGCTTGGACTATTGATCCCCTATAATGGGTCCTCCTATGTCATCTCCCACATCCTAATACTTTTTCCTGACGTCGGCTCCCTACTACTGAGATCTCTGCACCTGTCTACCTGCTGAATTTCATCGACTATTTCTACTCTGCCAAGAAGCTCTCGATCACCAACACCCGCTCGAGCACTCCGTCATAATTCAGAATGCATAGAGGCAAAACACTATCACTAATGTTTGGTCATAGGCCTCGCTCAAAGGTATGAAATCTGATGTAATTTTGGTTGACCATATACATCAAGTACCAGATGAGGTTGGTGAACCTCAATGAATAGTTAGCTACCATAAAACTACCCTACAGGAGCTGAAGAAGCTCCCAGATGTGCACTTATCTCTGCATAACCAGATAGAACTCTTCCCTAAAGAGTCTCTCAACCTTTTTCCACAAAAGAGTATCCTCATCTCGTGTCTATGTGGTTAGACACCACCATTGTCCTACCTAACCCTAAAGATGTATCTATCCTAGGATCACCATCTGGTCCTCTAGTTTCCGATCTAGATGGAATACTCTGGTCACCGCCTCAAGCCATTCCTCATCTGCCTGAGGGTCTCTCTCGCCTCAGAACCAATGTGGTCTCTATCTCTGGAACTCATGTAGCACGCTCAGCCTCCGCTTCTTATCGTTTGGTATAGCATGTACCACAGGTTTCCCCACAGGTGGTGGTATAGCAGGTGCACCACATGGAAGCAACACCTAGGGAACTAGTCCCGGTATCGATGCCTCGTCACTTAGGGGGTTATCCTCGTGATCATGCTGCAGAATCCTAGTGGTCATGCATCGCAGAGGTATCCTGTAAGGAATCAGGATATACCATGGTTAATGAGTATATCTGGATAGCTGATACCAAGAAAATGTAAAACACATCCCATTACAATATGATTCATGTGAAATTACCCCCCCCCACCACTAGTGTTTTTAGGTACCGAGTTGAAAATTAGGTTATCAGAGTCCGAGTGTATGGATACACCAGCCGCCCGCACAAACAGTGGATTCTCTGGCCAGAAAGTCAAGCTCGAAACACTGAACATTGTCATACCAAACCAACCTCATATACTCTTGGTGCTAAGGTAGAATCGACCACCTCTGATACAACTCCCTCATGGCCCGTCCTAGTAAGGCCCACTCCGTGACTCCCCATGCCCGCCTCCAATAGGCCAGGGGATGGTGACTAGCACTGAGTAGGAATATTATTAACAGGGGAGGCATTGCCTATGTACCTATACACACGCACACATATCCAAGCCTATAATGATGAAATGTAAAAACCAATAGGGAACAAAATGTTGTCATACAACTAATCCCAACCAACAGAGCATGAAGGATAGTAAAGTTTAGAATAAAAATTGGGCCAGAATACAAGCCCACCAAAAAAAGAGTCTTAGAACTACTAAGTACAATATGTAAACACAAAGAGGTACTAGGACTACTGATTGTAATCATACGAATAACTCAGCATGAGGGGAACTCAGAAAGCTCTATCATGTCATGTCCAACCCTAGACTCTGTCAAAATGATTTTCATCGGCACAAGACATGGTATGTGTAGGCAAAGCTCATGTAGGGGTGCGTATAACAATACTCAGTAAGGGCCCCCAAAAACCACAAACCAATACACAAAGGAAATGCATAGTCATCTCTACAAAGTATATTTCTACTGAACATATAATAGGAGAACAAAATCTAAATATACTCAAATCACAAGCCCATTGTCTAAGTAAAAGTATCACAACATCATACCCCCGCAAGGGATTCAGTTTGAAGATTCCCCGAAGCACTCGTCTGGGAGAATTCAGTCCATGAGTCTGATGGCTCTGATGATGTTCGTCCGAGAAGTGCTTTCCATCGGGAAAGGTCGCGAGAGATAGATACACTAATTCCAGGAGAACACACTCTTGTGTGGGAAGAAGATCACGATACACAAATGAGGAACAATGCTAGGGCCTTGGTGGGTATCACGACTCATCCGGATTCACCTGTTAGATATAGGATCGGCGCCCTGTAGAAGTGGTCATGTCGATACCTGACTCTATCTAGGGTCAACAATGGATAAAGGATCTCGCTCTAGACCTCTCTGAGGTATACCTAACTCTATCTCGGAATTTCCTTCTCAAGGGTGCATACTCCTGTAGTAGGAAATGATACCTAACATTTTGGGTAATGAGAAAAGGGGGAACTAACCCAAATGAAACGTTCCCAAGATACGGCGGAGAAGAAGATCATGCCATGTACTGAAAAGTACATGACATGTCGAAATGTCACATGACGTGTCTTCTGACCCCTGGTACAACCCATGTACTACGGCCCATGTCGCAAGGCTGTACATGTAGAAATTTAGTACACAACAAGTAGTATAGAACATATGCTATGTCTGAGTTGTTGGGGTCGGCTCTATGTACACGACCATGTGCATATACACGTCTTTATCTCATGTGTTCCATCCCGTGTAACCGGTACACGGGGTAACCCATGTAGCCGGTCGGGTCTGGCCGTGTGGTGGAGTACATGGCCATGTACTCCCTCATGTGTCCATTTATCGCCCGAGATACATGCTGAGTCTTGCGTATGGACCCACATGCCATGTTCTTCGGGGACATGCCATGTCATCACTTCTTGCCCCGTGAAACACTAGCCACCACTGAGTCTGTACCACATGGTGTGTTTTTTGGGAATACATGCTGTGTTCTACTGAAAATTCCAAAAATAATGACCATCACCGCCGCACCCCAGTCTATCCTCCAGTCTTCAATACGGCCATCCGATCATAATAAATCTCCAGATCTAAGGTTACCCCGACATCACGATGTCAATTCCGTTAGTTCCGGGCCTCCGATCGGCCCTGAAAACACATTTTGATCATTAACGTGATGAACGGTCGAAGAACGTTTTCTTCCGAACCGTGTCGTTTCGTTTTCCGCCAATGCGCTCGCACCTCCGCTGAGACTTCACGATGCTGAATCTCAAATAGGGGATCGTTGCGTCATGAAACGGATGCAGAATGATCCGTTTTTCGTTGACCCGTGAAGAAAAAGAAGAAAAGAGAATGAAAAATCCAACAAACCAAAATGAGGAATGAACCTCCACTGTCATTCCTCACAACTTTGATCTGCTCCCATTAAAAATATTAAACTAGGAGAATCAAAACGATATTCCAAAAATTATCACAATTAAAATTCACGAATCAAACCACGAAAAAAATGGAAAATAACACCCTCTCGCAAGAATGCATGATATGCAGAACAACATGTTCGTGGATGATCCATGTTTGTCCTTAAATTAGAAAACGGGGAATGAAGATTCAAAGTAACAACCCCTACCTTGAAGAGGGACCGATCTCTAATGAAGGGATTGCGATGTCATCGTCGTCGAGGTCCTTCAACTTTGTTGGCTCAACGATTTTCACTTTTTATTAGAAGTCATTCGTCGTTGTGATTTCACTCCAAAGATCTATGAATTCATCAAAGTTTCTCTCAACCTTTTTCCCACGACTAGAATCTGATTAACTCAATAAAAGGAGGGAACATGTTTTTGTGTGTTGTTGCATTGTGGCATTAATAAGCCATAATTGTTGTATCTAAGTCATTATGGTGCGATATTAATTATCAAAACAGTTACCCCGTCGTTATGTTGTAGCGGATTCTTCCAAATAAAATAAAATAATCCTTTCAAATTATTTTATTATATTAAGTTTTACTAAAAACGTCTGAAAATTAACTTTTTCCCTCAACTTGTGAAGGTCGAGGTTAGGCCTATTCATGGGTAAATTCATCATCCCAGACGCAAAAATTCCCTCGGAGTTTTATTCCGATCATCCATTTGTAAACGGTCACAACCGCGCACACCCGCCATCATACATATCATAAAATTTTCAAACCATCATTCCAGGCTCATCGGGCCTCGAAATGATGTGTCTTCTCTACTCATGGTCTCATAATAATTCCATATAATATTTAAAAATAAAACATGTAAAATCTACCATATTAAATTAAATATAAAAAAAATAAAGTGTCTTATAACATAAAATTTACCTTTCAAAATCATACCCATTAATTCTTATATGACAAACATGATCCATGGAATAAATCATGGAATTTTATCGAAAAATAATCATAAAGTTATCAAAAAATATGTGTTATGTGAACAAAACATTTGATAAGATCGTGGAATAAAATAGATTCTAAAATTTGGTATAATCATAATAATTGAAATCATATTCCATTGATACTGACCAATATATTAATAATAGGTTATGATTGGGCTATATTACTATGTACCTACATATTAATTGGGATAACCTCCTGTGTACTTTATTTGGGGCATGGGATAACCTCTCATGCAGCCTCTTTTGGAATTGCAATAACCTCCCATATACCATGTTTTTCATGCAAGGAATAACATCCCATTTACACATTGATTTAATGTAACATTATTCTCCACCAAATTAATTATAGGGTTATAAAATTTTGTCCAAACCTATCACATTATCATAAATCCAGTCATATGTATGTTACAACATCATAAAAAATCATTATAACCTAAATAGTGGAAAAGAAATTGGGTTACATTGAAATTTCATCCTCAAACCCATAAAAATTCTAGAAAAATAACAAAGGTGGTATCATTGAATATTATCCCCAGTAAAGAACATGTATCATCAAAAGATGTTATCAAAAATGTAAATTTATTTTAAAAGATCACTGAGATATTTCTTGGAGAAAATAAGATTTAAATTTTTATATCACATATTTAATGTATAATAATTTCCCCATTATTAAATAAAACATTTTAATTTGAAAGATACTTGTAAATTTTTAAAGGAAGACCTGGATCATTGATTGGTCATAAAAGTGGAATCTTTTTCATGTCATATATATTAAAACAATGATACCTTTCAAATTTTTTATAAAATGTGAAAATTACGCATTTGGAAAATAAAAATAAGATTCTATTTAATCCATAATGTAAAAAATAAATTAATATTATAATTGAATCTAAAAAATCATAGAATAATATATTGTTTTTTAAAAAATTGAAAATATTGATATATATGAAAAATAATTTTTGACAAAACAAAAGAAAAATTAATTAATTTTTCATTAAAAATTCTACTTCAGCCTCTTGACTAATTAATGTGAGGAAAATAAAAGAAAAATATTATTCTCAGTAAATAACCAGGGTATAATAATATGAAATGTATTTATCAATAAATTATTATAATGTTTCATTCAGTGAAAATTCAAGCAAAATAACCCTGATTAAAAAGAGATTAAGACATAAATCTCGCACCTCGTGATCTACCTACTTCGATGTTTATCTGATGTTCTATATAATATATATAAATTTATTATTCTTTAATATGATATCAATTTATATACTTATAATATATTATATGATCCAATTATAATATTTTATCACCAATTTATTAATTTTTCATTAATAAAACAATCACTTTTTTATGAACTGATTCATTTCTCATGAAAACTTTTTAGTGGTTTAGGTCTTTGTAAATTAACGATGATTAAATAACCACCATAATTTTATTTATGATGTAAATATCATATATATTAGTTATATCCATATTTATAATGTTTAATAAAACATGGATATACAAAAATCAATTACATTGTTTAGGGAAATGAAAAGTAAGGCATATAAAAGAACAATGATTGCACTTTTAAACAGATTGAATAAATTAATGGTAAAGAATAATTCACCATTAACGAATCATTAAAATATCATATATATCATATATATTCATAAAATCTAATCTTATTACGATAAATGTAAATTATAACAAAAAATGAATGATTTCACTTCCTTGAGGTGGTAGTCTACACATACACATGAGCCACGTTATCGTTTCCCAACAGATGGGATGTTTAGAAGGCAGATATGATATTATAATTCCAAAATAATGAATATATTATAAATTTCAAATATAAAAATTAATCCCTTCATAATAACCATCCTTTAAATATGGTGATATAAATGGAATTGTATCATTACATTGGGGTGGTAGATTACACATACATGTAAGTGATACTTTCACTTCCTATTTGATGATAAAGAGTGTAGGATATTTGTGGTTTCATTATCATAAAAACATTTAAGTATATTTAGGATACCAAATTTATTATTTAATGATTAATCCCATTGATTTATATGATGAATAAGAATAAATAAATTAAAAGAGTTTTGGTCAAAAGATTACATATTCTTCAGTAGGACTCCTTTAGATGCCTTCTAATGGACCATTAGAATTGTATTTAATGAAGCCCAATGCATCTAATTCATGGATATAGAATATGAAATGATAATTGGATAGGGTTTTGATGAGATAAATGGTTTAATTTTGTGTAAATGAAATAGAGAGGTTGTGTCATTTTTTAAGAGAGTGAAAGGAAACACATGGAATTGCTAAAAATAATAAAATATATTAAATTAATTCTCTAGATAAATGATAAAAAGATGTCTATATTTTCGACAATAAATATGAAATGGTTGAAATATCCTTATAAAATAAAATTAGGATAGGTTTATTTGTCACTTTAAATGTTATATTTTGGTTTAATCCTTAGTGATCAAATTAAAAAATTAATCGTATTGATGTCTTTTTAATAATGAAATTTCATAATTTTACTTATAACATTACAATTGGCCCATTAATGGCAAAGGGATAATTCTTTTTGAAAAATTATAATCTAACTTGTCCTACTGCAATAAATTTATCATTGTAAAATAATTTAAGAAAATTTAATTAGAAATAAAATATCATTAATGTCATTTTTGACACTATTTGTTTAACTTGACATTAAAGACCGCTTGATAGCCAAAAATATATAAATATAAACCTTCAAAAAATTCATAATATTTTAAATTATTTTATAACAATCTTGGGACACAATAATTCCAAAATATTTTATTAATTTTAAAATTATTAAAATCATTTCTTTTATATTTCAATTAATTGAATAAATATAGTGTCGTTGTTATGGAAGCATTTGAGGCAATTATTAGGTCACTAAAATTTATAAATAAATTTACAAGTTAAAAACAATTAATAAATAATAAATAATAATTATTTATTAATTATTAATTATTAATAACAAATAATTACTAATTAACAAATAAAATATTAATGAATAATAAATATATAAATATATATCAAGATAACTGATGGTAAATAATACGTAGTAAAAAATAAATAGTAAATAGTAAACAAAAAATAGTAAATAGTAAATATTAAATAGTAAATAATAAACACTAAATACTAAAGAATAAATAATTTTTAATATATAATATATTATATAAGTAATGTATAAAGAATATATTAATTAAAAAAATAAATCAATATTTGATAAATACATAATAAATTAATAAATAATATATAAAAAATAAAGAAAATAAACTATGAAAAAATAAATAATAAAATATATAATGAAAATATAATAAATATGTAATTAATAATACATTAATAATAAATTAATAATAAAAAAATAAAATAATAAAAATAAAATAAATAATAATTTATAATTAATTTATAAAAAATAAAAAAATAGTTAATAAATATATACTAAGTAAAATTTAAATAAATTTTAAATTTTAAATAAATAATAATTGAATAAATAATCAACAAATATGTATTAAAATATTAAACTAATAAAATAACATTGAAAAATAAATAAATAAATGATAAATAACAACTATTAAATATTTAATATTAAATATTAAATAATAAATAATAATATATAAATATAAAATAATAATATCAAAAACTAACAATGATAAATAAATAAATAGTACCCCAATAATAAATATTTTCTGTTAAATATTAAATATTAAATAATATCTAATATCTAAAATATCATATATAACATTTAATATTTAATATTTAATATTTAAATATTAAATATTAAATATTAAATGGTATTTGAAAAAAATTTATTAAAAAAATACATCAATAAATAATAAATAAATACTAAATTAATAAATAGTAAATAAATAAAGCATAATAATTGAATAAATAAAAAATAATTCATGGTAAATCATAAATGATAACTAATAAATAATAAATAAGAAGTGATAAATAATCAATAATATATAATAAACAATAAAAAATAAAAATTAAATAATAAATTAAATAATAAATAATAAATATAAATTTAATATGAATTTAATAATAATTTAATAATAAAAATAAATTAATAAATAAAAAATTAATAAGAAGTAAATATTAAAATAATAAATAATGAACAAATAAGTAATGGATAATAAATAATAATTTAATAAATAATAAATAATAAATATTGATAATATATATTATATGATATATAATAAATGAATTTTGATTTATATAAATATATATACATATAAAAAATTACATAGATATACATAAAGGCACATTTATGTTACATGAATTTGTATTAACACACTCAAATATATAATTATTTCTTAACATATATATATATATATATATATATATATAAACAGAAGTAAATAAAAAATTTCCCTATATTTATATATTTACTCATATATTATATAAAAATATATAATCATAAATATGTATAAATATTAACACAATTATTAATAAATTCATATAAATAGATATATATATATATATATTAATAAATTTCCAAAATAAGAGAAATCACAATAATTACAACACAATCTAATCAATAGGATTGTAAAACCATGGAATAAAATCATAAATGACATAAAAAGCATAAGAAGACACTATTAAACGAAGATGAATTATCATCGAATTTGTATGGAATATATATATATATACTTAAATTTATTTAAATTTATTATATATTAATATTCATTTACATATATTAGAATATAAATATAAACATATATCTTCTTATCAACACACATTTATATGTTGGAATAAACATTATTTATATATGTGCATGTATATAAATTCATAGAGTTCTACTGTAAATTCAATTATATAACATATTTAAAAATAATGATATATCTATATGGGTATATATATATTCATGTAGTTTTACTGTAAATGAATAATAAATATTTTTTTTCATTTTGTTTATATCTTTAAAAAAACATTTATATATATGTGTGTATTAATACTAGTGATACATTATTAAGAAATATAATAAAAATATACATTCATTTAATTATAAGTAAAACTACAATTTGAAAATGGATAAAATTTTTAAAACATATTATCAATATGATTGTGAACCCATGGAATAAATTTTGTCCCCATTGAAAAAATTGTAAAATACCCCCTTAAACGAGGTTGAAAAATCAACCGAATATTAATCAATTTGGGTGCCCCAAAAAAACTCGATTTTTGAGGCACTTTAGGGATTTTTAGGCCTCAAAAAATTTGAAAAAGTTTTTCCTATTTCACTAGAGGCATAGATATCATCTTAGGCATTGACTTGATATAAATTACAGCCCAAAAGAAGACCCAAATCAAAAGTTGTGGGCTTCTAATGTTTGAGTTTGATTTCCAAATTTTCTTGGCACAATAATAAATTTTATTCGTTTAATTATTACTAAATTTACATCTAATTGTCTTGATCACTTTATAAGATTTTATTTGACTAGTTTTTGAGCAAAAAGTTACTCTCAAATGAAAAGTTATGCTTATTTCATTCCAAATACTGATATTCGACTTATTGAATATTTTTTTCATTTTAAAATATTATTAACTAATAATTATAAATATTTATTAATTAAATAATTATAATAAACAAACATTATAAATAATAAACTATATATTATACTAATTAATAAATAATAAATATTATTATATAAAATATATTCTTATAATTTTCCCTTCAATTTTATTGTGGTTTTGAAAGAACCACCGCTATTTTTTATGGTTGTTTTGAAAAACCGCCTCTAAAAATAAATGACGGATTTTATGGAAAAATTTAAAAAAATATTCTAAAAAATATTTTAACAACATTTATCTATGTATTTAAAAAAACCTATAATAAACCGTTGGTAAATTTTATCCCAAAAAACAATTAATGGAAGTTTTGAAAATCGTCGTGAAAATTCGGCAACTGAATCACTTTTTTCCTGTAGTGTAATTACAACATATTAAATGTAGATTTTTGAAATGTGATAAAAATATAAATATTGATTGATAGAAATTATTTTTGGTGAAATCATATGGTGATAAAGAACCCCAAGGTCATTATGACCTTTAAATGATTTTTGGCGTCGGTTGAAAAAATTCCTGATTATGTTTTCTATTTCCACTCAGGTATGGTTAATGGTTATAACATGCTATTATAATTTTTTATAATAGCCTTAACATGATAACCAGACAAGAGTTAGGATATGTACTAAAAAATATATCTCTCCATGTTGTCCCACCATATGTACTCTTTTAGATCATTAGATATCATCGTACATCCAATGTGAGTAGATAATGATAAACTGTGATACTCATCCAATTATTATGATTTCAAATTTGTTATAAATTAAATAGATACACAATTCAAAAACCATATATTTCTATAAAAATCAAGGTTTAACTCAATAATATAACTGACCTTCTTCTAAAATTCCATATTTACCCTCAGAGCCACTATAATGCTCATATGGGTAGATATTTAACTTCTTATTTAAGAAATATAATATGTATCCCCATAAATCATGATTTATTCATTTATCCTCTTATAAATAAGAAATATTTTTAATTTTTATCCTTATAATTGATATGGTACCATGATCCAATAGACTTAAAGCATCATATATCTTATTAACTTTCCCATGGTGTAGTGTTTCGAGCAGTTATAATATTTAATCAACTCCAACCATCTTCTCTTGTGCATATTCATATCTTTTTAGGGAATAAAATCATTAAACGTTATATGATCAAAATATATTTCACATCATTATTTATAGTGATAATGGATCAATATCTACATTTTGAAAATTATTGTACTTAACTCCAAATCAAGAGCAGCGTAATTGTTTCATTAAGCTTCAATTGGTGTGATCCACAAGCTATCACCATATTGTTTTTCATAAGGAAATATACAAGTCTAATCGTCTATTAATCTATATATATAAAAAACCATTCTCCACTATTGTGTATTGACAGAACTAGTATGTCAACTAACCTTCAACTCATTTTCATAGAACATTTTTCACACTCATTTATCCAAATGAACTTATCTCCCCTTTGAGTGAAATTGGTGAGTTGATTATATAACTATGATAAATTCCCCACAATGTGTCGATAATATCCATCCAATATACGAATACTATAGATCTTATTCATAGTGGTTTTTCTAGGATAAAATTCAATAACGTCTGTCATTGATGGGTCCATCAATATACCCTTTCTTGATATTATATGTCACACAAATGAATGTTTTTGTATCCAAAATTAACACAAAGTTAATTTTTCATACATATTTTTATTCCTTAGGGTATTTACTAAAATACTCAATTAATCATGATACACTTTATTGCACTTTTAATATATATGAATATCATCTATAAATACTACCAAAAACTGATGAAGTAAATCTATAAATACTCTATTCATTAGATTCGTGAAGATATTGGGGTCATTATTAAGACCAAATGCAATCACTATAAATTCAAATTGTGCATACATTATTTGGAAGGATGTATTCGGGATATCTTACTTTTTGAAACTTGATTAATGATATCTAGAAAGAAGTTTAATCATTGGAAGAGTCGCGTTAACCCTTCATTCTTATTAAAAAAGGAATAGGAGAACCTCGTGGTGATCCCCAAGGAAAAATTAACCACTTTTCACGATTATACTAGAGTTTCATCTTGAAATCCTACAAATTAGTCGGAGTCATTCTATATGGAACATTAAAGTAATTGTATCACCATGTATGGGTTTTATTGAGTAATAAACTTAATTATTCAATGGATTTCTAGGAAACTCATCTGTAAAGACGTCGAAAAACTCACACATACTAATCATATCTTTAATTTTTAGTTTCTCTCTAACTATATAAGATAAAAACCCCATTTAATTTGGAATCTAGACCCATATAATAGATGGGATTTCCATTATAAATATACATTTATTGTAACATTAATAGAACATCATATGTTGGTTTAGAACATATTACAAGCATTAACTTCCTTGAAAACTGATTTGAAATTTACATAATCAAATTAAATCCATTCCTAAAATAACATCAAATTCAAATATAGGGAGAATAATGAAATTTCAAGAAATCACATTCTAAAAAAAATACAATAGCGATGAATCTTAGACATGGTAAGTGATCATCATACCATTTCAGGATTTCCCTGCTAATTCAAAATCTATTTAATGGTTTGTCATTGTTATACCCTTAGATAATAATTTATATACATATATGGTTGGATCTATTATTAAATAAGACATTTTTAGATCCAGGATTGATGTTAAGTGTTCCTTCCACCACATCGTTATCATACTACACTTCATAAATACTCATTTCATGGGATTTTATTTATTTATAGGATTAATACAATTCCAATGCTCATCATTATCAAAAATCTTTGGTTATAATCATAGGTTTTTAAAATTATCATAATCCATGTTTTTAATACAGTAGATTTTGGGTGGTACATTATTTGGTTCTTTTCCTCAATCATCAGTTATATATTTTCCTATCGCATCATAATTTTATTTCTCAACAACCATTATTTACACATTTATACAATATAGGAGTCTAATTAATAAAATTCACTCCATGTATCCTTTTATACTAAGACCATAATGGAAGCTTCATCTTATTACCTCTATGGTTTTTATTATTATAATTTATATAGAATTACATGTTTCTTTTCTTATCAAAACCATGATATACATGGGGAACTTAAATCTCTATTTCAATATTGGTAGAAAATTGAATGATTTCTTCCGGACTAATATAGTTCATTAGGGTTATAATCATTTAGATACATGGTTTTTATCTACTTAAGATTTAATCAATCATACTTTTTGGTTCAATGATAATATAAATATCAAACCTCACAAAACTAATAAAATTTTCTTCATATACACTAACTAATTCACCATCATTTTTTTCAAGGAATTAATTCTTAAATTTCTTACTAATAATATTATGAAATTACTTTTTGAAAAATAATTTTATAATCTCATCCAACTCTTTGGATTAAATTTATTCTAGTTGCCTTATGTTATTGATGATTTCCTACAATTAATATGCTTCCCCTTCCAAAAAATAAATAGTCAAATTGGCTTTTTCATGATCCAAACAATGGAAAATGTACTATATATTTTTAGTGGTATTTATATATTACTCAAAAAAGTGTGGATCATTATACCGACAAAAAGAAGTTGGATGGTGCCTCATGAATGACTCAATAGAATATTATTCACTCAATTTGTTATTTGGATGATCATTATGATTTTTAGTTGAGAATGTTTTATAATCATAGTAATGATATTTTTCATTGAAACTCCAATAAAATTTAGTTTTTTATAAGAAACATAGATTCAATTTCTTTAAAATTCATCATTAACATGGTTGCTTCATGTTCATACCATTTATTAACACTTAAAATAATTGAGTGAGAAATAATGATCATAGTGGGAAACCGAATATTCATGAAAAAATATTTATAGGATATCAAAATCATTGTACATTCTTCTCCATAAATTGCACATTATATTTTACCTTAGGTTATCTGTGATCATCTCCTATTCAAATCCTTTATGACGATTCATTGATGAAATTTGAATTAACCAAAGAATATCCCCCGGGATTGGAAAACTTTGTGTTTTGTAAGGTAACACTCATCACACATTAGAATTATGGCCAATATATAATAAACCATATCTTTTTGATTTTATTACACCTAGATGAATTTGTTCCAAAACCACATCCAATTGTATTATATAGACAGAGAATGTTTACTATGAACACTATAGTGTATTATTTACCATAACATAGGATGTTATTTTATACATTGGATGATCCTAAGGGTTCTCAGTAATGTTTTCTCGTGATAGTCTCCCAAGGTAACTAAAATTTATTCTGATACCAACTACATAGAC
This sequence comes from Viscum album, assembly GCA_963277665.1. NCBI lineage: Eukaryota > Viridiplantae > Streptophyta > Magnoliopsida > Santalales > Viscaceae > Viscum > Viscum album. Next base: position 781,316,275 of record OY728141.1, read on the forward strand.
CAGTAATTTTTATAGAAAAATATCACATCTAATTAGATGAATATTATTATAGAACATTATGATCAACTTCATAAATATATAGGTTTAGTGTATTTAGAAACATTAATATAAAAAAAATCATAAGAAATTTAAATCATCTTCACATTTTTCTTCACAACTATCACCATTTTTATAGATATGACACTTAATGCAATATTTATAACCTTTGGAATGAAAACACAAAAAAGGGTGAGCTTAGATTCTAAGTAAGGGAAAAAAGGAGATAACAATTATCATTTAAACATAACATGGCCATATATGGTATAATAACATGTATGTAATCATTAAAAATACCAACTAAAAGTTCATATATCATTAACATGAGTAATGGAATAAACCATAGCCATTCATAAGACAAGATTCATAAAGGGATTAATGAACATGATCCATGAGAAAATAAAAATACCATAATTTTATGTCATAAAATAATGGCATAAAGAGTGGAATAATCATAATAATAGAAATATTATGTCAAGGTTACCCATAAAAGTATTTAAAACATGTTAGGCATTGGTTATTTTCTTATATACCTGCATTGGGATTAGGATAACCTATCGTGTACCATCTTTCGGGCTTAAGATAACCACCCATTAACACTGTTTCAGGCATGGGATAACCTCCCATATACATTTTTTCATGAATTATATTACTTATAATGTTCCTTTTGATCACATAGAATGTTAACCTTTACACAATTCTCTATAGATATATATAATTTCAGGTTCACTGATCACATAATCATAAATCTATTCATATTCAAGCCATAAGATCATAAAAACATTAATCACAAATTAACCAATGGAATGAAAATGAGTTTCTTCAATATTTTTTCATAATAACCATAAACCATATTAAGAAATAATAATGATGGTCTGATTGGATCATATATCAAGTAAATCATACTTTTCATCAAAGGATTGTAGCTTAGATTAAAACATACTTTAAAATATCATTGTATTATTTTATAAGTAAAAACCAATTTCCATTTTTAAATCACATATTTAATATATAATAATTTTCCTAATATCAAAAAACTAAATTTCATTGAAAATATTAATGTAAGATTCAATGAATTGAGAGGTCATGATGGTAAAAAAATTTGTTCTTGGCCTATATGTTAAAATATTGATTCCTTTCACATTTTTAGTAAAATGTGTAAAGTAACTCATTTTGAAAATTGAAAGAAGATTCATATTAATCCATTTTGTAAAAAGTAAATAATGGCTAAAAAATAAAATAAAAAAATTATTTTAATAAATTAAAAACATTTTTAGAAAACATGGAAATGGGTGAAAATGTATTTTCCACCCTAAAATAAAATAAATCCATTCTACCTTAAAATTTTATTTTCTTTTATTGAGTACATTTTGTGAGGAAATGAAAGGATATAATTTATTCTGATAAAATAAACAGTGGAGAATAAAATTTAATGATTTATCAATACTAGATCTTATAATTTCCTTCAATGTAAATGCATGCATAACAAATCTGATTATAGTGAGATTGACACATAAATACATTTCTTCAAGTTCGAATTACTTAAAAGTCTCTTTAACCTCATATATAATAAATTTAAATATTTTATAATTTCATGATAGAGACATGTACATACATAAAATATTATATATGATCCACTAATATCACTTCAATAAACAGTTATTAAAAAACCTATATTGAAATCATCGTTTCAAAGTGTTAACTATTACATTTTTCATGAGAATTTATGTTCTTAATTTCTAGTCCTTCAAATTTTATCACAGATCCATCATCTAAAAAAGTTTATTTATGATAAAAAAATTTATAAATATTTAATATATTATTATTTATAATATTCATAAAATGTATATATGGAATAATTAATGACATAATTCAGGGAGAGAGTGGGTCACATATATGAATTACCAATGTTTTCACATTTAAATGAATGGAATGATATAAAGGTAAATAATAATTAAACATTGAAAAATAATTACTATATTATATATATCATATATATTAGTTAAATATATCTTTATCATCATCTATGTAAATCATAAATGAAAAATAAATAACATCACTTCATGGAGTTGGTAGTCCATAGGTACGCAGGAGCAACATTATCATTTTCCAATTGATGGAAAAGTAAGAAGATTGATTTGATATTATAATTTAATAATCATAATTATATTATGAATATCATATATAATCCCTAATCACATCATAATAACCATCCATTTATTATTTTAATAGAGAATTAATTTTATCAGAATGTGAAGGTGGTAATCCACACAAACTCAAGAGTAATAATTTCACATAACATTTAATTGAAATTATTTTTATAATGGTGATTTCGTGATCATAATAAAATTTAAGTACATCTAGGATACTGAATATATAATTTTCTGATGAATACCATTTATTTTATGGAGGTATACTAATTACTAAACTAAAAGAGGTTGGGTTGGATGATTTCATCTTCATCAGCATGCCTCAATTAGATCCATTCTTAAGATCCCATCAAATGATATTTTAAGAAGACTAGATACAATAATTATTTTCTTGAGAGGCTTTAAAAAAAATAGGTAATGGGTTGGTTGAGCTAGATATTATAGTCTTGGACCCATACTCCCATATCTTTTTATAAAAATATAACCCTTGCATTACTTGCATGATACTAAGAAACCTTACCGACTTCTTTATATCCAAAATTGTTTATAAAAGTAAATATTGGATCACTTAAATACCAAAGGACCATTTAGATTTATAGTTTTAATGAATTAGTAAAAACTCTTACACAATCTATTACCATGACTTTAGGAGATTCTATTTTATACTGCACCAAGCATTTCTTATTTCACATTAAGTCATCCTCATTGTGCATATAAAAAAATTATGTAAATAACGAATTTAACATAATTCATGAATACTTAGAAAAAAGGAAACCTAAGAAAGGTGAGATAAAATGATCATCAAGTGTAAATATAATCTTTAACAATTTAATGTCATCAGTGTGCATAAGAAGAGAAAAATGGCACAATTAAATAATCATAGTAATGAGAATAATATATGATTAATCATACTAATAAATACCAGGATCATTAATTATGCAGAAAAGAATACACACTCAAAAAGGAAAGAGAAATAATAATTAAAAATCATGAGGCATGTGATTTCAATCTTGGTCAAAGGAAAAATTTATGACCCATAGCAAGAAAAACGAATATATGTTTGTAACATGGAGAATTATCTTCATAGAACCCTTACAAACCCTATAGAAAATGGAATAACAATTTTGATGATATCCAATAAAATTATCTTGTGAATATATTCATTACCCAATAAATTGGAGTGCTATAATAGGGATCACCCATCATATCATGAGCTATAATCGGGCTGAACCTGTCATATCATCAAGTATAATGCGGCACAACCTATCATATTTTGAGCTAAATGTGGATCAACACTTCACATATTGTGCTATAATGGGGAAAAACATCATAAGATGATATATAATGAGTATCAATAAATTTTATAATCTATATCAGGCTCACAAATGAGATATAATGGGGATCCAACCTTCTTTAACAATTTCCAAGAACTATAACATAATTAAACTATATATATAATTTAGGTCATTATAAAACTCATAAAAAATCGATTATTCATTTCATAACTTTATTAACCCATGGAAATGGAACATGTTCAATGAAATTTTATTTTAATTAATAAGAATCAATCTATAGAAAGAATAAGGTTGGTATCATTAGAAAATATCCTCTATGGAGAAAAAGAAACATCATGTGTCGATTATGTTAATGAATTAAAATACCATTAAAAGCTTATTAAAGAAATTATTGAATAAAATAAGAATTTCACATTGAAAATAAAATTTTAAAACTATAAATTCAAAAAAAATATGAAAACCCTTTTCCTTAAAAACACCCATTAAAAATATAAAGGAACACTTATGAAAAACACTGTACATAAAACCTAAAAATTATTTCATGTTATGAATATTAAAATAAATATTCTTTTCAAACATTTTTTAATGTGAATCCAAATCTTCCCATTTAGAAAATACTATGAATTTTTTTAAACCTTCTTAAAAGAAAGTAAAAGATCTTGTAAAATGTATTTATGAAATAATTAGTGTTAATAATATTACATTTGTTTTCAAACATTTTATTAATCATGGATATGGAAGAGAAAAAATACTGATCTAAAAAGTGATACATGTTAAATATCACATACACACAACTTTGTTGGTGTTTCATTAATAAATAGATTAGGAAATATAAATAAAACATGTTGAACACATTCATATGTAGAAGTGAATAAAGAGTGTATTATTAAAAAATATATCACATTATTTCATCTAAAATAACCTTCAATATAGAGATTTCCAAAAATAGTGGAGATTGTAACATAAATTCATTTCCACTTTCTTAACATTTCAATAGTAACCTCCATGAGATAATAACATTAATTAAATCATTAAATTTCAATAAAATAAATATATTCGAGACATTAAATTTCTAATGGGACGTATATACATCTCAAAAAAGTGGATTGGCATGTATCATTAAATGTATGTCATAAATGAAGGGAATTTGAGATTAATACCCTTAAAAATAACTTATCATTGAATTTAAATTTATTAAATGGTGATATTATGTGTAAAAAGGTGAATCCAAATAAATATTCAATACCAAATTTGAAAATTATGGGTTATTTCATACATTATAATAGCATATCATGGAAAATGAAGAAGTAATATAACAAATGAAAAGATATTGAGTTATGAAACCTCTTAAAACATGGTATGTTTCATGTCCAATTACGCTGGGTGAAATAATTAAAATTAAATATTAAAATACCCTAAAGTAATAAGGATTAATTATGTAACATTTAAAGGGAATGTTTATAGATAATATAAAATAAATAAGGTTTATAAAAATAAATATGCCTCAGTGAAGGGAAATTGAGACCAAATCTCTTACTTCTTCAGTAATCTCATATCATGAATGAAAGAACCAAACATAGATTTATAAATAAAAATAATTGTCATGACAATAATCATAAAATAAATTAATTGGAATTATATACACAACCAAATATAAATATGTGTTGAATATGGAATATGTCTCATATAAATGAAAGTGAGATGAGAAACCATTACCTAAATTCTAGACATTCCAGGTTTGTCTTTTAACTTCTATATAATAAAATTATATTGATTATTTGATTTAATAATAAAATTTTAATGTTTTAATACCACATACATATATTATTAATATCATTTCTTTTAAATGAAATTTTTATATAATATATTAGTAAAGTCCATGAAGGGTGTTTTGAGGACCTTCAGTCGGTATTTTCAAAATAGCTTTTGTATATTTACCATGGTCAGATTGGTAATTGTTCCATAATATCTAGAATAATAATAATGAAATAATTATAATTTTATTCATCATTTTTATATTTAAAACATACTATGAATAATTGTTAAATAAAATGAACTATTCTATAATCATGGAGTCAGTCTGTCGTAGGTGCGCATGAGCAACGTTTCCATTTTTCAACAATCATTGTGGAAAGAAAGTATTTATTATTTCAACTCTAAATAATTATAATAATTTAATATATATCATATTAATTAATTTAATATACTTATATGATTCATCCATGTGATGTGGTGGTGAAAAAATAATCACATCTCTTTGTGGAGTCTGTAGTCAACCCGTACGCACAAATGATGACATCATTTTTCAAAGACAAAAAATGTTAGAAAATATATGATTTAGTAAATAATAATAATAATGATAAAAATTTCATGAATATAATATTAATTCATTAAATATATTATTATAAATATCGATGATATGCGATGATGGAAAATGAATTATATTGGTTTGCGAGGCGGTAGTCAACCCTAAACACGAACGATGGTTCCGTTTCCCAATGGATGGAAGAAGAGAAAAATTCATTTTATGAAATTAAAATAATTTAATATAATTATATTATATTAAATGATGTTATTATACCATAATAATTGAATAAAATTTTATGTAGTAATAATAATAAATAAAACAAAATTCTCAGGTACGAATGATACCTCTTCATCAGATGACTTCATTAGGTTTGCACCAAAATCATTCTTGAGAGGGTTTTATAATCAAACCTCGGATTAAAGGATCTCATTATGTAATATAAGGGGGTATATATTTAGATAATTGATGATCTAGAAGGATTAAATGGTGTGAATAAGATCTTAGAGGTTGGGTCTATTTATATGTGGGAGAAAGGACACAGTAGAAATATTTGGAAACTAAAAGGTATACCCACATTTAAAACATGTCAAAAGGACATAAAATGAACCATTATAGATCCTTATATGATATAAGTACAAAATATTTCCATATAATAGAATTTTTACAAGTTTTATGGTCATTTAAATTCATATTGTTTTAGTCTAACCCCCTAGTAAACATATTTTCACTATAACCACGGTATAAGCTTTTAACCATTTTCACTATTCATTATGCCCAAAAATTTAGTTGGAATTATTATATGATATAAATTTTTTTAATTAAACATATTTAATCTAGTTTATCAAATTAATTTATAAATATTTTAATAATTTAATTTTAAATAAAACCCCTAGATTTCATGAAAAAAGAGATTTTTCATGAAATGAATTTCACAAGAATTAAAAGATCTTATATTAACATTAAAGTAGTAATTGTAATATTATTATTTAAATTAATATCTTTAGATATATAGTATATAAATATAAATTAAATTTCCATAATAATGGGTTGTTATAATAAATTAAAATGGAGAAGCATTATTCACTTTAAATTAGTTTTTTTAAAATTGTACATTTAATACTAAAAATAAAAATATACTAAAATATAGTAAAAATATGATTCATATGTAAATAAATTTATTAAAAAAATTATTCATATTGTCTTGAAATAAGATATATTTAATAATGGTACTCTAGAAATAATTATTTTATTGAAATGAAATGACAGCTTTACCAAAATTGGTATTTTTTACAATTCGCTGAAAAATATTTATTTTCCAAAAATTTCCAAAATTTCAGTATAAATTAAATTTGATATAATTATTTCAAATATTAATTTCATTTTATCAAATAAATTTTCAAAAATTTCTTGAAATTGATTTTAATATTTTTGCAAGAAATTCAGAAAAATCCTTCTTGATGAAAAAATATTTATGACTAATAAAATGACATTACTAAAACATGAATGATTATTTACTAATAAATAATAAATAAATTAAATTACGTATGAATTATGTCTATATATATTTCATAATTTAGTACATCATATTTATACACTCGAATTTAATGTCTATTTTAAAACAATGATATATTTTGTGGTCATTGATGCTCAGTGTTGTGTGTTGTATAGACTATCGAACATAATGTTTTTATATTAAAATCTTGGGGTGCTACATTCTCTTTCTTATACATTTAATAAATTTATTTCTTTCTATTTTATCATTATGTCATAATTAATGGTTTGATATATGAAAATACATTTCCTGAAATTAAAAATTGTAAAAGGGTTAAGAAATGTTCATTTTAAAAAGAGGGAAAATAGAATATGAAGGTCTTCTAGAATAACTCATAACGAGGATTCCAAATAGGAGAACATTTTTTGGAAGTAAAGATATAAGATGGAATAAAATAATGATTCCTAATTAATAATGGAGTGTTAAAGAGATCATTTATCTCATGAAATTTAATGATACTGTGAAAGTAAAAAAATCAAAAAACCATAAACCTGAGGGGTATCAAATATACCATCAATTTAATAAAAAATAATGGTAAGAAAATAAAATTTTTTCATGATCCTTTTCTAGATTTTATTAATTCATTTAACTTCTAAATGATAAATTGAGTAAATATAATTATGTTATGAGTATAATTTCATCCATTAATCAATATCTACCACAAACTCATATTTTTCTACAAACAATGATTATTCAAGATGAATATGTATTTCTTAAGAACTAAAATAATCTTTTAACTATTCAAATAATAACTAAAAACATAACATGATATTACTTCTATATTTATACATTAAACAAAACCAAAATAGTTATAACTGGTTATGATTTATCCCAAAATGAATACACCTTCATTTCATTAATCTCCAAAATTAAATAATTGTAACAAATGATTAAACTAATTAATTTCATACATTACTATTCATAAAATTCTTTAAATTCATCCATACTATGATAGATAAAAAATATTAATTGGGATTAATCACATGTTCTTCTGAAGTTGATTTAACATTTATCTCAAAATAACACCAATAACTTTTATGGTCTCATTCTAAAAATATATATACCTCAATCATAAAGTATCTTTGTTGTACTAATCTTTTACATAAATAACGTGATTCATCATAATGTCATTGTAAATTAATATATGATTCTAAAAGGTAGTTCAACCTTTATTCCAAAAATAAAATCCCATAGTATTCTATTTACCTTAATCTTATAATGTTCCCCAAAATAATGAACTTTTTAATTAGTCATAATATCAAAAAATATAGTTTCAATTTAATGGATAGCTATATAATTTTTTCCCAATTTGTAATAATACATAACGTAATCAACATAAAAGATATGATAAATACTAATGGTAATAAATATAATAAAACTTATGTCCATGAATGTAATGGTATCCTATTTCAAATAATTCTTCACTTTAAACAAAATAATTTTATATATCACAACCCAAACAAAATCTCTCAAAACATCCTTAATAATCTCAAAATTTCATTACATAAAACCTCCAAATGGATTTTTAAGACATTGAACTTATAATTTACCATAATCTTATAAACATATTATGTAATACATAACTCTTAATATAACACCACAAGAAAACATCCTAATATACACATTTTTCAAAACTCTACTCTAATACAACTATAATATCCTTAGAACCTCACTCCCATATTTGGTGAAAAAAACAAAATAATTGAACTCCTATATTGATACCAATAAATGTGGAATTTGTTTCCCATCTAATACATATAACAAAGGGAAATATTGGATCACTAATATACTAAAGATCCCATTTGTTTTAGAGTTTTATACAGATAAAACAAACACTTAAAAAATAATTCACATTAATTAAAGAGAGTATTTTTTTCATTATACATATATTTTTTCCCACATTAATTCATAATCATAATATATATGAAACACTTATATAAAAAATTAATTTTTAATACTTCATGATAATTTGTTGAAAGGAAAAAATAATATGGGTGAAATTGAATAATCGGTAAGTGTAAACTTAATAATTAACAATATAATCTCATTAATGAGCATAACAATATAATAAGGGTATGGTGACATAATAAATGTTTTTGAGAATAACCTATGATTATTAATACCCATAAATACCTAGATCATCAATCAGTAAACATGGAATTTATATTTAATTAAGGAAATATTCATAACAATCAATAATCAAAATCCAAGTGATTTCAATGTTGACAAAACAAAACATATATAAAAAACAGAAAACATAATGAAAACATGTTGTTATCTTAGGACATTATCATTCTATAATCCTAATAGAACCATTACAATTTAGATTTACCATATGTCTAACTTTCAATAAAAATATCTACATAACATACTCATTATCAAATTTATTGGGGAGCTGTGATGGGGATCAACCATCATATTATGAGTATAATGGGGCTCAAACCATTATACTGAGTACTAAAATGGGGCTCAACCAAACATATCTTGAGTTATAATGGGGCTAATCCCATCATATCTTGAGATTTAATTGGGTACAACACATCATATCTTGATCTAGAATGAGGCTCAACCCATCGTATAAGTTGTACCAAGCTCACCCATGAGATATAATAGGGATCAAACCTTCATAATAAATTTAGAGAACCACTACATAATTATAGTATGTAGAGATTTCATCACATCATAAGCCTCTTATAAATATTCACTATTTCATTTAGAAATGGATTAACCCTTGGGAACGAAATTGGTTCATTAAAAATATCTTTGAAAAAAAATTAGAATTCATATAGAGAATCAATCGGGATAGTTTAATTACAAAAATTCTATATTGGATCATACGTAAAAAATAAGTGCTGTATATTTTGATGAATGGAAATACCATTATAATTTCATTAAAAACATTCTTCAGGAAATATAAAATTTCCCTTCAAAAATCACATTTAATAAATAAAAAATCAAGAAGATTATGAAAAAAAATTTCATTGAAAACAATCGTTAAAACATATGAATGAAAATTTAAGGAAAATTATGGAAATGATGGTGGGAAAATATATTAATGTTTTAAAAATTAAAATATAAAGTTTTTAAATTGAGTCAAAAGTGAAATATTTTGAAAATATTATGAAATTTCTTTTTTAAAACCATTTTAAAAGAATTTTATAGATTATCAAGAAATATTTATAAAATATTATTTTCATATTAAAGGGAATTTTATAAATAATTTTGAAAACATGTATTTGGAAGCAAAATATTCTAGATCTAGAATAATATACAATATCATAATCAATTTGAAACAACACTCAAGATGTTTCATTAATCAGTAAGGGAGGAAACTGTAATGAATTTTTTTTCCATGAATTGTTTTTGTAAATTTTATAGATTATTTTCAAGATCATGCATTTATATTGTGTTTGATTCCAACCCCTATGTCCCTAAATAATTATTATTAATATATTAATGATAGAAAAGATCATGTGTGCTTAGTTTTTCTTAGAAATGGAATAACATTTAAATAGTGTCTTATATATGAAATATGATGAAATCATTGAGTTTAGAATGCGGGTTTTATCCTAGGATTGATATAACCTTTCTTGGTGTGGGGAATTTGTTGAAAAGTTGATGAGGGTGTAAAATAAAGAAAATTATTGATTAAAATTATTTTCTTTCATCATTTGGAACAGTTACCCATTTATTTTCCTCTTAAACGATCATATAGTAGAATTTCAGGGTCAGCATTATAACCCTGAAAATCATTGGAGGGAATTGGGGGGATTCCATTGGTGGATGGTGACTAGAAAGAATATTAATGACCACTGTAAGATATAATCAAGGGATCCTTCCAATGATTATTGTGCATCAACATTATTCATCTATGATCAATATAAATTGAGGTAGGATGTTTTTTTATTGGATTCAATATTCAATTATCATTCCTATGATGAAAACAAATAAATAAAATAATGAATTAATTCATGGATTTTAGGTGTGGTAGGATAGGATAGTATTTTTTTTAATTGGGAGATTATATTTGGTATTCCTTCATTATCACATCATCTTTCCTTATAATGGAAATGAATTTAGGTTGACACAAACATTGACTGTGGTATTTTCATTATATATATACTCTATTTGTTTCTCCCCCAAATTGTTGTTGATAACATGCGTTATTCATTTGGCCCATTGTTCAACCCAAATACCAAGGGATCCATCATTTCACACCCATTTATTGATGCAAAAAATCTGATGTCATAGATCTTGACTCATTATAGCATGAGGATCATGCAACGACTGTATCGACATGTAGATCAGACCAGATTTGAGACGCTCGATTCGCGCTGGGCTAGCAAACTATGATGGGAACCTATAGTGGGGATTTTCCAAATGGTATCAAAAGACATATTCCAATGAGAGGCCATGGAAATGATTTACTATATTATATACATGAATCTGAATTGATCAAACTGGATTTCCAAGGATGCGATGGTGTGATCGTAGACAGAAGGAAGAACCCAGTTTTCAGAATAAAAAAACCCAATCCACACAACATGTACATAAGAGATACACTCCATGTAGGGACCTACTATCTGTGATTAGGGTTTCAAGATAAATATAACTATCAAATGACATGTGACCATGTCACATAGAGTGTGACCCATCCCTAGAGGCTTGGTGTCTACCTCATAGAGTACATGGACACCGGCAAGAGTACACGGGAATGGACATGTCGTGTACTCTTATATAGAGATGGTGAGTATGGGAATACATGAGATAATATTTTTACTAGATCATTAGAGGATGTAAATAGGAAGAATCACACCATGTACATTTACATGGACATAGATTCAAATATAGGCCATTTACACGAGTAGGACTAAAGTTCGAAGGGACATAATTTGTACTCCTACTACATTCCATCTACCCCTCAAATTTTTTCTTGGAGACCTTGACCTATATATCTAGGAAACATTTCCTTAGGGTGTGTTCCCCATATCTATTCCCTGATGTTTTGTGTGGAATCTCCTCCTACACAAAAGACAATGATCCCTTCTATAGGACTTCTTGGATAGAGTTGTTGGAATCCATCCATGAGTACCATAGTGAGATCCACTAGGATCTTCTTTCCCTTGGTGGAGTTCTGAGTATCTTTATGACCAACTCTTTGTGGGGGATTATCCCAAACATTGCATATTTCTCAGATTTATGTTTTTGTTATACCCCATGGCCTTGGGTATGATCATCATCTGTATATCATATCTCTTTAAACATCTCATGTATAGTTATCATCGGGATACCTGATAAGAAATACCTAACAAATAGACTTCATCAGTACTATATGTCTCACAGAGTGCTTTATGAATCCTTGTATTTGAAATCCTATGTTGGAATTATGGGTGTGACTTTCCATTGGACTATGTGCCTTTTCTGAGTATATCTAGATATATATATATATGTTTCATTCATATATACCTATTTGGAGATGGTTATTATTATTTTTTATATGTGACTTGGTTTTAGGGTGTCTTATTGGGTATTTTTATACTCACCCCTCTATGGGAGTTTTCCTCACATGTTATGTATTTTTCATATAATTTACTTTTAAAAAGGGTCCCAAAAAAACAAGAACTAGATGGTGGTCGGTGAAACCAGATAGACCAAGGTGTGTTCTTACGGTATCTTGATAGTAGTACCTATTTTCATTTAGGTTGTAATTTTTTCATAAACATTGTGGTCGACCTTTAGTTTTCCTTATTTAATTTTCTTTACATTTGGATCAAACTATAATTATGGGATTTATATGTATCCATTTTAGTTTGTTTAATTATTTGTACATTTCAACATTTAATGGGATTAGAGATGTGTGTGTGTATGAGTACATAGGAAAATGCCTCCAATGTTGGTTCTATATCTACTAAACACTAGTCGACATGCCCTTTCATATTGGAGGTGGGCTTCGGGGGACCCATTAGGAGGGTCATAATAGAGCGGTATCAATGTAGTTGTTTCTACCATTGGACCATAATATCTGATATTGGATTGTGGAAATTGTGTTATGTTTTTTGAGTTTGGATTTTAGGCCAGGGACTCCAGTATTGGTGTTTCGGCTGATGTATCCATGCACTAGGAATCTTATCACCTATCATTCTACTAGATACATAAGAACACTGGTTGTGGGGAAAATAATGGGTTGTTGTTTCCATATATTTCATGAGTTTACTATCCAAATATTATCATTGAACATTATAAATAATTTCTATTTATGGATTCCACTATGACATATCCCTACAAGGGTTCAGCATAAAGATCATTAGGATGATCCCCCTAGTGATGATGCATCAATACAGGGACTAATTCCATATGTGTTACTACCATGTGGGGCACTAGTTATACCACCACCAGTAGAAAAGTAGGTGTTACCTGCAGTACCAAAAGATGAGGTGCATAGGCTGTGCACAAATCATGTGTTTCAATAATATATACCCTCATGTTTTGGGGAAATATTGGCCCACTGGCTATTGAGAACTAGTTTAATGTGGTGATGCATGTTTTCAGTCTAGTTACGATACCAGTGGATGAGATGGTGATTCTGGAAGTGAACCATCTTCATGGATCAACAAGATGACGGTGGGGGTCAGTGACCCAGTCTTATGATGCGGTTACTCTAGAATGGGAAGAGGTTGTGTTAAATTTCATATATGAGTCATCTTCAACTATGATCAGGGTTTCATGTATCCCAATGATTCTATATCTCCAACAAGGTAGCATGATAGTATCTAAGTATTAATTGAGGTTAACCAAATATTCCAAGTACTCAATGTATATGGAATACGATCAATTCTTAATAGATGATACCTTTGATCGAGGACTTTGTAGATACATATAAGTTATATTTATACCTATATTCTTTCCCACCTATTCTAGGATACTAGACAGAGATTTTGTGGTTGATAGTTTCTTTGCTGAGTAGAAATAGACAGTGGATGTTGGGAGTGGGCCTATAAGAGTAGTGGCCACAACAATAGGGATCTCAAATCACTATTAGGGACATGCACATGCCATGGTTTTTTGACTGAGGTGCCATGAAAAAGGATTTACAGTTTATAGATCACATAATTGTCGGGGTCAGCCAAGATACAAGTGTTTCTACTCATGCGATGGTAGGAGACATATTGCACAGGATTTTCAAACCCACTATATAGACCATAGGGGGAAATTGGATGGGCCTCCTAGATAGAGGAATTGGTAGGATCAAAAAGGTCCACTGGGTGCTGGATGTGGCAAAGGATATGTGAGGGTAGCTGGAGGTGGTGGAATCTTTGACATGTTATAACCACCACCCCCAGGTGGTCCACACCAGGCTTAGGGATCTAGAGGACATGAGTGGGGGAATTTGTAGGCAGTTTTGGATTATGACCCAGAGGCTCTGTGAATGATATGATTTATAATCATTGTCATTAATACCTTATTTTAATTACTGATATACATAGGTTATATTCATTCATTTTATACCACATATCTGGTTCGAGACATAGATATTCTGGCTGAGGCCTTGGCTCCAACATAGTACTTGGAGACTCTTATTGGTGATGACTCAATGATGACACACTTGTGTCTATAGTGTAACCTAACTCTTGGAGGTGAGAATTTCTATTGGGATCTATTTTTAGTAGCAATGAGGCCTTATGAAATAATCTAAGGTATAGACTATTTATCAACTATTCATGCCCATATTAATGATTTTTGGAAAAGAATGTGGTGTGTCTGTAGTGATGGGACCCGGTTTTATTTTATGGGTGAAATAGAAACCTAGGCAGTGGAGCAAGGATTCATGTAGATGAGGGTGCATATGAGTACTCATCAGTTAGCTATAATGACCCTTTGTGTAATGGATTTAATCAGTTTATAACTTCTTGATGTGGTGGAATATTACAAGGATGTCTTCCCTAAGGATGTTTCAGTCTTACCTCACCGCCAAGATATATACTTCTGCTTTTATCTACACAGTGGAATGGAACTCATATCTACACCATTATATCGAACAACTCCCATAGAAATTCATGATCTAAGGGTGTATCTTGACTACTTGCAAAGGAATAGATTTGTTAGACACAGTGCTTTACCTTGGGAAGCCCCATTTTTTATAGGAAGTTGAAAATGAGTTTGAGGTTATGTGTAGAATATATGTGTGTAATCCAAGTGACCATGAATAAAAATTACCCACTATTGAAGGTCAATAACCTCTTTGAAAAGTTGAGAGGGGCATGATGTTTCTCGAAGGATGGCCTAAGGTTAGGCTTTCACTAGTTGCGAGTATATATCGAATACACCAATCAAATGTGTCTATAGTCACTAAGTTTACATGGTGATGCCCTTTGGAAAGAAGAACTCCCTGTCAGTGTTCATAGGACTCATGATCCCTTCTTAGTCCAATTTGTTGTAGTCTTCAACAATGATATCCTAGTATAAATGACATCTGAGGAGGATCATGAAAGATAATTTAAGATGGTTCTAGACATACACTGAGAGAACCAGATGTATGGAGATATCTATAAGCTTTAGTTCTATATATAGTAGGTCCTATTTTTGGAACATGTTATCATAGCATATGGAGTGGTAGTGGACTTGTCTGAGGTTGATGCAGTGTTATCTTGGGATATATCCAAGATCATGAAAGATGTGTGGAGCATCCTTGGGTTGGTTGAATATTACTGGAGATTCATACCTGAATTTTCTTTGATATCATCACCCATCATAACTTTGAACAAAAGCTACAAAAAATTGTGTGGATATGTATGTTCCAATATGATTAGTAGTAGTTCAGGTAGATTTTGATGTGTGATCCCATTATGAGTTTACTAGATGATGGTATAAAGTGTGTAGTGTTATGTGATGAATCTGGGACCAGACTTTGTTTTGTACTGATGTAGATTCATAGGATGATTTCTTATGGTTTATGTTAACTAAGACCACAAGGGATGAACTACATGACCCATAATATTTACTTAGTAGTGGTAGTCATCACACTGAATCTATGGTGACACTCCCTGATGGGTAAGAAATTTATTTACAATTATTACCACAATATTTTCAAGTATATATTATCTTGAAAGGATCTTAACTTGATATAGAGTATATGTGTATAGTTTTTCTAAGATTATGATTTTTCTGGTTGTTTATCCTCCTGCAAAGGGGAATGTAGTAGTAGATGATCTCAATAGTAGATCTTGTTCTCAATTAGTGAACAAGGCATTAGAGAAATTTTACACATTGTAGTTACCCCTTATAGATGGAGTTGGAGTATCTTACCTCTAGTAGATGGTTGTTATCCCTATTATTTTCTAATGATTCAGGGAGTAAGATCATAAGGATATAGACTATGAGACACTACATAAAAATATATTTGCAAGACATGCTCTTGATAGATTTTCTGAAGGTTGGTAGTATATCATTCCTTAAAATGGGTTATCAATGGTGCCAATGAAATTGTGGGGGGGGGGAGTTGAGGGAGTTTCATACGTATACATTGGTGGTACATCAAGGTGTGGTAAATATGTACTATGTTATTTAGAATTAGTTTCGGTGTCTAGGGATTAGAAAGGGTGTTGCATTTTTTTTCTCTCGATGACTTATATGTTATTAAGTGAAGGATGAGCACCATGCTTCAATGGGTTTAGTTCGACACCTTGAGTTTCCAAAATGGAAATGGGATTTGATTTCCAATGCCTATATGATAATATTATCACAAAAATCTAGTGAAAACAATTCCATATGGGTGATTAAAGAATGATTAACAATGTCGACGCATTTCCTAGATATCTGATATAACAGTTCAGTAGAGATTCTGGGACATCTCTCTGTACAGAAGATAGTTTGACTCAACAGAGTTTCCTCAAGGATCATTTCTGACCATGATTCTCAATAAACATCTAAGTTATTAATGGGATTATTGGAGGAATTTGGGACTCATTTTCTTTTAATAATAGTGTTTCACCACCTAATTGATGGCCAGACAGAGCTGAAAATTCATGACTTAGAGGAAATTTTGTGGGATTGAATGTTGGAATTTTACCATATTTAGATGATCACCTACCTTTGGTGGTGTTCTCGTAAAAAACATACACCATTCCACCATTGGTATGGCACTATGCAAGTCTTTTTATGGCTGACCCTATAGGTCACCACTTTGCTAGACTGACTTAGGAGAGTCAACACATATGGGTCCATAGTTTGTGCAATCTACCATAGAGAAGGTTCATATCATCTATGATTAGATGAGGACTGAAACATAATTCTTATGTGGACAGAAAATTGAGGTATTTTTTTGAGGAGGGATACCACATTTTTATTTGGATTTTACCTCTACATGGATAATAGAGATTTAATCAAGGTAGAACATTATCTCCATGATTAATTGTCCATTTAAATATAATCGGTATAGTTGGTGAGGTGGGATAATGATTATCACTTCCACTACAATTTTATCGGGTACACAATGTCTTACGCGTTTTTTAGTTGAGCTTGTATGTGAATGACCCATCACACATTATTAAATGGGGAGAGCTAGACATCAAGGATGGATCGAACTTTTCTCAATACCCAATAGAGATTGAGAATTGGTATTATAGAATCAATAATGGTCAACAGACTCCATTTGTGTGTGTATAATGGCCGCATGGGAATCATCAGTAGAGAAGATGATAGTGGGAGGTACATATTTCTGCTCAGTACGTACATCTCTTTATATATCCATTGTTTTGGATTTTTTGGATGTAATGTAACAATTTTTGGAAAATGTAATTAATACTATTTTCTATGTATTGTTTTTTGATATTTTATTGATTATTTTAGATACCAAATGTTGACATAGAATGCGATTTTGAGTCCCAATGTTCCCAGAATGAATTTTAGAAGTATATGAACTATATTAAATAACACATGTGCACAATTATCCAAAAAAGTAGAAGAACTTGTAATCCTGGCCCTGTATTAGAAATATAAGGGTAACATTGAGTTAATAATGTGGTTTTAACCCTATGAACAAATTAAACTTTTTTGGAATGGAACATTTTTGGAAAAGTTCCCATGAATGTTAATTAAATGAAATAATGAAATAAAATTATTTTACTTCATCTGTTACTGCGACGACCAAATTATTATTTTTTAAGAACACTTATGGTAGAATTTATTTTCTTTTTCAAATAACCCTAAAAACTTTTTAGAGATAATTTGAGGAATGTCATTGGTGGATGATGACCGAATTGAATATCAAAGAATGGTGTGTGATGGAATTTTAGGATCTTGTTAATGGTAATGAAACATCCCCAATATTCTTTCATTAATCTATCCAAATCAAGGTAGGATGATTGTTTTTATTGTATTATTTAACCATTCATTATTTCTATGACGAATGATAATCAATCAACTAAAAAATTGATTCGTTGATTGTACATGAGTCCAAATTGGTTAGATTATTATAGAAAGTGGGAGAATATCTTTGTGATTAATTGATTATCTATTTGTTCATCATTCTAATAGAAAAAAATAAATATCTACAAAAACATCAACCTGGGTTTGTTCCTCATGAATGTTTTTTTATTTTCTCCCACGAATCTATGTTCATCATGAGAATTCTTCATTTAGAATATGGTTTGATACAAATTTCTTAGAATAGATCAGTGTGCATGAAATTTATATCCCAATGGTAAAATTTCATAGATCCAAACATAGTATAGTGTGAGGATTGTGTTATGATGCTAGAGTCATGCGGATGAGGATGGGTTGGAGACTTTCTATTTTAGCGGGGAATAAGAATGATGACAAAAACTATAGTCGGTGTTTCTAGAATAATATCAATGAATGGATTTTGGGGAGTGGTCGTAGCGAGGCCCAACCAGAGTAGATATTTGATTCCAATGAGGTCAATGTTTATTTATAGGATGGTGGGTATGTGAGCCTATGAAAAATAGAGAACCATATTTTATGAAAATAACACGATCAACACAGTGTGTACCTCGGAGATACACACCATGTGGGGCACTCTTAGCAGTGCCTATGGTTTAAGTATGATGTAAAGTATAACGCGGTGTGTGACCCCTCCCCAAATGCTCAGCATGTATCTCGTATGGTATCAGAACATGATCAAGAGTATATGGGCATGGTCATTCCATATAATCCTACATAGACATGGTAAACCTAGGAAACATGGGTAAATTTGTGTTTTAGTACATGGGAGGAAGTACATGGGCAAAAACACACCATGTACTTCTACATTTAAACATACATAAACACTCATTTTTTACATGAGAAATACTTGGGATCGAAGGGACATGGCATGTAATCCTACTGCATGTAGTGTAATCCTTATATGTTGGCTTATATCTCATGTTCTATGTATCTTGCACAAGTCTCATTAGGGATAATTCCCTATACACATTCCCTTCCTTACACATTGTATAGTTATCCATTTAGCGGGAATTCTTGGATAGAGTTGTTGAAATCATTCTGTGAGGCCCAGAGTGAGATCCTCTATCATATTCTTGTCCTAGTTGGAGTTCTTGGTATTATCATGACCAACACTATGAAGGCATTGATCCTCTACTTGGAGGGTTATTCTAGAATGAGTTGTTGGTATACCATATGGCCTTGTTTGTGACCCTCATTTGTTTATCATATCACTTTATACTTCTCATGGATACTTTTTATTGTGATACCTGAAAAGAACCACCTCTGAGAAAAACATCATCAGTGCTATCTAACTCATGGATTGTGTTACCTTAGATGAGTTCTTTTTAAAATCATCGATCTATAATCAAATGTTATTATTATAAGTATTCCTCAAATTTGGACTGTGTTTCTTTATTTATAATATCTATATATTCTTGTAATATTTTTTATAGATATGTACCTGTGTAGAGATTAATGTTACTATTTATTATAATCTTGGTGGTTCTCGGGTTCCCTTATGTGTATCATTATACTCAACCATACAAAATCTTTGCATGCATGTGTCATGTCTTGTGAAGATATTCAACCTTTTGATAGGGTCCTAGAAACACCATGACCCCGTGGTTCTTAGTAAGATTAGAGACACTGAGGGGTGTTCCTATGGTATCATGACAACATTCCATAGTTTTAATTCAATTTTTATTTTATTCCGGCTCTTTCTGGTTGGATTATATTTGGACTTGTTTACTTTCTTTTACAATCATATCATACTCCAGTTGTGGGATTTTGAAGTACATGTTCTAGGTTGTTGATTTTTTTTAAAAAAAATTGTATTGTATGTCTTGGAAATGTGTGTGTGAGTTTCGGTACTTAGGCAAAGGTGTCCCAGGTTATGGATATACCTACTCGGTGCTAGTTTACATTTATGACCTATTGGAGGTGGGTTGGGGAGTCGTGGCATGGGGCCCATTAGGATGGGTCCTAACATAAATGGAAATTGAACCTATGGACCGCATTCATAACTAGAGGATATGAAAATAGATATAGTTCACGAATATTTGATCACATTATATCCTCCAAGATAAACTTCAATATAACCAATCTTGAAAAGAAAGGAGATTGTACCTTAAATCTTTTTACACTTTGGTAACATTCGAATCATATGGCCCAAGAAATAATTACTTCAAATGAATCATTAATTATAAGTAGCAGAAATATATTTGTGATATTACTTTTCAAATTGTATTTATATTCACCTCATAAAAAAATATAGGTGCAGGACATTAAACATATTTCTCAAATAAATGGAATTTTAGAAGAATAACCCTTAAAAAGATCATATCATTGAATTGAGAGTTTATAAATAAAGAGATTATGTGAAATAGATTTAAATCCACCCAAAAATTGTAGATATAAAAAATAATATAATTATAGTTCATACTACACGTAATCATATTATACCAATGGGAACAAAGAAGTAATATAACCTAATGAGAATGAATTGAGTTAAGAAACCACTCACCACTTGGTAACTATCATGTCAAATACCCATTGATGAGACAAATCAAACTAAACTGTGAAATTTCATTAAGTATGAATAATTCATTATTTAACATCTAAAGTGGATGTATATTCACTATATAAAATAAATGAGGATAAAATAAATAAATTTTCTTCTATAAAGGGAAATTGAGAGGAAATACATTACTACATTGGTAATATCACCTCATTAAGTAGAGAACATCATATGTATTTTTAGAATAAAGTTAATTTTCATGAAAAGAATCATAAAATACATTATTGATTATTTTATACACCACATAACATAAATAAGTGGTGGATATCGCATATGTATTGGAAAATTAAAAGTGAGATGAGAACCCCTTACCATGAGTCTAGACATTCCATGTATATATATTAACTAAATTATAATAAACTAATATTATTTATTCAATGTCATAATAAAAAAAATTAGATTAATTAAAATCTAATTATTTCTTTTATTCTTTATCTTTTTAATGACATATTTAGTTACTTAATCAGTTATATCCATATCGGTTGTTTTTAGGACGATAGTCAGTATTTTTAAAACGACTTTTGTATGTTGAGTATTGTCAGGTAGTTAAATGTTACATCATCTATATAGTAATACTAATGAAATAAATATAATTATTATAAATTAATTATCCTTTGAAAACCTACAATTAATAAAGGCTATGAAAATTGTACTATGTTATAATAAGGAAGACTATACGTCGTACATTCGCATAAGAAATGATTATATTTTTTAAATAACAATATGGAATGATGGTAAGTATTATTTTATCAGTGAAAAATAATTTTAATTTAATATATATAATATTATTCCATTAAATACACTAATAATAATCATCCCATTCACTTGGTGATAAAAAATTAATAACATCTCTTCGTTGAAGAGGTAGTCCACACATATGCATGGACGACGTTATTATTTTTCAATGAATGGAAAAGAAAAGAAAATATATGATATATTAATTTTAATGAATTATAAATATTTCATTATAAATATATTAATACAAACATAATAAATCATTCATCATTAATAGTTTTGATATGAAATGATTTAAAATGAATTACATTGGTTCGTGTGATGGTTGTCTATCATACACATGAATGATGGTTTCATTTCCCGTATGATGAAAGGATAGACGGGTGTAGGTTTTTAAATTAAAAAAAATAAAATATAATTATATGGGGTTAAATTATTTTTTCATTTCATCCTGGTAGTATTTTTTATGGAGTTGGAAGAATATTGAAAACAAAAAGCTTGGTTAAGAACGATACATCTTCTTTAGAGGACTATATAAGTTTTAAACCAAAACCCGTAATTTGAGGGTTATATAATAAAAAAGTGATTATATGAAACATCTATGTAATTGAGGAATGTATTTTATTATATCATATATTATCCAAAATTGTTTTAATTTTTTAATAGGAGTGGGGAGGGAGTGGCCATATATCAGTCTGGAAGAGGATACACTTGGAATTTTTTAAAATAAAATGGTCTACCCACATTTTAAACATTAAACAATGATTAAAGTAGTTAATTATTGATTATTTAATGATATATGGCCAATATATTTAAATAAAATTGAATTTATAAGTGTTTTAGTTCATTTTAACTATTATCCTTTCACATTAACACCATAGTAAACTTGTTTTTACCTTAACTGTGGTCAAATAGTTTTACTATTTTCACAATTTATTATAATAAAAAATGATGTTGAAATTATTATATAATAATAATTATGATGATACAAAATATTTAATACATTTTATCATATTCAATTCATATAATTATCACAAT
Organism: Viscum album; assembly: GCA_963277665.1. Taxonomy (NCBI): domain Eukaryota; kingdom Viridiplantae; phylum Streptophyta; class Magnoliopsida; order Santalales; family Viscaceae; genus Viscum; species Viscum album. The sequence goes on from OY728141.1 coordinate 781,339,406, forward strand.
TTAAATTCAAATAAAACCCACCAATAAGATGAAAATGTGGTTTTTCAAGAAATGATTTTTCAAGCATAATATGATCCAATATTAACATTATATATAGTAAAAATATCTATATGAATTTAAATTAATAATTATATATATTATATAAATTTAATTTAAATTATTTCTTACTAGTGGTTATTTAAATAAACTACAATAGATAAACATTGTGAGCTTCAAAACAGTTTTCAAAAAAATGTGTTTTTAAGCCTAAAAATAAACCTTTAGAGAAATGTAATATAAAGATAATTAATATTACATTAATTATATTATATATAAATAATTAATACTTATATTACTTGAAAGAAAATTTAAATCATAATGAGGCTTTAAAATTACTTAATTTTTTGAAAATAAATGAATGTTTTTCAAAAATTGATATTTTCTTCTATTCACTGAAAAAGGAATATTTCTCAAAAAATTCTAAAATATAACCCCAAATTAATTTTGAAATTATAAAATCCAAATATTATTTTATTTTATCAAATAAATTTTCTAAATGTTCTAAATATTAATTATAACATTTTCCATGAAAAACTATTATTATTCCTTCTTTATAAAGACATATTTTTGAGGAATAAAATGACATTTAAAAAAATGGAAATATTATTAGCTAAAACGTTTTCGAAATATATTATATTTATTTGGAATTAAATATAAAAAAATATTTCATAATTTATTTAATCTTATTCATACCGAACAATTTAATGGAAATGTTAAAATGAACTTGCATTTTTCATGTCGTTTAAGCTTAATGTTGTGTGTCATTTATATTATCAAACTTCTTGTTACTCTTTGAAAATCACGTGGTGGTACACTAGATGGCTCAAATATTTTTTAAAAATTTGAGAACGGTCGTTCCTTTTGTAAGATTGGTAAGGGATAGATGTGGAATTACTAAAATTATTGAAATTTAATTAAGTTATTACAAATAAAAATGCTTCAAAATGATCATGTATTAGATAAAAACAAAGATATGTTATATATAAAATCAAACAAATTAAATTTATCTAGGTTTTAGGTCAATTATAGACGATCTATTTTGGATCAAATCCTTAGTTAACCAATTTAAATATTTACCATGTTAATAACGTATTATATATTTAATGGTTGAAATTTTACATATAAGGTGAAAATTTTCCCATTAATGGCCAAGGGATGACATTTTAGGTCATTTCACATCTTACTTGTTCTCTTTTAATATTTTTATTGTCTTCAAATAATTCAATAAAATACCACTTAATATAAAATAACATTACTGTCATTATTGGAACATTTACTTATGTTTTCCACGAAAGACAACATGATATAAAAAAATTAGAATCTAAAACTTTGAAACATTTATAATTTGTTTTATTTATCTATTAAATACATGTGCAAAAAAACAACCCAAATGTTATTTATTTTAAATTTTTTAAAATAATTTATTTTATTATTTTATTATTTGAATTTATAAGTTCTCAGTAGTTCATAATTATTCAATAATTAAAAATTATAAAAATGGTTACATGATTTGAAAAATGAATACATATTTAAAATAAACAATTTGAAATGAGCTAATTATTTTTTCCCTTATAAAAAAAATTTCATTTTTTAATGTTAATATATTTTTCATTTTATATTTATCATTTTCTTAAAATAATATAAAGTCTATCATAATAGAAAATCTACCTTAACATTCTTTATTTTCAAGTCATGAATGAGAATGGTCTAACTCCACACATCCAATAGGATTAAGGCATGAATTATTGAAATTTGAATGGATTAACACAATGTTTTAACCCTATAATATTTTTTTACCCTAACAGAGGCGATAAAACATTACCATGTTTACTACTAAGAATAACCAAAAATAAAAGGGTACTATTTACTAAATTTTAATCTCCCAATTAAAAATATGGGTTCAGTTTCTTAATATTAAATTTCTATAAGTTGAATAAATATATTTCAAAATAAGTGCAGGAAATTGGATGAAACCCATTATAAAAGAATTCATTTTAATCATATAAGTTGATATATTATTATATCATTCTAAAAAAAAATTAATGTGAAAACATTTTATTTAATATATAACATATAAATATCATTAAAAAATCACCAATCGTGACTATTTAAATTTTTTATGATTATAACACATTGCAATGAAAAAATAATTTTTCAAAAAACCATCTCTTATACTTTCAAATTTTTTAAATTTTCATATATATTAAATTTAAAACCTATTAATTCATTTTATAAATTTTTTATTAATTTATTTTTCATATTTTAGTAAGTCTTATTCATATTATTAAATCCAATAGTTATATGATAAGATTCAGATTGAATAATCATATTTCAATAGTAATATCTAGTTCATTCGAACTCAATGTTGTGTATAAAAAAGAAATTAACAAAATACAATTTACATTTAGATGAATATATATCAAAATATTTTCTTTTTATGTAATAGGTCCTTCATTGATCATTTTGTAGAACCATTCCTCCTCCAAGTATTTTAATATGCCAATTTTTTATAAAATATAATGGAACTACAACATTTAAAAAATTCATTGTATGTTATTTGTTTTTATTAAGGATATATTTTATTTAATCGGAGGAGGAATTTCTATAATTTTATATTATATTTTTTAATATTTAGAGATGAATAGAAAATGAAATTATAATGTTTATTTATATTTTTCTTCAGAGCTGGTGATCCATTTTTTTGGTAGGTTATTCTTATTCTCTTCTATTATATGCATTGTAATCTTGAAAATGATTTTTTTCATTTATAGTAGAATTATTTATATTATCTAGTTGATTTATTTTTTGGTGTTTTTTTATTTTAGTTTTCTAGGTGAATATTGATATTTGTTGCTAATAATTTAAATTAGACGTTGATGGTAATATAGTAGAGAAATATGATATGGAAGGATGCTATTGATGATATATTTTTAATTCATAAAATGTTTTTCTAGAGAATGATAATTTTCATTCATAAAACAAACATTTTTTATTAGGTCTCATTCTATAAAGTGGTTTCCTTCTAGAAGGATATCATTATTAGTTCAAAACCAAGGACCTATAAATGAAACTCAAGATGATGTTTCATTGTTTTTTAAGATAAATTTTTAAGGTTGGATGGTACAATCTTATATTAAACAAATGTGAAACTCTCCCTAATATTATTTATAGAGAGTATTCAGAAGATGGGACGGTTTTTAAGGATGGTGTGTTTTTTTTAAATTATCATGTTTTCGTCTTATATTTTGAAAGATTTGATTTAGAATGTATTTATAAGTTGAAATCACTGAACTTAATTTTAGAGGGTATATTTATAAGATGTATTTGTATGTATATTTTTATATTGGATTCGAAAATTATTTAAAGAAATTTTTTTTTTGGTTGGTAGAACCTAGTTTTGAGAGATGTGTTTTAGCAGGATAATAATTTTGATTATTCATTTATATTTACTTCTATTTTCAGGTTGAATACTAGTGAAATATGTTCATTTATAAGTTTAGATTATAATTGGTTTGATTTTTTTGAAAAAACAAAATATTTTAGTTGGTGATGATACGTATTTGAATGTTATTTCAATAGATTACAAACCCAATAAAAAATACCAGGAAGTAATTCTTTATGACCAATATTTGTGTCATGGAGAATGTGTATATTACCATTGATACTAGTTTTAGATGCTAATAAAGATGACCAACTTATAAATTTTAAAGGGATTAATTATTTACATGTAAATTAGTTTTTTAAAATGTAAATTATTTTATTTATTTGGTTTATTCTAAAAGTAGTGTTATAGAATTTGTGTAATGAATTCTATGGATTCATTTGAGTTAATATTTGTTCATTTTTTTTTACCATGATATGCATTTTTCCCATTTTATCTATATGATGTTCTAGTATGGGGAGTTGTGTGGTGGGTGTGGAAGCTATGTGGATATCTGTTCCCAAAAGGATGATATATTACTTGGGGTTTTTTATATAATTTTTCAAGATATAGTTTTTTTAGAATGATTAAGATATAATACCATATTTGTAGAAGCATATTGTGAAGTGTTTGATATATATCCATTTCATGGGTATACTGATATGTGTATCCTTATCTGGTATAGTGAATATCACATAGATTAAATAATGGGTAACTCTAGAATTATGGAATTGGTTTTTCTCAATTATATATTATTTTATTCTAGTGATAAAATAAAATATTTCACATTAAGAATAAACACTTAAGTATGATATTTATTAGTGAGAGGGAATATTGAAGGGGTTATATCCCACTATATGGATCACTATGTATGCGTTTATCTTAATCCCAAATAAGTATTAATTATGGTGGATATTAAATTTGTACAATGAAACCATTTTTGTTCTATGGAATATCATGTAACAATCTGAGAAGAATACTAGTGTTTGAGCTATGAATTAAAAGGACCGTAATTTTTACATGTTTATGTATCATGGGATACATTATCTTTATATAGCCTTATGATATTAAAGTGTGTGATTTTAGTGACCTCAAGGATAGATTTAAAGGTAATTTACTTTACCGTGTAGTGGATTGGTTATCTTTTTAATATTTTATACTAAATAAATAATCAATACGAATTGATTACATTGAAAGAATTAGAGGATCGAGTGGGAACCTACTAATTATATTTCTTCACTTACCTATTTATCATATCTATTTTTTATATATTTAGTCAAATTTTTGTGGAGAAAATGGCAAATATTTTACTGATAGTTTGAGGATAAAATGATGAAATTAGTATTCTACAATTTGTTTTGGTATACTTGTGTTATTTTTTTATTTCTTTTATTCTTTTTGATTTTGTGATTTTATATTACCTATTATAGTTTCTTCATTCTAATTTTTTTATATTTAAGAAATACATTGATGATATATATCATATTTACATTAGATATGACATTGTGTGTGATTTTTTACCATACATATCCCTTATTGACATCTTTATCCTGGATTTTTGAGATAATTGTTTATCATGTTTGCCTATTTTATAAACATGAACTGTATCACTAGACCTTGGATTATTGGATATAGGCTTCAGTTGTTAAATTTTATGTTCTTTATTATCATGGGAGGTGTTTTAGTAATTTTCAATCATGAAATAGTGAGGTCATGCATCCCCTATTCATTGTGGGTCATCCCTTGAGATCTAAATCAAAATATAAGGAAAGGATAAACCATTTACAAAAAAACAAGAGGCTAACATGGTTAGATTACAAAAATATGTAACTATTAATAACATGATAACAATATATCATCTTGAAAATACATGAACCACCTTATATATTGAAATATATCTAATCAGTTCTAACACTATATATCAAAAAAATCTTTATCTATGGGTTATTAAATATTAACTCATTTACTATCATATTCCAATTGGTTCAAAATATATGTACATTTAATCATGTTCATTACAATAATTGATAACAATTCCAAAGGTCCTTGCACATTTCAGGGTTGGTATATTCTTTAAATAATCCTCTCTTATTTAAAATAATACATAGAACTCATATTATATATTGGTTACATAAAAATAAACCAAAAAAACTATAGTATGAAATATATAGTGTGGCTACTCGGTTTCTTAACAAGAAAACCACATGATCCCCAAGCATGGTTTCCAAAACATGAAACTATGTGTGAACTTAACTAAGTGAAAATACTAAGTAGATAAGAACTATTTAAAACCCATGAACATTAACCATGATAGAAAACATTAAATAATTCTTTAAATGAAATATGACCCCTACTAAAAAATTTCCATAATTTTCTCATGGATGTCCTCTATAATGATTTCAAAATATTTATAAACTTGTTTCATAATTTTTTCATCAATCATAATTAACTAAATAATTTATTATAGTGTTTTACCAATCAATTATATAATCTATGTATTAATATAATAAAATAATTTCATAACTCAACTAAATATCCAATTATCCATTCATATATTATATATATTATGACCTATCATCCCAAAAATAAAACAAAAAATAAATAAATACTCGAATTTGGATTCATCTACCAAGGTTTGAAAATACATAACCCTTCTCTACACATATTAATCCATAAAATCTATATAATATAACAATGTTACCTCATTTACAATCCCTGATATACCAACATATAATTATTAGATTCTAAACTAAAATTATAATACACTATCAATCCCTGTGAAATTTCATATAACATCCAAATGAAAAACTTATCAAATCATGATAATCTTTTAATATTTCCTATTGTTACAGGCCAATTGTTTAATAAAATAAATAAAAATGAATGACTTAATACCACATTACCCCACATTCCTAGAAAAATAAAAGATTTGTATTTTAACTAAATCATTTCAAATATAATTTTATAAATTAAATTAAAATCAAAATATCCATAAAACAATTGATCAATATTAATTCTTGTACTAAAAAATTTATAATAAAATTTGTAAAAATATTTCAAAATTATACAACCTTGAAGAATATCCATATAAAAATAAATTTTTAAAACCATTTATAAATTATTATTCTATATAACTAGAATGCAATTACAAACCTCCATTATAGATAACAGATAAACCAAAAATTATAGACTATATAATCATAATAAAAAGAGAGTAAAGATATTACCTCAAACTAATAATTGAATGTATTTGTAAAAAATAATCAACTCACTATGAAATTACCCTTTTAAAAATTATTATCTTTCAATATTAGTTTATTTTAATCAATTTTAGATCACTTCTATAATGGGGTGAAAAAAATATAATTCCAATAACTATTAAATTATTTAAAAATAATAATTTAACTTATATGAAAACATCTTTATTGAATTTTTCACAAAAAATAATTGAAATGTTAATACCACATGCCTTTTTCAATTTAAACTATTTTAAACACTTGTCATGTCAACGATACATAAATATAATGACCATCCCCCGGATAATGAAAAATTAAAATAACTCAGTTAAATAAAACTCATTGAATAATTCATATCCATGTATTCAAATTTAATTTAAAATATATGTTGAATTGATCATATTAAAAATGAAAAAGAATACATAACACAACCCTTAGTTTCACTGAAAGATACATGGTCTCATGATTTTGCTTCGAATTCACCTTTAACATCACTGTTCTCGTACATATCAGATGCCTAAAATTAGGTTCATAATAGTTCTATTAAAATGATACAAAAGAACCCCATATAAAAATTTATAATTATATAAATGAATGGTTTGATTCAGATTATATTTGTATGATATAACCACATTACATTAGAGACCTTGGTCAAATTAGGTTCCATTGAGATGGGGTGAATTAGTGGCCCAATCATTTTTTAAATTATTTTACTTTTTTAATTAAACCATATAAACTTGTTAAGTTTATCAATCCAGTCTATGATATCTCTAAATATCATTCAAGTGAAGTAGTGATAATAGAGAAGGAATCAAAAAATTTATAAAAGGTTTGGTATAATGACAGACTTTTTCCATGTATTTTATAACCCCCAACATGGATTCTACACTATAATAATGTTATCAATTACAATTGTTTAAAAAGAAACTGGTTATACTCTCCAATAGTCGATCTTCTAGTTGATTCTAGATATTCCTGCTAGAATGAGATCTCCTCTACTAGGGTAGGTTATACCTCCTAACCCTCTCACGTTCCCAACTACAACAAATATACTTCTACTTTCATATATGACTGAAATAATTCCTCTTCTCCTAGATCTAACTAAAAGGCTTCAAAAAATTTTGAAGGCTTCATCCACTTCATGATGATCTCTAATATTCCTCCATGAGATCATTAAATCACACTTTCTAATAAACCTATTGAAGAACCTTTTCATATTTATACTCTTTCTAAAATATTCTCATTATCAATAATTGACCAGTTGATTATGTGAAACTGATTCTCATGATTAAATCCTTACTTCTAATGTATAATATTAAGCCTCACTAAATCATTTCAGGTAGTGAACACTAGTTATTAAATATTTTATGCAGTTATAGTACTTTCACAACCCAATATTGTTTCTTTATTGGCATCATTATCCTTATTAATGACTTATAGAATTCATGGCCATCTTATGAAATAACCCTATCACACATAAGAAATATTATTCCGAATATCTTATATGAATTTTGAATTGATTATACATTATTAATGTTTTCATGTTCCCATTTGTGCATCCACCATCCTATTTCACTTTATTAGTTATTTCTTCATGCACAAAAACTATCATTCCATCAAAATCACTAATAGGTGTGGGTGAACTATTATTCATTACAGAAGTATCACAAATACATTTCACATTCAATAAGTACCAAAAATATAGTTCATGCAAACATGAATGTATCACAGTAAAATTATGGCACTTTTCATAATAGGTCATTTATGTGGGACTATCATTTCTTCAACAAAAACCTAATTGTGAGGATAAAATTTAAAGAGGGAATGGATTATTCGTATCCTTCATGTAATATAAATGATTTATCAAGACTCCTCATCCAACATAGTTTCTCTAATTCCTTGATTTTATCTAAAAATTATATCTCTTCGCACAATCGGCATCATCAACCTTTGTCTGGGGTTCTTCTCCTTTTACAGGCATGTACCCACCACATCTACTCCCATAAATATTACATCTCAGAGTGGTTTTAAAGGCTCCAAAAATAATTTCATGTAACTTATTTCATAAACATTACTTATCTTGGGGATCCTCATATATGTTATACAAAATTTCATGGAGGCTTCTCTTATGTGAGAAATACTCACATTCATATGATATGAATCATGTGATTCTTCTCATTCTTAATTCTCAAAATACACTAGTATCTAAATATACTAATTAAAATTAATTTACATTCATGTATGTTGACTTCTTCAAGTTATCAACATTAATTTAATTAAATTATTTCATGCATGGAATTTTATCAATCCCCAATGCCTCATCCCTTCATCATCATCATGTAATATAGTTAGAATCATGATCATTGAACATTAGAGTCTGATAGGGAACTAAAAACACCATGTGGGTTTGATGATGATGAGATCACATAAAATCACATCAAATGTGATATTAGGTGATGAAGATTTGAATAATCATGTAATTGATGAAATTGTTGTATCTTTTCAATAAATAAGTTATAGTTTAGCACCTTTCATATCCCACATCATATATTTCCTCAGTAAAGTGAGTCCTTTATCATTCAACATGTTACACTACAAGTTAGAGCTACTAGTGGAGGGGGGGGGGAAGAAACATCAACACTTGAACGCATGTATCAAGGGCCACAATACACCAATTCTCACCCACTGAAACCATGTCCCAAGAAATCTATCACAGGATCACTCTCTAGTGGCCCTATACACAACCCAGTTGTACCTACCTCAATGAGAGATTCATGTTCCTCCTCTTCAATTTGGTTAAGGTACTCCTTCCATACATGTGGGATTGAGGTATTCCCTTATATATCTTGGTTGGAAAAATAATTTCTAAAAACTTCACGTAAAGTTTCAAATTATTCTTTCACTATAAAATGCAAACCCATTTTCTTCTTATCCACCATTTTTTCATATATTCTTCATGCCATAATAACTCTTCCTGAAAAAAAAATATTTTTCATGTCCTTTATTTTTTTCACAATTTCAACGTAAATCCACTATATATTCATCACAAAAAATAAATATCATTTTTCATGGACTTCTCTTAATTCCTCTTGAAATAATAAACTATTAAATGGTATTCCTATTTTAATGAAATTTTTTCTCCTAAGAACATGGGTTTATTATTGAATATTAGTTCAATCAATTGTCACAATTTACATGGATAACTTTTTAGTAATGAAATCCAATGTAATTCATTTAATCCATAAAAAATTTTCAAGAATCAATAATTCTCACCATCAATTCACCAAAAACATATTGACAAGTTATTGGAAACTAATACAAAACTAGGCCAAAAACCTACCCCTTTTTATTTTATTGTCAAAATCTATTCACTTATTAAAAATTCATTATGTGTGTCAATATTGTATCCTCCTTGTTAAAGATTTAATGAATAGGGAATGTGGCATTATTCACAACTCATGAATGTTTCCAAAATAAGTTCTTATGCCATAAATGGATTTTTATTTAAAAATTCTATGAGAGGGATGATATCACATGATTTTTCTAGAAAATGTTCTATGGTTAATAAAATCTAAGTCTACATGGGTTAACTTGATGTAAAAAAAGGGAGTTATAACCAAGGATATCTAATTTGTATGAAATATACCTTGCTTGTCAATTTGTGCACATAAATTCTCAAGTCTCATTTAAGTAATCAGTAATAAAGAAATTACTCAATCAAATGAAAAATACTATACAAACATTGATAAACATATCAAAATGTTTGAGTGAAAATAAATAACTCTTCTTTGTCTCATTTTTTACATGACCATGTACTTCCCCATAATTGATAAAATTAACATAATTAAAAATGAATGATGAATGTGTGACTAGAATACCTTAACAATTTTGATCAAAATATGTCTAGAATGTATAGATTGACTAGAATTTAGTAAAATGAGAGATTTGTGCCATGGTTTACCCCCCTTAGGGGATGTATTCATTTTTCATCATGTCATGGTGGTCAGTAAACACCATTAAGTGAAATATTATCATTCTTTATATAAGTTATGACCTCAAAATTCTCCTTCCATTCTATGCATTTTTAGATCATTGAAAATAGAATAATAGGAAATAAGGAGGGTCCTGTTTTTTTCCTAGAAAAAACATTCATAATTACAACTTTCTCTTAGTATAGGAAATTAATTTCTAAAAATATCCTTATAGGAATATATTTTTGGACTCTTTTATTTATTTTTAGTATCATCAGTTTGACTATATTCTTTAACCCCCATTTCATTGTGTGGCATTCTATTTTACATCTTAATATTACAGGTCTTCATGTTTCGAAATGTGGATAACATATCATCAATAATCACCTAAATTGTGATGAAATATTTGTTAAATTTATATTAAAAAACTATTTCTCCTTATTCTGAATCCTTATCCAATTTCATTTCATTTCACCAAAACAGCAAGGTATTTTTTCTTTACATTCTCTATTTTCTCACAATATTAACATGACCTACCACAAGTTTTATATTGAAGCCGCTTCCCATTCACAACATAAGGAATATATCTAGGAATAATTTTCATGCTTTTCTAATCTATTTGGAACTACTAATTTCATCCTCCATAAACTTCTTTTTAGTGTTCATATTTATTCTAAATAAGAATATTGGATGGAATTTTGGTCAAATTATTCTTTCTATGAGAAAATGGTCTTATATATTCAACATGACATCCCCATTATTCATGTATATTTCTAGGAAATGACATGGTATACCATCCAGAGTTGGATTTATTCCCATAACGTTTAAAAATAGAAAAAACCACTGAACTCATGTTCTTCACCTTGATATGCATTCTATCCATATACATACCATTAATGAACTTATTCAAATTCAGACTTCTTTTTCATAGGGGTATTCATCTTTTTTACATATTTTAATTTTCTTATAATGTATGAAAGGATCGATCATTATTCTTCATGGAAGTAGTATTTTTAATTATTTCTTATTTTTTTCACATCCCAAGGTAGACTTATCACCTTTCTTCTCCTATGGATTTATCTTCCTTAATTCATTTATTCTTTTTTCCATAATCCTTATTCCCAATAAATGAACCCCTTCTATGATTTTATTGAAAATTCATGTTATCCTAGCATTCAAATTTATATTCCCAAAAATTAAAACAATATCAGCAATAACATATGATACTTCATCTCTTCCTTTTTCGTGTAATATATTTAGATTTCAAAAATTATGAATAAATATTTTTGTAGAGGAACTACTAATATTTTGAACAATTGTTGGGGGAATAGAAATTAATGTTTCTTTTTATACCAACTATTGACGCAGTGGTTTTATTAGTATCATTCACTATCAATAATTTCCCAGATTTTAATTTAAATCATGTAACATCACTAGAAAATAAATTACTACATTATTTTTTTGGGTTATAGGATACCTTATTATTGGAGTTTTTTCCACACTAGTAATATAATGATCTCTTAGACTTCTTGGAGTTTGGATTCTCAAATCCCACTTGTGTTGAAACATCTCTTTTCCCTTAATATGGTAAGTTCCAGGTTGTGGTCATTACTGATTCTTAAATATCACCTCTCTCCCAAAACACTTCATATTGAGGGAGTTCTTTTCATCCTCAACTAATTTCATAAAATAAAATTAGTCATATTTCAGCTTATTCATTTTTTCCTCATCTGTGTTTATCGATTTTTACAAATAATTACAAATATATCTTTTATCTTATCACATTTATCCTCTAATTGAATAGTTTTGAATTCCATTTAAACATTTTTGGATTTTTCAAATTCGTGGAATTCTTATAAAAATTCAATAAAAATAAATATTAATTAAAAAATATATTTTAGTTTTTTAATAAACTTGATGAATTCATTTAATTTTATAGATTTTTTATCCTTTTATATCACATGTTTTGTGATATTGTTTTATATTCAAACCATATTTTCCAATAACTTTTACATAGCATTAGCTTTTTATTCCAGCTATAATTTTTCATTCTAATGTCCCTTGACACCTCTAACAATATGATTTAAAACATCATTTGGAATGTTTTTCAAATTTTATTTCAACACATATTTATGATTAATAAGGATCTATCATCATCAATTCAAGATTAGGTTTCATCAAAAGAGTAATAATATTGAATATTACTGCATGATATAACACATTCATTTCTTTGTATCTCTGTATTTGTTATACAATTATTCATTAGATTCCTTGCATATCCCTTATTTGTATTCATTTATATATTTTTATAAATATCCTTCCAAGGATGCTCACTAATTTTTATAAATTTGAACATAATAAAGACTCGCTTTGATACTTAAAGGGTAACTTACACTCTGATGCCACTTATAGATCCAAATGTGGGAGTAGGTTCCACTGAGAGTGGGTTGAGTCTATAATACACGCATTTTATGAATTATTTTACTTTTGAAATCATCAAATTGAATGTGTTAAGATTATTGATCCACCCTACGATATCTCAATATCTCACCATCTGTGTGGTAGTAATAATGGAGAAAGAGAAGGATATAGTATTCACAATGTTTAGTACAAAGACCTACTCTTTTCCATGTTAGTTATACATGTGACTATACATTCTAATCTATAATCATGTTATAAATTTCAATGGTTTACATAGTAACTAGTTATAACCCATATTTTTCGAATCTATAGTTCATTTTATTTATACCCTTAGATATATAACTCTTATGCCTAAGTAGGTTATACCCTCTAATCTCTTCATACTCCCAACTCCAATGGAGAGATTTATTCTTCCATATTTGACTGAAAGACTTCATATGATCCCAGATAAAATAAAGAGACGTTAAGCTAATTTCTTGGATTGATCCTTTTAAATAATATATCTACTTTTCTTCCATGATATCATTGAATCTCACATTATTTTGAACCTCTTAAAAGACCTTTTTATCTTGCATTTATTTCTCAAATATCATTGTAACCTATAAAAAACCAGGTGCCATAGTGTAACTAATAATTTGGATTGAATTTTTACATCTGATAATGAACTCATAGAATCACTAAATGTTTAAAAGTTTTGTACACAAATTCTTTTATATTTTATTCAATGTTAATACATACACACAATAAAACCTCATATCTTCCTCAATTATCAGTCCTTATGAATGTGTGATACAATTCATGGAATTCCCATGAAAAAACTCGAGCACATATAAGGAAAATATTTATTTATATAATATATTGGTTTTTTAATTTATTCTCATATACTCATCTGTTCATGTTTTCATTATATGCCTTCTTTCACTTTATAGTTTGTTTCTTACGACACGCAAAAAAAATGTATAACTAATAAAAAAATGAATGGGTTTGAGTGCATTGTTCATATTCATTCAAGTCTCACAAAGCCATTACCTTGTCATGTGGTACCGAAAATATATTTTGTGAAAACCAGAAGGTGTCTTATAACTCATTAAGACCTTCTCATAATATTTTATTCATGTAAGAAATCGATTTATTAACAAGACCCTTGAGTTCGAGGTTCACAATTTAAGAGGTATTGACTTATTATTCACCTCATACAAGCTAAAATAATTATAGAATCTTGTCCTCATGAAACTATATCTATTTTATGATCTACTTTTCTATAATAAAATATTGATCTTCTAAAAATAGTTAGTAGTACAGTCATTAATGGTTTATGATCCTTTTATATGCATGTTCCTACCAACAATGATTTGATAAAAATTTTAACTCAATGAGGTATTAAAATCTCTAAAAAAAATTCTTCCATGGATTTTATAAACATGGATGATCATTGTGATCCTCAAATATCTTACATGAATTTACTTATGGAATCTTTTCATATATGATTACTCCTCGCATGCATGTGATATAAATTTCATGATTAATCTATTTAATAATCTCAAACTAGTCAAATATATGTATGGTCTACTATAGAATTATTTTCATTTGGAAATGTAGATTTCTTGTAGGTATTTCCATCCATCTACGAAATAGATTCCTTGTATTGAATAATATCAATCCCAAATTCTTCCTCCCCATAGAATTAAATTGTATGGAGAATATAATCTTAATTGATGAATGCTTGATCAAGACAATGCACCAAAAAATAATTGAGATGCTAAAGATGTCCAGATACTTTGATCATACATGACATGGTATATATAATTATATATATCTGATGAATTGGAAGGTGGGTGAAATTTTTGTATCTTTTAAATGAAGGAGCTATAGTGTGGCACAATCCACATCCAACATCAGATATCACGTTGGTCAAATTACTTATTTATCATTAATCTTATGCCACTACTGGTTCGATCTGGATGAGGGGGATGAGCACCAGCCAAACATGCTCGCATGCCTCATGGGTCCTGTCGCACATGTGTTGTCCCACTAACACCATAGCCCAAGCACTCTCACTCGATTGTTATCTCCTGTGGACCAATAAAAAGTCCAATTGTAGTTATCACAATATGGGCATCGTGGAAGTCTCTCACAAGTGGATGAGGTCCTCCTCCCACATTTGTGAGATTTAGGTAGTCACATAGCCATCATGGATATAAAATTATTATCCAAAAACTTATCATAAATTCCAAATTTATTTTCATAGTATAAAATGATAATCCAAGTTCTTCTTCATCAACTTTTCTTTATTAATTATTCATGTAATAAAAACTACAGATGAAAAAACATATTTAAATGGCCATCTATTTTTTCATGGTTTCATCATAAATCCATTCAGTATTTATCAAGAAAAATAATTATGATTTTTCATTTCCTTCTCTTAATTACTAATAAAATAATAAAATATTTTATGGTCTTCTACATGTTCTATTAAATTTGTTCTCATAATAACGTGTCTTTGACATTGAATATTTGTTCAAAAAATATTCAAAATTGACATGAATAAATTTTTAATCATTAAATAAAACATAATTTATTGAATCCATAAACGTTCTCCAAGAATCATCACTTCTCAAAATCAACTCAAAAAACACATATTGACACTTCATTAACAAAATATATAACACTAGTCCCAACAAATACCCTAAGAACCCCTCTTTGTGGAACACTAGTATATATAACGTATCTTTTAGGTGTATTATGCATAATATATTACAAGTAGTTATAACATACTTAAGAGTAAATAATAATAATAAAATATTTTATAATAATAGGTGGATTAAAATTAAACAACATCTAAAATAGAAACCATTGTCCAGTAAATGTTTCTCATTGTGCACCACCTGAATAATATACCATACCATGCCTATTGGAAAACCATGAACAACATTATGGTTTTTTAAATCTCATTATATGTGTTCTATAAAGATTTTATTGTATATTATAATTGTAAATTGTTTGAACCTCATGGTTTTAATTATAAAAAATCATGTTAATTATTTTTTTAATAGAATTAATATTTTATGATAGAATTTTATAATATTCTTGAATTTGAAAACTGATTAGATAAATATTGAAAATTTATACCAACAGACTCTACATAGGACCAAATTTGAACCACCGCTAGGAAAGAATCACTTCCTAAAAAGAGTTGATGCTAGAAAAAACTCCCCGCTAGAAAAGAAGAACCTCCATAAAAGAGTCACTTGAAGTCTTAACTCACCAGCATTGATGCATCCCTATCAGAAATGAGACACTATTAGAAATAAATCACCATCAAATGCCCATCACCATATGACATACCATCGGATGACCTACCACTAAATTACCAACCATAAGATGAGTCACTGTTGAAGTTGATTCACTGTTGAAAGATGAATCATCTCTAAATGACATATTTCCCGATGACTTACCATCATCCTGACTCACTATAGGCCTAACTCACCACAAAAAATGTGTCACTGTCAGTATATTCCACCGTCATTTCTATAGAAATTTTTAATTAAATAATCTCAATGGATATATTAATGTAATTAATGAAATGATTTATTTTATGACTATATTATTTACTATTTTTGGGAAACATTAAATTCTTCATCATATCTCAGTACAAGGATGTAGAAGATTGTAATGACTTTTCTTAAAATAGACTCTCTATTATATAGTGCTTTAGAAATAAAAAATAATTCCCCCTCATGTGAGTTTGTGGAATAATATAAAACCTATGATAAAATGTGATAATAGAAAGAAAAAAAGAATATCATTCCCTGAGATCTTATATACTACATTGTTTTTTATATTTGATAATGGAAGAGTGTAGTACACTAAATATTAAGATCCTTTTATATAGGAATAGTAAAGAAAGAATTATGATGCTTTGTTTTAAAACTATTTTTAGAGAAACAGTTCAAGATTCTCTCCATGCCTCAATCGAGGATACTCAATCATTAGAATAACTTCATATCAAGCGTCACAAGATTTTCTATATTTTATTTCATTCTCATTCTATTTGTTTTGTTTACATTTGATCAAATTTTTATTGGTTTTTTTATCAACTCACATAGTATCATATGCTAGAACATTAAAATACTAGATATTTTCTCTACTCTCCTTCCATCTGTATACCAACATTGATTCTAAAATAGTTTCTTTCGGGGATTGTATTATTTTTATTACCAATATTATTGTAGAATATGTCCATGTTTTTCCTGGATAGCTTATATTCTATTTTTTATATACATTGACTAGGTTCTGGATAAGATTATATTTACATAATCAAGTTAAGAGTGAGTGAATTTCTAGTAGAGAGAATTAGGTATCATCTTAAGATTGAACATTTGGTTTTATTCCTTTGTGTGATATTGTTTTGTTTAATTCTCTATAGAGAATTAAAATATGTTTGTTTTAAGACAATAAAATACCAACACATTGATATATAATTTTAATCATTATTTATATAATTATTTTATTGAGTAAATTTATTTAAAAATTTAAAGTAATTGTCATATTGGTTTTACTAACCAGAAAACACACTTTAAGGAATATTATAAATGAACAAAATTATGTAATTCAAACATATTGAATAACTGGAAAAATTAATATTAACTGAGGTATTTTTTTAACATTATTTTAACAAAAACATTTTCGGAACTCAATTCCCCCCCACCCCACTTCAGTTACTCACTCTGACCAACATAAGCTATCATAGGTTTTTCAAAAAAACAAATATTATTTTAGTTGTATTTTAAAGATGCTAAATTTATATTACATCTACATTTTGTTCATTAATGGATAGTATATATGAAGTTTCTTACACCAATATAACTACCTTTTAATTTTTCACAGATAGTGATCAATTGAAAATAAAGATGAAAATTCACATGGAATGTATGGTTTTTGAAAATTGGACTGTTATTGATGATAAATCTGAATTACCTAAGGCTTCTAGAAATGAATTGGATGGTGCTCCTAATACTTATTATAATAATTTTAATAAATACGTGAATTCCTAATATTTATCCTTAGTTTATGAAAATATTATGATAATATCTTCTTATAAAAATGCATATTAATTTGTGATAATTTATCTATTTTTCTGGAAGGGACAACCAATGTGAAACATATGTGTTTAAATACTTGTTTTAATCATGTTTGTGATTATATACTTACTCAATTAAATATGATACATTTAAAATGAATCCTTGTAAAAAAATTCTGACACGTATCAAAGGTTCAATTAGATCTTATATATAATGCCATATTTGGGGAATCCAGTATCTGACAAATAACAAATCATTAGACTAATTAGATGACTTCCAGAAAGATGAAGCATGTCCTCAGTCTCAATTATAGAATATTTCAAGAATATTAATCTACCGATCATTGAGAATATTGGGATAATAATTATTTATGAGTAATAAAATAATTTTAATGGTGAAATATAAGATTAACCTAAAAGTATGCTTTTAGAGTTCAATTATACTCCTTCAAAATAGAAAAAGATAGATGCAGATGAAAGTTTTTGTGGTAGAGAATCATCATCTTATAATGATGAAGAAATGGACCATCTATCCAAAAGATTCTGAGGTTTTACAAGAATAAAAAATTCATTAAGAAACCAAGTAATAATTTTAAAAGTGATAATAGAGGAAACTAGAAGAAATATTGGAAGAGAGATGACAATTCAAATGAGATTTTTTGGTGTGAATTTAAGAGGAGAGAGAATGTAAATGATTAATATCCCAATATGAAGTATGTAAATAAAAATGATGACAAGGATATAAAATACAATAAATAGGTGAAAGAAACCTATAGTGATTTTAAACACACATCTAGTTACTCTAACACAAACCATGGAGATAATCACGACAGAACAAACATGTGTTTCATGAAAAACATATCTGAGGTGTCGAATATCCTTCATGATACTATTTCAAATATTTTAAATCATTATGGAGCGGACAATAATGATGAAAATATTTCAAATGGGGATATGTTTTAATATTTTAACATTGAAGAATATACATTCAATGAGATTGAATATGAGTAAAAAATTATAAATAAACGACATGATTTAACTATTAATATTAAGTAACAATATGTGTTGTTAATGTTGATGAATAGAAAAACCATTAATAGATTGTTATATAATTTTTTGAAAAAACTATCCTTTCCATTTTTAAAAAAATTTTATGAACCAAAAATTTCCCAAATATTGTCAAAATACATTTATCTAAAAATATTCTTCAAAACATATAAAGGAATCTTTAGGAAAAATAATGGACATGATGGTAGTAAAATCCATTCAAGTCATAAATGTTAAAAATTAAAATTTATTTCCAAACATTTTAAAAAAATGAATCAATAGTGAACCATTTAGAAGAATTTAACAAATTTACTTTTAAAATATATTCAAATTTTAAAATATCATGTAAAATGTATTTATGAAATCATTTATTCTTATAGAAAAAAGTGTTCTTTAGAAAACATGGATCTGTAAGAGAAAAATACCTAATATAAAAGAAATTATTTGTGTTGTATCACTTAAAAAAGACATTATTGATATTTATTCCTTTAATAGGGGAGTAAATTTAAGTTAAATATGTAAAAAAATTCATAAATGGAGACTAATAAATGAAATTGGATTCAGAAAAATAATATCAATTAATTTCCTCCAAAAGAACCATTAACATAGACAATCCCAAAAGAAAGAAGATTGTAACATAAATCTGTTACCTATATGGTGACTCCTCAATCATAAACCTCATTATTTAATAACATAAAATGATGATAAAAAATATCATAAAAATGATTTTAATTATATAACATGTTCACGGTTAGTATATACCCTTCACAATTGAATATAGATTCAAATCATGAATGTATGTCTAAAAAAGTATATTTGAGATGAAAAACCAATACAAAAATAATACTAATGAATTTAGGAATTAATAAATGAATAAATTATGTCTATCGAATTTAAACCAATAGAAAATAAGTTTAAATACAATATAAAACAATAAAAATTCATTACACACATAATCATGTCATTATAATTTCAATAAATAAGTTATATAACCCAATAGAAATTAATTGAGTTAAGAGGATATTTATTATTTAGTAAATTTAAGGTCAATTCCCTTTAATTAAATAATAAAAATAGAAAATTCAAACTCTATTATTTAAAAAGGATTCATTATATTACATTTAAATGGTACGTATATACACCAGAAAATATAGATAAGTTGTTATTATGGAATTTTTCTCACAGAAATAAAAAGTGATATCAGAAACCAGTACCTTCATTCAAGAAATTCTTCATACGTGTTCGAATCTATTTTATAATAAGTTTATATCAATTATTTTATTAATAATAATCTTTACTATGATTAATAAAGTATTCTTAAATAAGTTATTTAATTGATTAAAATTTCATATTTAAATACATAATCAGGTAAGTCCACATCATCTGTTTTGAGGACATTTGATTCATTATTTCAAAATGGATTTACTGTGTTGGCCACTATCAAATAGTTATTTATTTAAACATATGAATAATAATAAAAATAAAATATTTTTGATATTTATACATTATTTTCACTTTTCAAACTAATCAAGAAATATGTTTAAGAAAAATTAACTACGTTACAATCCTGGAGACTTTTAACCATAAGTATGCATGAATACTATTTCCCTTTTTCAATTATCATTATGGAAATAAGGAATGTGTTACCTTATCATTAAGTATTGATAATAAAATAATAAAACCAATAATATTTCATTAAATATACATATATATTTCTTCAATGTTTTTTTGTGATAAAAAATAATTTCATCACTTCGTGAAGGTAGTAGTCTACATGATCACATTAACGAAGTTATCATATTATAGTATGAGAAATAAAATGATATATTATATTTTAAGAATAGTAAATATTTCATTAAAATGATAATTATTTTTAAATTATATACACTATTTTAAATATATCATATCCCAAGGGATTGAAACCATTGGGATTGGCCCTAAAACTATTGGTATGCAGGCCATTCGAGTATCCTTATACCAAGGGTTCATAGAAAACTGGTCGAATAGGATGGTTATAATTTAGGTTACCCAATGGTTTTATTTATAATGTTAGCATAGATATATTTTAATCATTTAAAACCATTGGAATATATGTAACGAAATGGTTCAAACCATTGGGAGAGAGTTATCCCAACAATTTTAAATTATTCAGAGAAGCCTATACCAACGGTTCTCTTTGAACCATATTAATAAGGATAGATATAAATCAATCTCAATGGTTTGAGAACCATTGATAAAATAATATTTCAATTGTATCTTTAAATCGTTGCAATCGGTGTTGGATGAATCCATTGGGAGGAGCCTATGTCAATGGTTATATTTGAACTACGCCATATGTGGTTGGAATGAGGCTATCCCACCAGTTTTACAACTATTCGGATAATTCTATTCCAATGGTTTCAAGTGAACTGTTTGTATAGGGGGTGGAATGAGGCTATCCCAATGGTTTTAAACCATTTTTATATGCCTTTTCTAATTATAGATACATACCAATAGTTTTGTTACAATTGGTATACACCCACCAACCTCCACTACCCATTCCATTGTAATATCCACCACTCCCCACTCCACTGCACTACATTGTAGCCCACTCGAAACTTCCCTACACATGTAACATCAGAATTAAATCCCCTAATACCCACCTCCACCCCACATTTCGTTCATCACATAGAATATATATCAATTACCATTACAGGATCCCCCACTGCATATTCATTCCCCATTTTCCACTCACTTCATATGCATCTTCTCCGTATGCATCCAACACACATAATAGAACATATGAATCCCCCACTACATAAGTCTTATATTGAGATGAAAAGTGTTTATTCTCACTAATATATTAAATATTCATGGGGTGGTTATAAAAAATATTTAAAGAATAAAAAAATACCTAAAAGGTTACACTCTGATATATATCATAATTTTTATGGTACATATGGTTTTTAATGTTATGTAATGTATTTTATTACATACAGATGATATGTGAAGGATGTGTTACATTAATACAGTTAAGGAAAACACCACACATTGGAACATAAAATTTCAAATAAGTTATATAATATTATATCACACTGAGAATTACAAAAGTTTAAGATTTCATCAGTGATACATACGATATTGTGGGAGATATGTAATATATTTTAGATAATTTTTAAGATATTTCTATTGACAACTAAAATATTCTATAGGTATTTATGATTTTTTAGTGAATTTGGGAAAGGTATGAGACATATTTATATATAATATTGAATGTCATAGTGAATTATATGGTTGATTGAAAATACAACATGATACGTAAAGGTTAAAGACAGATACTATATATTACTCTACAAATTATGAGATATGGAAAAGTATTTTTTCTTGATCTAGTATTGGTATTTGGAGAAATATTGGTTTATTCCAGATATTAAGATTAGTGAATGTCAGTGCTTGCATATAACCTAGGAGGTGCTAGGACAATATTTTAACGATATATCACTGTCTACAACACTTCATTCCAATAAAAGGGATGGCATTTTCCTATTGTATAATATTCATTGTACACCTGGTTCATTGTCTTCAATATATTAGGTGAACCCCATGATCAATTAATAGCATTCTTTATTGATTTTTATTCGTTATTGTTTTAAATTCCTACTTATATTTTTTGAATGAAATCCTAAGGTAACGAGAGGGAAGGTGAGGTAAAGAGAGGCAAAGATATGCTAGGAGAGGCAATTAGAGGAAAGGAAAGTCAATAATTCAATAGGTTGAGATGAGAAATAAATGTATCAATTAATGATAAGTGAACACACTTATTCACCCACATCTCCATGTGGTTACACTAATCCTTTGGGAGCAGCATGTCTCAATTTCCAACATTGATTGGATGAGTTATTTGAGACTAGTTTCTTTTCCTTTATTATTATTTTTTGAAATAAGGTCACTAAGAAATCACTATAGTGAAACCATGGAGAGAATGAGAGGATCTTATTCTATAGGTAGTATCAAAATTGGAGAGTTTCAGATATAAATATTAAGGATATTGAGTGTTCTCTAGAAATCATCATCAAACTATATGGTTATTCTTTTTCTCATTAGTTTCATGAATGACATACACTTTTAATTATTTTCCTAGTCGTTAGAAAGGCCTGTTCGGTTATGAAAATTATTTGGTATCATTTTTCTCATATCTTATATAAGACTAATGTATCTGATTATTTTTTTAGGTTGTCTGATTATTTTGGTTCTAAATCTAGATATATTCTTAGCTTCACATAAAATTCATATCATCATATAGTCAAGAAAAGAACACATGATTTTGATGAAATCCTTTTGGTTCATGTGTCACTATAGCATAGGTGGGACCATAATGAGTCTATGGATGGGTACACCATTATGTTTGATCGGTTACATAAGCTTTGATCTAGACTTTACTAAATATAATGGCTAAGGAAATTCAAATTCTACTTTATTCAGCCTTCTATATTCCTCATATTATGGAGAGTATGAAATCATTGACTTCCAATTTCTCCAATGAACTTTCCTTCTTTATCCAAAATATAAAAATCATAAGATTATGTATTTAAAGGATACTATGATTTAATAAATGGAAATATATTACCTTGTTCACCATCTTTTTCTTACTTTTTTTTCAAAAATAAATATATCAATATATACCAAATTTTTTCTTCCTTGCATCATTATTGAAGAATACGATTTTGCAATGTTGTGTAGGTGGTATCTCCACTTATCATAATGGCCTCACCCTATATATATATATATATATATATATAT
Organism: Viscum album; assembly: GCA_963277665.1. NCBI lineage: Eukaryota > Viridiplantae > Streptophyta > Magnoliopsida > Santalales > Viscaceae > Viscum > Viscum album. Next base: position 781,363,400 of record OY728141.1, read on the forward strand.
ATATGCTGGCCCATTTTCACGCACAACTATGAATGTTGTGGATCACACCAAGCTTTTGTAATCTTCTATTTATCTTCCAAGTGTATATGAAAATAACTTGTTTGTGAAATCAAATAAATATACTAAATAAGAGTCGAAGATATTTGGTCACATTCAATATAGTTTCTATAAAAATTCTCAGGTTTTGAATCATCGTCCATCAAAAACTATTAACAACAGTCAATCCATCCATCAAAATAATATGAAAATATCTCCTTTTTAACACACCACCTATAATATCTAAATATATTGCGAGAATACCTCCATTTTAATTCCCAACCTTATCCATAACATTGGAACGTTTTTAAACCTCAAATTGAATATATGTGGCATAAAAAAACCATTCGAATTTTCCTTTTAAAATCCCAAACCTCATGAAAGATAAACTCTTTTCTGAATTGTGTTTTCAAATAAAATTTCTTTGACTTTTACACCAAGGCATGAAACATGTCATTATGTAATATTCCCTTAAAAATGTCAAACACTTTGACCACAAGGAAAATTTTCTCCTCCACTATAAAATCATTATACATTCAAACACCCAACTCACCAAAAATGATTAGGGAAATGACATTGTGGACTCTCTAGCATCTTTCAATACTTCACTATTCATAGGTCCATTATGGTGAGTATAACTATTGTAGTGAGTTTCCCCATTATAATTCATCTCATTAGATCATGGCAGAAATGTTTCAATATAAATATTTAAATGAGGAGGTAGTAAATAATATGAATTGGTGGTGATAAGATGAACCTTATGGTGGGGAGAACCATAATCCTCACATGGGTTAAACAATGACACTATGAGTGTTTCTGATATATAGGATCAGGTAAGAATCATCTTGTGTTTCAATAATGAAACCAGGCATTTAATCTAGTTTTCATGTCAGAGAACCTTAAATTTGTGGTTATTCCTTGGCTGTTTTTTAGGTGTAGAAGAGTGGAATATGGTTGTTCAACATTAAATTATTGACCAACATAGGTCAGGACAAGTGGACGGGTTCTCCACTAAGGCTTAATGGGAATGAGAATAATTATTGTGGGGATATTTTGAAACCAAGTGTTCATATGGCTGTTCAGATTTTAAGGAAGAGTTTTGAATTTTCAATTACTATAGTGGCCGATTTTTCATATGTTTTTTGATTTCTATTTATGAGGTTTGGAACCAATCTAAAAGGGATTTTGGGAACTATTTCACCAAAAACCATTAATTAACATATCATTGGAAAATAAATACATTTTCAATGTGACCCATCATTATATTGGACATCCAAGTAAAAGGAAATGAAAATAAACAATGTCAATGTGGTTGAAAGGAAAAAACCAATAAAACACACTAATCAATCCCTCAACTACCCCAATCTCCCTCCCCTACAAATTAAACCATGTACCCACCTCCATTTCTCTTCTAGCTCCCTTTTCATAATATAAATATCCTTCTTCCATTAAAAGTAGTAAAAGGCCTACGTTGCTAATGCAATAATGAAAATAAAATAAAAGCTAAACCACAACATACATGTCCTTTTTAACTATACATGTCACCGCCCAATATATAAGAACCAAAATTCCCCATGGGTCAAATCATATTCTTGAAAGAAAGAGGAAAACATATCCATGTTTTAAACTAATACTATCAAATAGTAAATTCCTATAAATTATCAATTATTCTTCATATTAATTGTATATAATCAATTTATCTCAAGATTCAACATAGTATGGTTTTGTTTGATACATGTTTTTTGGTAAGTTTTCATTATATTTAGTTTATCTTTTTTTTTGTTTATATTATCTTGGGAAATTTCATTCATAAATGTTCTAATAGATTCAGTTTGATTAAATTAGGTTCATATCAGTTTGGTTTAATATAGTTCTATTCATGTTAGTTGGGGTCATGAATATTAGAACTCAGTACAAAAATTTTAGAATTATCATAAGCACAAAAATTTGAGAATTTGAGAATTGTAAAAAATTAAGAATTGTCTAAAAATATTTAAATTTTTGGATAATAAAAATATAATGAGAATTGGAACCCATTGAAATTTAGGATGTGATAAAAAAATACACCACAGCAAGATGTATATTAAATTCTCAACATCCCACTAACTCACAAAAATTTTATTTAGAAAACCATAAATACTACAGGTGATGTCTTGGTTGGAGAGGGTATCCTTAACCCCATCATTAGAGGGTGCATCCATGAGGTTATATTTTTTAAAGTATAATACAAATTTAGTAATAACATCCATCATCTGAATTTTGTCCTTATAATCAGTAAAATCTGTAAACATGCATGTAATATGATATTTCTAGAACAAATTCAGTATCTCTATCATTTGAGAAATAATTCACTTGTATTAAAATTGATGATATACAAATTTTAAGATTCCTATCTTTGTTCAATATGTGAATTAATTTTTAGTTCATGTTTCCATCCTTGAGCCACTCAAGATAGCTGTATTCCATGAAAATATTATAAAATCATATTGTTTAAACTATATCCATAACTCCACATCAAATGACAGATTATATTTAAGACCTATATTTTGAACATCATGTATTATTTCATCGGTTAGTTATATATTATTATCCAAATACCCAAATTTCTCTATATCCTAGTTTTAAATGACTAAACAGACTCAATTTAGTTTTTAGGAGATCCTCTAAAAGGCATTTCCATTATCATTGTTGTTCAATTTCATGATAAAAGTGTCATTAAACTAAAATATTGCAATCCATGTGTCATTAAATCTCAATATCCTTGTATAATTCTTTTCCAGTTTGAGTACGTATAGAAAAAATGGATTGGGATTAAAGTGAACTTTAGGAAGAGTAGTACAAGTAACTGAGGGGAAAATATTAGCACTAGCATATGAGGTAAATGAATGGTCAATCATTCTAGCTTGTCTTCTTTTCACAGTCCGTATATACTAAGTTAATTTAGATCCCATTATGTTGATTTAAGAAAGTTATTATCTATTAAAAACCTTTGAAAATTCCATAGTATAAATATTGATGAAGGAACTTCCAATCATCTCATTAGGCCTTTGAAAATATTTAAAATCCTGAAAAATAAACCATGATAAATCTGGTTGAGGATTATTTAGTTGGTTCTAGGGTTTATAAAGTTTTATAAATATTTATCCCTCAACAATTATAAAAGAAGTTTAAGAGCATCCCCTAATTTAGGGTTTCATTTGGTTCTCGTCTAAGGGATTAAACATGTACCTTAATCTTTCCCGACACACTTGGTATTCAATTGGAATACAAGGATGGGATAATTAGATAAAACATACTCTAATGCATGTTATAGAAATATTTCATCTATCCCTATACTATTTATATTGATTATTGGGTCTGATAGAGGATATATTAACAAGTAAAGGGTCATTAAATAAGGCAACCCCAAATCATCGCTCATTTTTGGGAAGGCCAAATTATATTTGTCGATATATTCATCAAACCACCAATTCATTTTTTATGTTCTTCTAATATGTGTGGCTCGATTTTCATCTTAGTTTGGTTTTTTTGATACAAATTGATTCAGTAAATTTTCATTAGACATAGTTTTTGTTATTTTGTTCTTATTATCTTGGACAATATCATTCATTTGGGTTCTAAGCGATTTTTTTTATTAAATTTGGTTTATATTAGTTTGGTTTTGTTCAGTTTAATTGAAGTGAGTTAGAGTTATATAGTTTCAAATTAATTATATTTGGTCCAATTTGATTCGTCATTTGTAATATTATATTAGTTCAAGTAAGATTATTTGGACTTTGTCTAATTTAGTTTCATTCAATTTTTTTATTTTAATTTCTATTCTTTATATTTTTATCATTCAAGGAATATTTAGGTTGACCTATTTTAAATTCATACCAGTAAGGTTCAGTTAGTTTGTGAATTATTTTTTTAAAATGATTCATTCTATTTTTTATTTGGGTTTATTCTGTCTATTATGGATTTCTATAGTTCCACTTTATTTAGTTTAACTCGTTTTCGATTTACTCTTCATAATGTTATTTTGTTTGATTTCCTATGGTTCATAATGGGTTTGTATGTTTGATGAAATCATAATTAAGGTAGGTTAGGATAGGTCTAACTGAATTTTACTGATTATGTATGGTTCATTTTGGTACAACATTACATGATTTGTTTAGATCTGGTTAGTTTTAATTTATTTTTTCATTACAGTCTAATTTAATTTATTTTATATTAATTTAGAAATATGTAGTTTTAATCTTTATAGGTTAATAAAAATCAGGTTATTTGGTTTTTTTGTACTTATATTATGTTCTATTTCATTTAATTCATATTGATTGGGATCATGTTTATTTACTTTAAATTGGTTTGTTTTGATTTGGACCAGGTTAGGTTGATTCGATTTGATTAAAATTTGTAAACACTTCATTTCATATCAATAATTATTCAGAAATATCTATATGATTATTTATTATGAAAACTCGATGTGAAATACACGAAATAAATGATTCCTTGAATTTAAATGTCAATGCATAGTGGAATCTACCTCAAACTCAAGGATCTCTACTAATGAAGACAACAACTGTAATCTTCCATGTATTGTGTGCATGCATATGTACTTTCAGATATATATAAGAACACCTAGCCCCTATGTACATATTTTCTGGGCCAAATATGTACAACGGTATCCTTACATATATTTTTTTTCAAGCATATACACATTTACCTTATTGAGATATTCAGTTTTCATTTATATACATAATCACACCTAGCCCCAATATATATATTTCATACTTCCATGATTGAATATATATTTGTGGGGGAACTTATATATGTATATTCCTACTTATGTATATATGTAAAAGTTGTATTTGACTATGGAAACCCTAAAACACCCTAGAGAGGACCAATGTACTCTAGAAAAACACAGAAAACTCAACCCCAAAACCTATAAATTAAAAAAACAAATTATTGAAACAGATCAAAACCTACCTAAAACCCAAGGAAAATTTTCACTTTTCCCAAGAAAAACTGATTCTGAATTCCTCAGTCTGCATAAAAATATAATGGAATGACGTCTCTTTACAATTAATATAGGATCCAAAAAAAGAATGATTCAGAAAATCAAATGGATTAGTTTATACCAAGAAGAACATTGGACCTATTTCATGGATGTGGAATTGAATACTTCTTGAATTGGTAGGTACATACATGCAATTGTAGTGATCAAAAATGAAATGAAGATTAGATAGGAAACCAAAAATATCACATATGTTTTTTCTGATCACTACTGTCTAGAAAATACTAGTAGAGCATTAGAAAACATAACTTTAGAAATAGAATCATCCTCAAGACTATGATCATGATATTGAGTCAGTTTTTGAGAATCTAGATTGGGTCACCCATACAATAGAAATCAATGAAACATAAAATAAGTATAAGTAGAAAAGATATTTAAACCAAATGAGATTAACATAATTAACATAAATTAAAATTTTCAAAATGAATCAGTAAAAAAAGATTCAATGGATGAGGAATCAAACATACACAGGGTAATTAAGAAATATTTAACAATATGTGAAAAAATAGAATAAAAATCATTTATACCCATATATCCATTATATAATATCATATTTATCACCATATCCCCCACTCAGCCATCGATAAAAAACATGATTTGAATATACCAAAGGATGTATCCTGAACATATACACAGTATATGATCTCCAAACACACAAATAGAAATTCATGATGTAAATTGGTCTTTGTAATTCAATTAGTAAATAATATAAATTTTTTATAGGAACATAAATCACCAAAATCCACAAATTAAATTGGAATAAATAAATTGAGCATTATAAACCAACCTCAAATGGTGTTAGATGAACTGTGATGTTCCAAACCACTTTTCCTTTAGTAGCGGATGCCCAAATATGAATTAGGTGGACCCAATAAAACCATGATACACCCTATAAATAAGGTTAAAAATTATAATTGAGAAACCCAAGAACCTATAGGGTTCGATCCAATGAAACATGGAAAATGACAGATTAAAACTCATGAAAACTAAAGAATAAAATAATATGAATTCTTAGCGAGATTTACTAACCAATAACCCTCAATAAATTTGGGAGAAATAATAGCGAGAGAGAGAGATGAGAGTGGGGGACATCGCATGGGGTGTTCAGTCATGGGGGGGGGGCTCACACACGAATAGAGAAGATAATGGGGCTAGGAGACATCACCGTAGGATAGGGGGTATATCTTTAGAGGATTGGGGCACATCAAAGGAGGGGAAGGATCCATGAGGTGCTGGAGGCTGGGAGGAAAAGTTGGGGTGTTGAGGTGGAGGCATATAATGGGAGGTTGAGGAGGTCGAGGATGGGGAGGGGAGAAGAGGGGTAGGAGGTAGAGGTCGGGGAGGGAAAGAGGGTCTTCATGTTGGGGGATTGAAAAATAGTGAGTGGAGCCCCACAAAATTTTGAAACCCGTAATGTATTCCCATGATTTTATTAATAATCATAGGTATAGAACACAATTTTTCACTTATTCCTATGGTTTTTATAAACTATGGGTTTAGATGCTTAGTTATAGACCCATTTCCCTTTTGTAATGATATATATTCACTGGCTTCATCCATTTAACCTTCCATGTAAATCTTCAGTGAAAATCCAATCTCATCCTTTCATGAGGTGGTAGTCTACCTTACACATGAATGACATTAGTATATACCTTATAATATTTAATTTAATAAGTTATATATTACATAGTAACTTAATAATTATAAATACGTTAAAATTTTAATATATATATATATATATATATGTTAAATACATCGTTATAACAATTTGTGAGTGATGATGATGAAGAATGAATGACATCGGTTCTTGAGGCAATAGACCATTGTACACATGAATGATGATTTTCTATACCATTTATTTATGTATAAGATGAATTTAGGTAATTTATTTTAAAAAATAACATTGAAGTATATTTTATATTCATTATTCTCTAAATAATCAAAATTTATATAGATTTTTGAGGAATTGGATGAATAAATAAAATAAAAATGGAAGATTAATCATTGTGCCTGTTCTTCAAAAAACATCCTTAGGTAAGCACCAAAATCCTTCATATGGTGGTTTTATCATAATAATTAGTAATAAATCCAGGTGGGAGAAGTTAGGAAGTAATTTTATAAGGTATGTTTTTATTAAAAGGTATTTTAAGGTGTGAAGAGGAGAGGAGAGCAGGCATCCTTTTATAGGTGAGATGAGTGGCACACTTGTTAGTTTTTGAAAAGATAATGATGAATCCATGTTTTCACATTCCACAAGTAACCCAAATGGAGCATTATTTAGATAGACTTATGATAAGTTCTAAATATGTCCATAAAATCAATTTTTAGGTCGTTTTGGCCTATTTTATTTTTATTTAACCCCTCAGTAATCCTATTTTTAACATTACCACGGTAATTAATTTTTACTATTTTCACTAATAATTATGGTAAAAATTTATTTTGACCTTATTAGATAATATAATTTATTATTATTCAAAACATGCAATCCATTTTATCAAAATCAATTTACATAATTTGATAATTTTAGCTTTAAAATAAACCTATAGACACTGCAAAAAATGTGAGTTTTACAGAAGAGTATTTTTCAAGAAAAAGATGTTTTTATATTAAATTTATGACTAATAATTATTATTATATTAATCATAATTAATATTTATTGATATATTATATATATATTTAATTTTTAAAAACCCTAATTATGGGTTTTTAAAATAATTAAAATGGAGATTCATTATGAAAATTAAAATATTTTTCACAAAAAGTTGTTTTTAAACCCAAAACATTTCTTATAATTAAATCCAATATAATTATGATTAAAATGTAATTAAGTGGATAAAATATAAATAAATAATACTTATTTCATTTTAAATCATATTAAAATCATAAAGTAACTTTTAATTTAAACTAATTTATTGAAAACAAATTATATTTTTATAAAAATCCTTATTTTTTAATACGCACTAAGAAATCAATATTTTTCAAAACATTGCAAACATTCACCAAGTTTTTTTATATGATTATTTCAAAAATGTTTTAAATTTTATAATATAAAGTTTTTAATTGTTACAAAAAAATAGTTACAATATTTTTTCATGAAAAGAAATAAAAATCATTTTTGTAGGAAACATATTTTTTAAAAATTAAAATTAATTTACATGAATCTATGTATTCATTATTATCTGTGTATAGTAAGAATAAATTTTTCGTCTTAACAGGCCAAGAAAATAGAGACTTCTCAAAAATATGACATCTTCTAGAGTTGATTTTTCTATCTAACTTACAACCACCAAAATCTGTATCTAAATTAATATCTATGTGAAATTATTTTCTATTGGGTAAGCCATTTATAAATTAGTTATATACTTGAAGAATTGAATATAATTTTAACAGTATGTAAGTGAAACTTTTTTGGGAATTCTTGAAAATTATATCATATTCAAGCACTAAAAATAATTTCAGTTTGGCTAAGAGTTATGTAGACATGACATCAAATCATACATTTATAATGGGTTTGATCCACTAGTTTCCCAACATCATCATGATCTGACTTACATTTGGTACTTATAGCAGTGTCACTTCTCATATTTTTATCCATAAAAACATTTTAAATGGTATTTATATCAATATTTATTAAAAATAAATTCTTCAAATTTTAAATAATATGAAATCCAAGAAAAAATTTCTGTTCACCCATTAAATACATTTCAAATTACTTTTTCATCATTTTGAAAATTCAGTATATACAGAATTTTTTAAAGTTCCATAGATATCAACTACATAGTTTTGAACAACTATAATAAATTTTGAAATTATTTTTGTAAAAAAGTTTGCATCATCCATTCCTTTTATAAATTCCTTATAAAAAAAATGAGATGAGCTTACCATACTAAGATCTAAGATCATGTTTTAAAGCATATAAATATATTTTTAGAATAAAAATAATATTTTGGAAATGAGGATTTTGAAATCCAATGGGTTGTTTAAGAAAAAATAATACCTTAACTATTTTACCATTCAAGAATTCACTATGGAAATGAATTTGATACATTTTTTAGTCTAGATGTTCATCGTAAGTTTGTAGAATTCCGATGGCTTCATGTTTGGATACAAGTGAAAAGTTTTCCTCATAGTTTATACCCACTTCATGAATATATCCTTTTGAGACTTGACTGTCATCGTTTTTTATTATTATACCAGATCCGTCATCCTTGTTTCTAAACACCCATTTAGTAATTCAAGTCTGGATGTATTTATGTGTATCAAAAATTTCCTAAACATTATTTTTTTTGATTATGTTTTTCTTGCATAGTGCTTACACAGAATTTAACATTAACAACATCAATAAAGTTACTAGGTTCAATATATGACAACAATTCTTGATTTTTATCCTTGTTTCTTATAGAAGCAATAGTTTTTGTACCTTTATATATTTATCCAACTACTGTATTTAGAGGGTGGTATTTAAGATTTTCAACAGATCTAGAAAAACAAGGGTTGACCACATCATGGGATTCTATATATTCTGGATTAGGTTCTGGGAGTTCCACAGAATTGGATAATTTTTATCCTTATTTTAATGCAGTATCAAATAGTTTTTCATTTATGTACATAGTTGATAAATCATCCTCAAGGTTTTCTAAATTGGTTTTAGGATCATGTGGATTAGTCTTTTCAAACATGACATGGAAAGACTCATCCACAGTCTTGGTTCTATTATTAAATACTCCATATGATTTAACTGATGTTGAATAATGCAATAAAATTACATCATCACCCTTAGAGGAAAACTTTTCAAGATTATCCTTTATGTTACAAATAAGGAATTTACATCCAAAATATCTAAAGTAATTAGTCATAGGTTTCCTATTATTCTAAATATAAAAATTATTTTTCTTTAAAAGTGTAATAATTAAAACTATTAATAATATAGAAAACAGTGTCCACTACCTCTTCTCTAATGTAGATAGGTAATTCATATTCATTATTAATTTTTTATGATATCTATTTCTGTTTCCGATTTATCCTTTAAATAACTCTATTTTTCGGGGGGGGGGGGTGTCCTTGGAGAATAGATGTTATGATTATAGCTATTTTAAGACAAAAAGTTTTCAATTTATTTATTTCCAATCTCACTATCATGGTCACTTCGTTGGGTATTAATTCTATTTCCACTTGGGTTTTATATTGATTTTTTAGACAAGGTATAATGAGAGTAGGCTTCACTATTCTGAGATAAAAATTACCCAATTATACCAAGAAAAGTCATGTATAATTACATAGACATACTACATCCCATCAAGATTAGAATCTCTATACAGTCCAAAAATGTCCATGTGAACCAACTCAAGAGGTTGATAAGTAGAAACTCCATTCATTAATTTAAAATATACATTTTATTAATTTCATTTTTGATAGGGGTTACAGACTATATCATTTTGGAATTCTATTTTAGGTAGATCCCTTACTGACCCATTTATAGAAAAATTTATAATTGAATGAATATTACAATTGCCTACTCTATTAATCCAATGTTAATATTTTTTATGAAAGGAACTTAAGGAAAAAATATTTTGTGAAATTAAAAATCCTGATTAATATTATACACATATTTAGTTATCAAATCTCTAAACACTAAATCATTTTTAGAATTTAAAACATTAAAGACATTGTATCTAAATTTTACATGAAATCCATCAAAACATAGTAGTGATATGCTAAAAATATTGTATTTTAATTCATTAACTAAATGTACTTTTGAAATTTAAACATAATTAGAGTTACCATTTTGGTCATGGTCAATCTTTTTTCTATTATCATTATCTCCAAAGGTGACAAGTAAACCATCAAACTTTATCATGTTCTTGAAGAATATGTATTATTATTTCATATGTATGGAATAGCTATTATCTAAGAACCATATATTTCTATAGGATCCCATTATGTAATTCCTATATAAAATAGTTTTATAAGAATAATGATTTTGGAACCCAAAATTTTTTTGCGTCCAGATATGTTAATAATGAGAGCTTTCAGAACCCATATTTTCTAGATGGGTTTCTTATAAGAAGACTATAAACTCTATGAAATAAAAAATTTATTAGGTTCACTTCAATAATAACCCGGAGTATAAGTCGTAGAATTTTATTTAGGAATAAAAGTTGTTTTACCAATTATTCTCTAACTAGTTTGGTATTCTATACCTTTAGTATAATTAGTTGCTATTTTTTAGCTAGTATTTGAGTGAGAGTTTCAATACCATTAGTAAAAATATCCATATATTTCATTAATTTATTAATATAAAACTTCATATCTTTATTTTATATCAACAATTGAGAATATATTTTCGCTTTCTATAGCATGTTATTATTTGATATTAGTAGGTAAATCATACCATTTATTTAATATATATTTTTATCATTAAGATCATTGAAGGCATCTTCATTCATATTTTAATATTCAAAAACTTCCACTTTTGATATATCATTATCATTTTCCTCCCAAGAATGATCAAAATGATGTTGTGGTGATATAGTAGGTACCTCAAATATGTTTATCATGAAGCACATATCTGCTCTATCAGTATTCACTTCATAAGTTGAGTCTATTTCACTAGATTTAAACTCAAAGGCACTCTGGGAGTGTTTCATGGGTTTATTATACATTCTGTTCTTATCATTATTTTTTTGTACGTTATCATGGGAGAGTAGTCCTTGAAGTGTCCATTTATTTTCCATCATAAAATGTAATGTCACCTAAATTATAATCTCTTTTCCAATATTTCATCAAATTACCTCTATTATTATACATTCCCTTGTAACTCAATTTTTTGATGAATTTCTTTATCTTATAGAATTTCTTAATCCTTCTACCCAGATGGTAAATTTCCACATCACATTTGATTGGTGATTCCACATCATGGGAGCTTGCAAGATGAACTTTTTCTTTCCCTTTCTGTTTTGAAGAAATATTCTTGAAGTATACAAAATTTTTATTCGGTTCATAATATACTTATCAGTTGAACTTGTTTTATTCCTCATAAATCATCACCTTTCCAATCAATTCCCTGAAAGATAGTTTCCTGATGTCATGTGATTCTCTTATGGAAACTGGTGTAAATTTTTATCTTTTATAAGGACATCTCAACAGTCACATGATTTTATCTGTTTCATAAACTAGATTTCCCAATCAGCTAATATTTTTCATTATCTCATTGAACCTCAACAACATATCATAAATCATCTCATCATGTTTTATCTTGAATGTATCATATTTAATCATATTTTTATCCAATCTCATTTCATTAACATTAGTTCTTACGTCATGAGAAATTGTTAATTCTCTCAAATTTTAAAGGAATATTTACTAGTATATATCCTATTAGACTCTTGATCACCTAAACCATAGTAAATATCATTCAATACATAGAAATTTATAATATAAATAATGTTTTGTAGCATCACCCATGTATTCCAGTGAATCTATTGTGATTTATAATTATCTTCTAGAGCAGACCATATTTAAAAACCAATGATTTTAATAAAACATTTCATCATTATTTTCTATTAAATAATGGTGTTTTTTAATAGAAGAACCTTTTTTCTGTTATCAATTTAAATAACTAAATTTATTATAGGAAATAATTTTAGATCATTAAAAATAAAATAAAATCATAGTTAGAAATATTTAAAACAAAAGAACTAATACCAAATGATGGTCATAGTGGGTATCTCAAGAGGGGGGTGAATTGAGTACCCATTAAAAAATTCTATTAAAAACTAGTTCCATAAAAATGACCCAATTAAAAATAAAATATACCAATTAATAAAAATATTTTTTCAAAAAAAATATGATGTTTAAAAATATTTTTCAAAGAGTGATTATGTCTTAGTAAAGTCAATATAAATATTATTCTAACATTTAAAATCAATTTACATTATAAAAACATTATATAAAAACTACATTACACAAAATATCAATGTAGAAGTTTTTATTACTATTTAAAAAAATAAATTATTGATTTTTAATGATACAAAAAACACATGTTGAAATTAAAAAAAAGGTTCAGTCTTAGGCCCAAAACTAATCCCCTCCACATGTAAATCACCCACTACCAGAAAGACTATGTAAATATAATCATGTTCCACAACCTAGATACGGTAAAAAATTAATAGCTATAAGATATCCAGACCACACAGGGACCACTTCAATAATAACGGTGTGAATAAAAAATACGGGTTGCACAAGGACCACTTCTACAACACCGTGAGTAAATAAATAAAAATAGAGTTAAGAATATATCATGTATCATATAGTTATGGCCAATGAGATGTGCGTGTTATATAAATAGGGTAAACTACACAATATTCAAATTTAAATGAAACAATTAGAAAAGATAAATTATAAATGTGTATAAAATATAGAGTTCCTTGGTCAAATATTCCTAGAAGGATTAGACAAATCAGGTTTATCTTGGATAGAAGCTCAAGTCATTTGTTTGAAAATTGAAGTAAAAGAGGGCATTTTAAGCATTCCTTATTCTGGATATTTAAGGTAAGTCTTATGTTCTATATTCTTAATCATTATATATTTTGTTGTAGCAAATGATGATTCAAGTAAATCACTTCAATCAATGGAATACTTGGTCAATTGATTTCACCTTCCAAGTATGAATCACTTATCCACACAAGAGTTTATTATTTTAATATACATTATTGTTGGATGGAGAGACTGTTAGAGGAACACTAATGAAGTTATTATTTGTCACTGTACTGAGTTATGACATCCTTAAATGTTTCCATTAATATTTTAGGATTAACCATAAAAATAATTCTTCGTGATAAATTCGATAAACTAATCAATATATGAATGTATTTTAAATATCCTAGAATAGTAAAAATGATTAATTCTGGTGGTGACTCCTATGAAGTGGTGATTTAGGTTAATGGTGTGTCAGGATAGTGGTATTTCACTTGAAGTTTGGTTAGTACTGATGGTGACTCATGTTCAGTGGTGACTCATCCCAATGGATACGTGTCTCAATGCTGTCTTGTCTCAATGGTGACTCATCTTCAATGTTGAATCATATCAATGATGGGTTGTCTTAAATGGAGACTCTTCTTAATGGTGACTTGTCTTCCATGGTGACTCATCTCGGTAATGACTCATCTCAACAATGACTTTTCTCAATGGTGATTCATCTCAATTTTTTTCATCTCAATGGTGAATCATATTCAATAGTGATACATCTCAAGGGTGACTCATTTTATGGTGGTCCATCTTCAATCGTTACTAAATTCTAGTGGTATATAATGTCTGGTAGTGACTCAATATTGATGGTGACTCTTTTCTAGTGGTCAAACATTCCTGTCGGTGACTAAACTTCAACAGAGAATCTTTTCTGGTGGTGAATCATCCTCAATAGTGAGACCTTTCAATACTGGGCGAATTTTTTAACCAAATTTTCTTATATTATAAAATGATATTATAAAATTTAAAACTCATTAAAAATATAATTACCATGATTTTTGAGAATTAAAACAAGGAGATTCCAAAATCCTCCCCCCCCCCTCTATTTTTGATCAAAAATCAAGTAATTTTGTAAACCATGTATATAATAAAATATGTCTCAATATATCTCTTCTTCACCCTTTAATATAAAATTCTATCAACTATATTAAGTAAAAAATAGTAGCAATGGAATTGAGAATTTATTGTATCAAAGGATAACATCCATGTAAAAAAGTGAATAATTCCCATATTCATTATCCCCCTTTAGGGATTATGAAAAAGTGAAAATGATAAAAATAAATAAAAAATGATAAAAATACTAAGAAGAGAATTTCCATTTAAAGAAAAAGGCAATTTTTGGAAATCGATAAAGAGACTCACAAAAATTCAAAAAAAATTCCCTATTAAGAAAACTTCTATGTTCAATGCTTCTCAACCTTGGTAGGGGGAATGGCAGTTGTCTTACCATTATTAGAGATATAAGGGGAAAGTGGAGGCATGTGATGGGGTAACTATGGTGGAGGACTTGGCGACGGATATATTAGTGGTATAGATAGAGGTAGAAGGTGGAATCTCTATGATTATCATTGGAAAAAGCTTTCTATGTTCTTACACTAGAGATAAACTCAATGGATAAAATTGAGTAGCCAGAGGTGCATTGGGATCTCAAGTAATAGCTAGCCTAAAACACTAAGTATATTTAATTTGAGGAGTAAAATTAAAAGTCACAAGAAGGTCCTTATGTGATACCATTGTATTCTGAAGTACATGCGAAAAGGATTCGTCAGATAGATGATGTCCATGATTCTTTGGCGTCATCACTCCATGTAACTAAAAAAATCCTGATTCTTCTCTACGAACAATAGAATTACATGTTTCTCTTATTTCAATAGAGATTATTTCTCCCTGAAGGATCTGGAAATAGGTGGATACCTTAGGTTATCATAAAAAAACTGGAAGTGATTTTTCAACTCATTATTAGTATAGATCCAGGAAAAATAACACTTAATGGCCTTAGGGGTAGTTTCTCTGTCATTTCTAATATCATTCTTATATTACCTTACCATCATTAAACATAATCATTGTTATGTCTATTCTTTATCAAACATTACTATGGTATACAAAGGACATCACTTAAAACTACCCATAGATCCTCTCTAACAAATGACCCAATTTTCTAAACGTCATCTGAATGAGGTACAACACTCGAAGTATAATCCACATAAGGCATATTATCCATCCTCATAAAAAATTAACTATAAAAGCTACAAAAAATATCTATAACCCTTCTATAACTGAACTCAAATACTCCAACTCACAGGAAATTATTTTATTTTCTATTTCCAGTTTCAAAATAGAATGCATAATCTTAGGCTAAATGTGTTGAATCACAGTCTATAATAAAATCCTATCATTATTCTCACTAAGATTTATGATCATAATAGGTAGATTATTCATAATTCTACCATAATAAAATTAAAGACATTCCCTAAAAGACTCTATGAATGATCTAGTAACAAAATCTATAGGTACAGAAGAAAAAAAAGAGAAGGGGTCAAATCCATTCAATAGAAACCTTTACTGGATCTAGTCTAGGAATCACATTTGACTAAAATCACTATAGATCCCCAATAGAATCAATGTGCTACACAATTAATTCCTTATAATCTACTTAATCTCAAATATGATAAGTTGGTCTTCCATTATTTGGTTTAATTATCTCATCATTAGATTTAGTATAATCTAATATAAGTCTCACATAACCTGAATACCTATCAAATTCATAAAGATCTAAAACACCTTTTCAGGAAGAAGAAACAATAGCAAGCACAATAACTATTTTCCCAACAACTGCAGTCTCAACAACTATCTTCCTATAATGGTCTCCATCAAAAGGATCAATAGGAATAATAACAATGAATGGGGATTTCTATTGCTCAATAGATTCTTCCAACTCATCTCTAATAACTATATCAACATCTAAAACTATGGTTAGTTACTCATATGATCTAGAAGCTACTAAAAATTATGGTGAAAAAACAAGTGCCTCATGCATTTCAACATCTTCACCTATTATATGGCCATTATAACCATAATGATCTAAACCATGATAAATGAAATATCCATCACCGTCTCTCTCATCTTTACCATCTCAGTATTACTTATAATTTCTTTATTCATTATTATCATCTCGACCTTTTACAATATGTTCTTCATTTTCAAAATTTAAATCATCATCTTATTCTTCATCAGCATTATCATCATCCTTATTATAAATTCCATTTTTTATCTCTTTTCCTCATCAAAAAGAGATACAACATCCTCAAAAGATCTTCCAAAAATTTTATACTATTATTATTTAGAAACCTCCGTTTCTTCTTCTTTACATCCTTCAGACAAAATAATCTCTCTAACTGGTAGAGAACTTGAGGACATGACAAATAAAATGTGATAGTAGGAGGTATCTTATTAAAATAAATGCCACTACCCTGAATAGCTGAAAACTCGTAATCCTCATTACCAGAAGAATCATCCTCCTCTACATATTCTTATTCCTCAAAAAAATACTATACCACTTTATCTGGTTCTAATACAAGATCTACATGATTCATCATCTTTATTGGGTGGTTAATTGGATTTAAAACCTCATAATACGTGTCAACATCATCAACACATTTCCTCTTCTAGGGGTTCTAATTCACATTCACTCTTTTCAAAATTATCTTGGTCAAATAGATACCTCGAAATTTTTCCTTGGTGTATTCTTCCCCGTTAACCAATATCTTAGCCTCTAGAATTACAAAAATCAACATAGGAAAAATTATGGAAATTAACCTGGAATATTTCTTACACATATACATTATATGAACCATAAAATACCTAAACAGTTTTATTTTGTCTCCCTTTTTCATATTGTACAGAATGTATACATCTCAGTATCTCATTATACTAGAATATTATTTTCTTCATAAAAACATTTGTTGAATCAATCTGAAATGAAAACTAAACACACCATCTTACTTTTCTCCTGCTAGTCTACTCAAATTATCACATCCAGTTAGCTTATCTAAATCATTCTCATATTTAAATAAAACACTATCACTTGGAATCAATACCTAATATTAATTTGAAACTCTTCATGAGTATAGTTAATACATCATTCACATATACTTGAAGATAAATCAACATTATAACAATTTATTCATCATTGAACACATTTTTTGTCTCCCCAAAATCTTAAATCAAAATTCTGGTAAAACTGGTGAACTAACCTAGGATAGAATGTAACATCAATATTTAAGAACCATTCTACCCATATCTAGTCATAAATTACCAAAAACACCAAATTTCTACATGACATAAAACACTCATCATTTACTTCTTTTTCAATAAGTACTACACACATTGTAAGATATGGGTTTCAGGTCTCGACTGGATATCTGCTTGATTCTTCATTATGCTTATTTGAAGGATGTAATTCATCTAGAGATAGCATTTCTCCCCACTTCACTCTAACTATTTCAAGATAGGTATGAGTTTTTTATGAGTTCAATGGAAATATAATAGTCAAGAAAGGACAGGTCATGGTGAATTTCAATGGTATGGAATGAGGAAGAGGGAGTATCAAAATTATAATAAGACCTCGTTTTATACCATATTGTTATTTAAAAATCTATAAAAAGAAATAACATATATAAATCCAAAATAAATTATACAAATAACTCATAATGAAAAATTAGCAATAGGGATTTAAGTTTTAACTATGTGTTATTCCAATTGTGGGTAAAAACCAATGGAGGGTAAAATCCAACAGTGGGTAAAATACAATAGTGGGTAAAACCCAATGATGGGAAAACAAAAAAAAATTATTAAGAAAAATTAATCATTTCTAATTCATGTTTGATGTAGATTTTTCTCTCATAATTAAATAGATTATTTAAAATATCAGAATGATGATGTTAATTTCCAATGTATTCAAGAATTATATACCATGACCCATTCCAGTGGGGCCCATGTCACGACTCCCTAAGCCCGCCTTCAATAGGCATGGAGCTAGTGACTAGAACCAAGAAGGAATATCACTAACATGGGAGGAATTTCATATGTACCTGTACACATGCACACATCTCCAATCCCACAAATGCTAAATTGTAAAATAACCACCAATGAAAAAAATGAATTCATACAACTCAACCCAATCAACAGAGTAAAATGGAAAGTAATGTGTGGAATGTAAATTGGGCCAAAAAACATGCCCACCAAAAACAAGATTCTTCGAACTACAAAGTCTATCCATTAAGAAAAAAGAGGTATTAGGACTGATTTTCATAGCCATATGAACACATTGTCCTATAGGGAAATCCGAAAGCTCAGTGCGGTTCTAGTCCACCCTAGACTCCATCAAAAGTACTCTTGTCTGCACAAGACATGACACGTGCAGGCAAATCCCATTTAGAGGAGATTATAATAATACTAAGAATAAGAAAATGAAAACCACAATGAAATAAAGATGATAAAGGTACAATAATCTCTATATATTATATGTATACTTTACATATAGTAAGATAAACACAATCCAGATATACTTGAAACCCATACCTATAGTCTAGAGACTAGTGACATGACCACATAACCATGCTAGGGATTCAGTTCAAAGGTTCCAAAAAGAACTCATCCAGGAGAACTCACTCTTCAAGTTCAATAGCTCTGATGATGTATTTCTAAGAAGTAATTTTTGTTGGGAAAATCCATGAGATATAGATAAACTAATTTTGGTAGAACACACTCTTGAGTGGGTAAATATCACAATACATAGATGAGGATCACTACCTAGGAGTTGGTGGATACAACAACTCTTCCAGATTCAACTGCTATGTATGGGACTGGCATCCTCTAGGATTATTCATTTCGATGACCGACTCTACTTGGGATCAAGAATCGATAGAGGATCTCGCTTCGAGTCTCTCGGAGGGATACATGACTCTATCTCGGAAATCCATGTTGTAGGGATCATACTCTTATGGATGGAAATGATACCTAACCTTTAGGGGAACAAGAAAAAGGGGAACTAACCCAAACGATTCTTTTCTGAGGGATGGTGGAGAAGAGGATCAATCCATGTTCCATGATATACATGGCGTGTAGAAGGGTAACATGTTGTGTCTCTCGACTCTAGGTACAAACCATATAAAATGAACCGAGTTAGAGGGAACACGACATGTAGAATGTTAAGTAAACAACATGTAGGATAAACCACATGTTGTGTCCATGTAACAGGGGTTCCATCTATGTACACAGTCATTTTCCCATACATGGATTCAACCAGTGTATTCTATCTCATGAAACCGATATATGGGGAAACCCATGTAGCCGACCTAGTCTGGTTGTATGGTGGATAACATGATCATGTACTGCACCCCATGTCCGTGTATCACCCGAGATACATGTCAAATCCTGCATGAGGACCCACATGCCAATTTCATCAAAGAACACTTCATGTCATCACTTCTTGTGCCTTAAGAACCCTAGACGGAACTACTCCAGTCCCACATAGTTTGTTCTTTAGGATACATTCCATGTGTTTTGGAAATTTCCAGAAATGTTGTTCTTCACTGCGCACCTCTCGTGATTCTCTGATCCTTGATCTTGCTACCCTATCATTGCAAAAATCAAGTGTTTAGGTCTCCCCAACATCATGAAGCTGATTTTGTTGGTTTTGTGCCTCCAATAGGCCCTAAAAACACATTCTTATTTTCCCACATAAATAAAGTTCGAAGAACGATAACTCCCAAAACATGTCGATTTGTCTACTGCTATTTTCATCACACCTTTTATGGGTCATCACTATGTCAGACCTCCGTTATGGAATCGTGGCACAAATAAATAGGAATGAAAAAATTCATCATTTGTATCCCCTTTAAGAACGTGAATAAGGAAAAGAGCATGGGGAAGAGGGAAGAAGAAACAAGTCAACAAAGGAGGAATGAACCTCCTTTTTTGTTCATAACAGTGTTAATTCACTTTCGTTAGAAAGTTTACATAGGGAAAATTAAATACATAAAAACCTGATAAATAAATTTTCCAAAACAAACCCAATAATTCCCTCCGGCAAGAACAACAATGTCCGGGTCAACCAGTCCATGGTTTGATCTACATTCATCGTTAGATTCAAAGAATGGGGATGGGAACAACATCAAAACATAACCCCTACATTGGGAAGGGATCGATTGCTGACAAAGTAATCATGCTTCCATCGTCACTGAGATCCTTCAACTCTATTAGTGCATCAATTCGCACTTTTGATTCTCCATCGTTCATTGTCAAGAGTTCTATCAAAAGCTCCAAGAATTATCCAGGGTTTCTCTAAATTTTTTGACATCAACCATCATTCAATTTTCCCATTAAATAGAGTGTACACATTTAAGTTTTCCATTATGTTGAGAAATTAATGAGTTAGAATTGTCATTTCAGAATAATTATTTCATATCATTAATTATTGAAACAGATTCGTCGTTGTATCACTGCAACGAATGTTTCCAAATAAAATAAGATAATCTTTTCAAATTATTTAATTTTATTTTATTTCACTAAAAACATTCAAAAATCAGATTTTTTCCTCGACCCACGCTTGTCGATGTTAGGCCCGTTATTAGGTAAATACATTGTCTCAGACACAACGATGCCCTCAGTTTCTAATCCATACATCCATTTGGAAACAACCACAACTGTACACACATGCCAACTCACATAACTTCAAAAAGTCCAAACCACCATTCTGGGGACACCGGGCCTCAGAATGATGTGACGTCTCCATGCATGATCTTGAAAGAATTCCTTATAATATTTAAAAATAATACATAGAAAATATGATAAATTACATTCTCCCCACCTTTGGGATTTGCATCCTCGAGAAGACAAAAAAAGGGCTACTGAAAATGATTTTGGTACTGGGTATAGATATAAGCCTCTCACTCCCAAGTGCTCTCTTGAAGGTTCTCGTGCTGCCACTGAACGCACAAAAAGGGAATTGATCCCCCAAAAAGGATCCCCTCCTTCTAATCCTTGATCTCCATTTAGTTCTCAGCAAATGTCACTCCATCCTTTATGTCCATCTCTCCCTATTCGATGACGTGCAATGGGCCATGCATGTACCTCCTTAGTTACGACTCGTGGAAGTCATTAGGCACCTTGTGAAACTAAGGTGGTAGAGCTAATAAGTATGCTAACTCTTCACCTCTGAGCAGTTTTTTAAAAGGTAAGATGAACATTAGAGATATCCTGTTTCCCTAGCCAAATCTCTGTAACTCTTGTCAAGGTGAGACCTGAAGGAAGAAATGGTCTCCCTCCTCAAACTCCAGAGGTCTCTGTCGTCTATTAGCATAAGACATCTACCAGCTCTATGATGTATTAATCTACTTCTACAAAATCTTCACCTTCTCTATGGTACCTCATAAAAAATTTTGACCCATGGCTGCTGACTCTCGGGGGTCGGTCTAGAAAAGTGGTCACCGGAAGTGTTGATCATATAAGGCCTCAAACAGATCCATACCAATAGTGGAGTGGTAGCTGTTTTTGTACGTGAACTACACAAGTGGTATGTGGTCCTCCCAACTATGACCATAGTCCAAGATTTTGGCCCATAACATATCCTCTAGGACCTGAATGGTATGATCCTTCTGACCATCGGTCTGGGGATGGAACGCTGTGCTCAAGCGCAGTTGAGTCCCAAAGGCCTACTGCAATCCCTTCCACAACCAGGATGTGAATCACAC
This sequence comes from Viscum album, assembly GCA_963277665.1. Lineage (NCBI taxonomy): Eukaryota > Viridiplantae > Streptophyta > Magnoliopsida > Santalales > Viscaceae > Viscum > Viscum album. Next base: position 781,385,774 of record OY728141.1, read on the forward strand.
GTATCGATTGGACACTATCGTCGATTTGACTCCATGAAGCCAAACTATTTCTTACACAGAGAGGTATCCAAAGATCTCTACAGAACACAACTCCCTAATATCTAGAAAGTGGGCCAACTTTGTGAGATGGCCAACAATCACCCAGATAGAATCGTGTCCATTGGACATTCGTGGTAAACTCATCACAAAGACCAATGATATCCCATCCCACTTATACTCCAGTACGTCTATGGGTGAGTTAACCCTACTAGAAGCTGGTGGTCAATCTTCAACTTCTGGAATAGAGGGAATCGAGAAACAATCTATGTTACTGCCTTCTTTATACCTCTTCACCAGATATAACACCGGAGGTCCTAGTACATTTTCTCCACTCTAAGATGTACCTACAAGGGGTATGTGATTAACATCCTCAGAACCTACTCTTGAAAAACCACTGGCACGATGGTCCATCCTATGAAATGATGAACATGTTCCCCACCTTCCGAATATCCATCAGGAGTATTTCCTATGGATAACTGAGCAAGTAAAACCTCACACTCAACATCCCTAAGCTGTGCTTACCTAACTCTCTATAAGAGTGGAGGGGTGACAAACATCAACTGTAGGTAATATGAATCCTCTATGTCCATGAAGGATAACTATAATGAGGCCAACTGATCTATTTCCTCACTCAACAACTACGAGCAGGATCTCTAGCTAATGGAATCTGTTACATTTTTTCCCTTCCCAAGAGTATAGATGATCTTGATATTGTAGTCATGGAGGGACTCTAGACATTTACTCTTCAACATATTTAATTATTTATTCGAGAATATGTATTTGAGGCTCTTCTGATCAGGGTAGATGATAAATTGCTCGCCCATAAGGGAGTGTCACAAAATCTTCAATCTGAAGTCTATCGCTTCCAACTCGAGATCATGGGTCACATAGTTTTGCACATGTGGCCGAATCTAGCATGAACTATAACCAATCACCACATTCCTCTGCATCAGGACAGATCCAAGCCTGATACTTGATGCATCTTAGAAAACTATGTACTCGACATCCTCCTCTAGAAATATCAATATTGGGGTGCTCGTCAATTACGGTCTCAACCGCTTGAAAACCTGTGGTCATTTCTCTGTCCCCATGAAGGTTTTCCCCTTCTTGGTCAAGGTTGTCATCGGTGATGATATCTGGGGGAAATCTGGATTGAATTTCTATTAAAATTCTGTCAACCCAAGGATGCTATGCACCTTCATTACACTCTGAGGTGGCTCCCGTGAAAACACTACCTCCACCATAGTTGGGACCAAAACTAATCTGTCGACTAAGATGACAAGTCCTAGAAATTGGGCCTTTGGAATCTAGAATGTGAACTTCGAGAGCTACCCATAAAGCTAGTTATCTTAGAGTACGTCTAGAATCATCCACAGGTGTCTCGCTCACTCCTCTGCTGACTCTGAGTACACAAGGATTTCGTCGATGAATACCAATATGAATTAGTCTATGTACGGCAGGATTATTCAGTTCATAAGTCCCATAAACGTTGTGGGGGTGTTTGTTACACCAAAAGGCATCACCATGTACTCATAGTGACCATAGCAGCATCAAAAGGTCATCCTCTATATATTATAATCATGTACTCGTAACTAGTGGTAACCTGATCAAAGGACAACCTCTAAGAACCATTGTGATCCTCTTAGTAGATCGAAGAGGTCATTGATCCTCAGATGTGGATACTTTTTCATCATCGTCACCTGGTTCAGCCACCAGTAATCCATGATCAACCTCAAACTCCCATCCTCCTTCATGAAAAACAAAATTGGGGTGGCCTAGGGTGAAACACAGGGTCTTACGAAGCCCTTACTCTGCAAACCCTCCAACTTCACCCTCAACTTGTGAAGCTTTGTAGAGGTGCATCAGATACACCGGTGAGGATATCAGTGCTGTATCAGGGTTTAATTCAATGAAGAAGTCGATCCCTAGGTTGAGAGGTACTCCTGGAACATCTTTGAGAATGAATTATTCATACTCTTCTACTATTTCTTTGAACTGGAAGCTTACAACATCTATATCTCTGAGGGTATGGTTATCCAACTAGTGAGTGATCGGCTGCACATTCCTATGCATGAGCCTATTTTGTCCTGCATGGGTCTCCTTTTCACTGACAAAGGAAAACCTCATCCCATCATTGTAGACACACCACTGCCTTTGCCTAAAGTAATCAATATGGGCATGGATTGAAGATTTCCAATCCATACTGACAATGAAATCATAATTCTTTGATGATTCCAACAAGAGGTTCCAACCGAAATTCTCACCTCTAAGGGAAAGATCACACATTCTTCAAAGGTGTGTGATCATCGAGTATCCTCTTATATGTGTTTCCAGGCATAAGGTTTGAGCCGACGACTCTACAAGAATCTCTTGGTTTAGCAGAAAACATGTGGCGAGGAAGGAATGAATGGAGCCTATTTCTATAAGTATGGAAGATATGGTAGAAAGGACATATATAATACATCAAATTATCCATAGAGTCCTTAGGTTGTATGTCTCAACCACATGTATCTATCCCCTCCCATGTCCCTCTGCTCCCTAAGCCTACTGCAAGCCTCCGTGGGGTGGGGGTGGTAGTAGATAAAAGCATATCCCACCACCTGCAGCTCTCCCAGATTGTCTGCCACATCCACCGCATGGTTGGTATTTCTTCTCTACTCTTTGCCTCTACCTCAGTGGTCTATCCACCACATCCCTGTCAGTCGCGTGACAGGTTGGACAGTCTCTTGCGAGGTATCCCCTACCGTCGCATGAGTAGCTTCGCCTCTCACTAGGATGACTGGATCTATCCTGGGAGCCATGGCCAATCGATCCCCTATCCTGGGTCCTCCTGTGACATCTCCCACATCCTAAACCATGTTCCTGAAATAGGCTCCCTACTACTGAGGTCTCCACACCAGTCTTTCTACTGCTGACTTCCACTGGTTGTCTCTGCTCTCTATGAAGCTCTTAATCACAATGGCCCACTCGATCATTCAAACATTTTTTGATATCTATAGAGGCACGAAACTATCATGGATTTTAGGTCGTAGACCTCATTCGAATGTACGTTCTCCGAAGTACTAATCCCTGAACACAACCATAAAGTACATGGTGAGGATGGTGAACCTCAACGAATAGTCAACCACTGTCAAACTACCCTATTGGAGCTGAAGAAGCTATTGGATACGCATTTCTCTCAGTGTAACCAAATATAACTCCTCCATAAAGAGTCTCTCAAACTCATTCCACGAAAGAGTCTCCTCCCCAACAGTCTGTGTGGTTAGACTCCACCATCGTCTCATTGAACCCTGATGAAGGCTCGCTCTTAGGATCACAAGCTGGTCTGCTGGTGTCCTCACTAGATGGAAAACTTTTTTCACCGCCTTAAGCTTTCCCCCAGCCGCCTGAGCATCAGGATTGCCTCCAAACATAAGGGGTCCCTGTCTCTGAAACTCATAGAGTGCGCTCAGCCTGGGCCCCACATCTTTTGGTACTGCATTTACCATCGGCTACTCCATTAGCAGTGGTATAGTAGGTGCACCACCTGGAGGCAACACATAGGGAAATGGTCCATGTATTGAATCCTCCTCACTAAGGGGGTCATCCTCGTGATTGATCTATTGAATCATAGTGGGTATCCATTGTAGAGGCATCCTATAAGAAAACATGATATACCATGGTCAACGAGTATATTGGGATAGCCGAAATTAAAGGTCATGAAAAACATAACCCATTCCTATATGATGCATGTACCATTCTTTTATTTCCCCGAAACTAGTACATTCATGTATAGAGTCAAAAAGCAAGTTATCATAGTCGTGGTGTATAGATACGTCGGCCACCTGCACAAACACTAGAGTCTCTGGCCTGAAATCCAAACTCAAAACACTTAACACTATTTCACCAAACCAATCTCACATACTCTTGGTAGTAAGGTATAACCGACCACCTCTTATAAAAATCTTTCATGACCTATCCCAGTGGGGCCCATGTCGTGAATCTCCAAGACTACCTCTAATAGGCCAGGGGCTAGTTACTAGCACAGAGTAGGAATATCACTATCATGGGAGGAATTCCCTAAGTACATGTACACACTCACATATCTCCAATCCCACAAATGTTAAAATGTAAAAAACCACCACGAAACACAATGCTTGCATACAACTCAACCCAACCAAGAGAGTACAACATAAAGTAAAGTGGTGAATGTAAACTGGTCCAAAATACAAGCCCACCAAAAACAAGAGTCTACAAACTAAAAAGTCCAGCCCATAAGCACAAAGATGTACTCGGACTGCTTCCCATAGTCTTTGGAACATCTCGACATGTAGGGAACTCAAAAGGCTAAGACCAGTCCTACTCCACCCCGAACTTCGTCAACAGACCGCTCGTCTGCACAAGACATGACACGTGCAGGCAAAGACCATGCAAGGGTGAGTATATCAATACTCAGTAAAGGATCTAAAAACCCAAAAACCAATACACAATGTAAAGGTATAGTCATCTCTACATATTATATTTCTACTAAACAAATAGGAAGAGAAACACAATCTGGATATACTCAAATCTGAGAACTGTAGTCTAGATACAAGTCACAGGACCACATACCCATGCTATGGATTCAATTTGAAGGTTCCACGATTTAATCATCTTGGAGAAATCACTCCATGAGTCTGATATATTTGATGATCTCTACCTGAGAAGGACAGTTTTTTGGGAAATTCCAAGAGAGATAGATAAACTCATTCCGGAAGAACATACTCCTAAGTGGGGAAAGATCATGATACAAAGATGATGATCACTTCCCGGGCCTTTTTGGATCCCACGAATCATACAGATTTACCTTCTATGTAGAGGATCGGTGTCCTGTAGGATTAGTCTTGTTGATACCTAACTCTACATATAGTCAAAAATGGATAGAGTATCTCGCTTTAGGCTTCATAGAGGGATTATTGACTCTATCTTAGAATGACATGCTAATGGGATTATACTCATGTGAATGGAAATGATAATTGAACTTTAGGGGAATGAGGAAAAGGGGAACTAAAAAAATGAAACTTGTCTGAGGGACGGTGGACAAGAGGATCAAGCCATGTTCCATGATATACATGGAATTTAGAAGTGTAACCCACTATGTCTCTCGACTCTAGGTACTGCCCGTGTAAAACAGATCAACTCAGAGAGAACATTTATTGTAGAAAGTTAAGTGAAAGGCATATAGGGTGGACCATACACCATGTCCGAGTAACTGGGGTTCCCTCCGTGTATGTGGTCGTGTGCTCGGACATGGATTCAAACCATGTCTTCCATCCCCATGTACCGATATGTGAGGTAACCCATCCAGTCGGCCACGTCTGGTCGTGTGGTGGAGTACACGGCCAGGTACTCCAGCCCATGTCCGTGTATAGCCTGAGATATATGCTATGTCCTATGTAAGGACCCACATGCTGTGTTCTTCAAATAACATGTCATTTCACTGCTTCCTTCATCATGGAATAATAGACGCCACTGAGCTTGTCCCACACAACGTGTTCTTCGGGATACACATTGTGTGTTCATGAGATTTCCAAGAAACACTATTCTTCATCAATGTGCTTTCGGTGATGATTAGATCCTTGATTTGGCAGCCATATCATCGCAAAAATCAATTTTTTAGGTCTCTCCAACATCACTAAACTGATTCCGTCCGTTTTGGCCTCCGATCAGCCCCGAAAACACATTTTGATTTACCCTTACAAAAAATGTTTGAAAAAACGAGAACTGTTGAACCATGCCGATTTGTTTACCGCTATCGATGTCGCACCTCCGTTGGGTCATCACGATGTCAGACCTCCATTTTGTGATCTTTGGGCCAAAATTTTTTTTGCAATGATTCCTCATTCATATCCCCACGAAGAATGCGAAGAATGCAGGGAAGAAGGAAGAAGAAACAAGTCAATAAAAGAGGATCGAACCTCCACCATCCTTCATCTTGACGTTAATCCACTTTGGTTAGAAGTTTTAAATGGGGAAAATTAAAAACATAAAAAGTGACAAAAAATTTCTCAAGAATGAACTGGATAAAGCACTCTCACATGAACGAAGATGTGCAGGTCAACCTTTTTGTGGGTTGATCTTTTTTCATCGTTATATTCAAAGAATAGGGAAGAAAACAACTTTAAAACATAACCCCTACCTCGAGAAGGGATCGATTTCTGATGATGAAATCATGTTGTCATCATCATTGAGATCCTTCAACCCTATTGGCACAACGATTAACACTTTTGATTCTTCGTCATTCGTTGTCGATAGATATATCCAAAGCTCCAATAATTCTACGGAGTTTCTCTCAATCTTCTGCAAACAACCAACATTCAATTATCCCATTAAAATGAGGGAATGTGTTTTTTATTCATTTACACTGGGAAATTAATGAGTCAACATTGCTATTTCATAGTCATTATTTCATGTCATAAATTTTTGAAACTGCTACCTCATCATTTCACTGCAACAATCGTTTCCAAATAAAATAAAATAAATTTATTAATTTATTAATTTTTATTTTATTTTACTAAAAACGTCCGAAAATCATCGTTTTCCCTCAACTTGTGTGGATCGAGGTTATTATCGTTATTAGGTAAAGTCGTCATCCTGAACGCAATGGTGCACTCAAATTGTTATTCTAGGCATCGGTTTGAAAAATTCCCCAACCGCGCACACATGCAAACTCACATAACTAGAAAAGTTCAACCATCATTCTGGGATCATATGGCCTCGAAATAACGTGTCATCACTGTAATTGGTCTCGAAATAATAGCATATAATATTTAAAAATAATACACATAAAATCAAAGGCATTACATTATACCATCCTTTTGAAATTGATCACTCAAAAGTGATTTATTACATCAATGTGTTTTGTTTTAGAGTTCGAAATTGGGATATTCTAAATTATTATATCACTTGTGTTGTCACAATTTGTATGTATATTTCATAATTGATATCCATATTCTAGTATAGTGTGTTTCATCTATAAAATTTTAGCACTCCAACTACCTACGGTGCAACTGAATTTTGATTCTTACAACACCATGATACTAGAGTCGTTCTCAAAAATTTGACATGTTCTAAAGTTGATATTTTTATATTACAAGCAACCATGTAAATATACATCTATATAATTGACTAATTCAAATGATTTAACTCTAGGGTTGAATAATCTGAAATAATTTATACATTTTAGATTTTTAAAAATCCATTTAATAGAAATTATGTGTGTCTCTTTTGTGTTTTCTTAAAAATGAGGAAGCACAAACACTGAAAAACTAATTTCCAGTAGGCTATAAGCTAGCTAGGTAGAAAATAAATCTAATCATACCTTTTTAACAGGTCTAATTAACTAGTTTCCCAACATCCTAAAGATCAAACTTATAGGTGGTACTCATAAGAGTGTCACTACACTAAGTTATATAATGAACAAATTGTTTTAAAAGATTTTTAGTATATTTAATTTTATTTAAAATTAATTCTTCTTTATATTGAAAAATATGAAATGAAAGAAATAAATTCAATTCACCCATTACACTCATTTAAAACTTTTTTCATATTTTTTGGAATGTCAATATATAAATAATTATTTGAAAATATAATTATAGTATCATCTAAATTTATTTTAACAACAAAAACATATTTTTAATTTATTCTTATAAAAAGAATAGGATCGTATATTCCATTTGTTAATACTTTAGACATAAGAAAAGAGATTATTCTATCATACCATTCTCCAGGATCTTGTTTGAAAATATATAATTCTTTCGTTAGTTTGAAAACATGATTTGAAAATCAGGATTTTAAAATCATAGGGATTTTTATAAAAAATCCTCACTATATACCCATTTCATAATTCACTTTTGACATCCATTCTATATGTTTTGAAGTCTAGATGTATTGCACAAGATATAATTATTATATTTAATTCATGTATTGAAAGGAACAAAGGTTTCATCATAGTCTATACCCTCTTCTTGAAAATACCCTTGTGCAACTATTATAGAATTATTTCTTATTATTGTTCCAAATTAATCAACATTGATTCTAAACCCAGATTTAGTGCAAATAGTCAGGGTGTATTTAGGTCTATAAATAAGTTACCAAACATTGTTTCATTCAAATTTATTAAGTTATTATTTCATCAAAATTATAGAGAACTCAACATTAATTGCATTAGTGATGCTATTAGGTTCAATCTATGTCAAAAATGCTTGATGTTCATCCTAAATTATTAGATAATCTCTAGTCTATGTATGTCTATATATGTCTCTAACTATAATATCTATAGGTTAGTATATAAGAGTCCAATTAAATCTAGAAAAATAAGGGATGGTCAACTCATGTTATTCTACAGATTCAAGTTTAGATTTTGGAATTCCCTGAGAACAATATGATTTTTCTTCTTGTTTTACTATAGTATTAGAAGATTTTTCATTCAATTTTGATGTGGATAAATCATCCCAAAGGTTTTCTAAAGTGGATTTAGAATCACGTAGATATGTACCATCAAACATGTCATGGATAGACTCTTTAGTGGTCTTGGTTTAATTGTTAAACACTCTATAGGAGTTTCTAGATTTTGACTAACAATGCCAAATTTATTCATCGCCCATAGAAGAAAATTTTTCAATATTATCCATTGTGTTAAGGACAAATACAATCATCAAAAAAACTTTAATTAATTGTCCTTATGCTCCCAATTATTTAAAATAACATAAGTGTTTTTTTGAAAATATATTTAATTATGACTCGATTAATTATATCTATGGTTTTGTTCACAAACTCTCCCAAAAAGTCGTAAGATAAGTATTATTCATTAAGAATTATCCTAGCAATCTATTGAATGGTATTATTTCTTCTTTATACAACTAAATTTTTCTGGGGGTGTCCTTGGATTATAAAATTTATGGTTATATATATTTTTTGATCAATTAATTTCTATACTCATGATCATGGTCACTTATTAAGGTCTTAATAATAATTAAAATTGGTTATTATAATTATTTTTAATATATAGTAATGTTAAATCAGGATTCAATTTTGTGAGCTAAAAATAATACGCAAGTATACCTAAAAAACATATCTTCATGTATATTAAATAGTGCTTCCTATTAATACTAGAATCTCTGGATGGTTTAAAAATGTCCATATAAACTAACTCTAATGCTTGTAAAGTTGAAACTTCTTTATTTATTTTAATATTATTTTGTTTCCATTTTTTATAGGGCCTACAAACTATATAATTTCACAATTAAGGTTTTTGTACATCCTTAACTTTTCATTTTACATTAAAAAATTTTGTGATTGAATATTATGGTGGTATATTATTCTATTCCAAAACAAATATTCATTATGAAAGGGACTCATGAATGGTTCATTTCGTGAAATTAAATAATCTAGATTAACATCATAGACAATTTAATTTCTCAATGATGTTAATACTAAATAATTTTGTAATTAAAACCAATACAATCATTGTTTTAAAATTATAAATGAAATTAATTATTTCATAGTTGTGATATGCTAAGAAGATTGTATTCTAAACCATCAAAAAAATTACATTAGAAATCCAAACAGAGTTAGAGCTACCGATTTGGCCATGCCCAATGATTTCCCCTTTAGCATTGTTAGCAAAGGTACATGTATAATATCAACCATTATCATGTTCTTGAATATTGAGTAATATCCTTTCATATGTCTGTAACACCCACTTTATAAGTATCAAATATTTCTATTGGAGCACATGATGTTGTTCCCCTATGAAAACATTTTTTAAATACAATGAATATGGTACCCAAAATTTATTAGGTCAAGAAATGATATCAATGGGAGCATTAGGAACCCCTATTTTCCTTATGGGTTCCTAATAAGTAGATTGTATGTTTTTTGAAACAAAATCATTATTAGTTCCACTTGAATAATAACTAGTAGTAGAATTTTGAGAATTAAATATAGGAATAAATGAGATCAAAACAATTCTATTTTGTCCAAGTAGGTAACCTAGACTAGTAATATAATTAGGTAATATTTTTTACCTAGTATTTGAGTAAAAGTTTACTTATGATTATTAAACCTATCTAATTATTTCATTAATTTATCTTGTCATTTCTTTAAAAAATATTTATCTTTATGCTCATTTATGGTATAATCAATAATATTTCAACATTCAAACATTTCGTCTTTTAAAATATCATTATCATTTTTCACTCAACAATCATTTAAATTATGTATATGATATACATTAGGTAACTATAATATGTTTTTTAGGAAGAACATATTTTCTCTATCAATTTTCTCCACATTAGTTGTGTTACATTCACTAGAGTTATCCTCATAAGAACTCTAGGTTGATTTAATGGATTTATTATATTTTCTATCCATAGAATCAATATTCTTTTTTTACATTCCATTAGGACATTCAGTCTTGAAATGACCTTTTCTTTTTCACTCATAACAGCTAATTTAATTTGAATTGTCATCTTATTTATTGTCTTCATTCAAATTCCCACTATTATCAAACCTTACCTTGTAAATCAATTTCAAAAAGAATTTATTCTTATTATATAATTTCATAAAACTTCTAGTCAGATGGTACATTTCCTAATCACTATCAACTAGTGATTCCCCGTTAAAGGAGCTTTTAGCTTGAAATTTTTCTTTTTCATTCAATTTTGATGTAGTAGTCTTGAAGGATACTGACTTCTTGTTAGGTTCATAATCCTATTCTTAGTAAAACATACGCTATTCATCATACATCATTAAATTTCTACTAAATTCCTTGAGATGTATATTTCTGATGAAATGTGATTCTATTATTGAAATTTATGTTTCTCTCCCTCTTTCAAGAAGTCATCTCAATAGTTATGTGATTTGATATTTTTCTCAAAAAAGATTTTCCAAGGAGATCATTATAAAGACCCATACTTTACATACATTGTTAATACTTCAAAATTGAAGCATACTTATTACAACATATAACAAAACCACGAAAGGACCATATAGGTATAGTGTCTTTAGAAACTAGGAAACATAAACAACTGGTTCATAAAGAGTCTACACTGTCTCCCATTTATTTCATCTTATCTATAGTACCTTTTGGCATATCTTACTTAATAACCTTCTTCCTGACCTGGGGAAAGAAAACATACAAAAGGGTGAGCTCAAATGCTCAGTAAGGGTAAACAAAAGAAATATCAATCACATCGTATACATAAGCACAAAAATTTTGGAAATCTTAACCTGCAAAAGAGATCATAATTTCATAACATGGGATAAATCATGGCAGTGAAATGTAATCAAAATAATCATAACATAAAACATGAAACTTTGTGGCATAAACACATAATCATAGCGAATCATTTCTTGTTAGTCAAGACTCATTGCCAAGACTATCTTAGTGGACAAAGTCCCTTTCTGAACCGAGTCACCCTCATTTCAATCCTGTTTCACTGAACCGGTATAACCTACCATTCCAGCCATGTCTATCTCATGAGATATAAAATCTTTACCCAATGCATTGGAGGGAGATATAGGTCCCACCCATCTCATAATTATACCATTCTTATGTGTGCCACAAAATCATAAATCATACATCATTGCATAACTCATGTAATAAAAATGGGATTCTTAAACAACATGACCTCATAAAACAATTCATATAAAATAAAGGAATTCATAAAAAATAATTCCATCACAACATAATCAAATCAATGTAATAATAGGGATAGAAACAGAACCCTTTATTATCTTAGATGGAAAATAATTTTGATAAAACACTTGAACTCCATTCTTGAGGAAAATATCCTTTCTACTACAAAAATACTTTTCCTTTCTTAAAATGTCATACCGTTTTAAACTAAAAGAAGATGATTAAAAATAAACTTGAAAACTTGTAAAGGAAGCTTCTTGGAAATAATGTTTTAAAAATCCATTCATGCCGTATAAGTTAAAAAAACATTCTTCTGGTACTTTTTTCAGAAAAGTCAAAAAGTACCTCGTACGAAAAACGACAAAAGATTCATTTCATATCTTTTACTCAAAACTAACCGAAGGTTAAAATTGGATATAAACTATTGTATAAGGTTATAAATATTACGTATTGAGGAAACATGGATGTGGATGATAAAATACACCCCAGTAAATACAAAATTATAAACAATCTCGGATAAAAATGAGATTGTGATATTTCCCTTACCTTAGGTCCGTTTTGCTTCGTAAGTGTCCGAACCTCCTGTATAATGATTTAAATAATGTTACTAACTTATTCCATAATCATACTTATTTTTATGATATCATATATGGTCATATTCTTATCTTCATAGTAGTAATATTTCTTTGCTACTTGTTATTTGGGTGCTTATAACTTTTTGTTCTTATGCATGTTTTGTCGAATAAATTCTTATTATTATATTTAGGTTATAGATACCTCATTTCCAGAATGGTATTAGTGTAATATATATCATATTCATTCATTCAATTCATTTATATAATCATTATGAAATGAAGATCATGTAGAACGAGTTGCATCACATCGTGGAGACAGTATTACGTACGTACGCACGAGTGATGATATCATTCCTATGATCGTGGAATTGTATTGGAGTGTATGTATACTATTTCAAAATTAGTATCACTTTATAATAATCATATATAGTCATTATTTACACCATTATACCCATCAGAGTAAAGTGGTGGTGGAAAATAGATTACACCACGGCGTGGAGACGGTATTCCGTACGTACGCACGCGCGGTGATTTTTTTTCCGTAGGATGGATAGATGGTGAAATAGGGTTATTTCATACTTATAATAACATATCAGTATATGAGTGATACTGATGTTATTTCTTCATAATGAAACAACTAAAGAAGAATAAGTGGAAGAAGAAATAAAGATAAAAGAATCGGTAACGGACATTACCTCTTCTTTGAAGTGCTTCTTTGAGACCTTCTTTTAGGGCACTAAAATTTGTCGTTGAAGAATAACAGTACCTCTAGGATGTCTCTAGGGAAGTGGAGAGGAGGAATTGGCAGGGGTTGGCCGAGCTTGAAGGCTCAAAGTGGTGTGAGGAAGAGGGGGAGGAGGTGCCCTTTTATAAGGGAAGAGAGGGGCACCTTTGGGAAAACTAAAAATATTATTTTATTATAAAGTCAAGTTCGGTTTTAAATAGCTCCAAATGGATATATTTCGAAGCTAAGGTGGGGATGGGTGGAAATCCTCTCATTCAATAAAATTTAGACAAGTTTAGGTTCCTATTTTAACCTTATCATTTAGATTTAACATTAAGTTAAATAAATTTACTTTTACCGTGTCTTCTTGTGTTCTTATACTATAAGGTTAATAAACAAACTATAAGAAGTAAAACGAACCCCAAGTTGTTTATTATTAATATATATAACCATATCTAAGTCATTTGGCCGAACCTTGGATTTTTAGGAATAAAATTACAATTACTAATATAATATTTGTTTTTAAAAACTATTTTATGTCAATTTTGACACTATTTAGTAATTGATTTTTGTGAAAATCATAACAGAATTATTAGTTCGAAACAGGTCAATTAAATCAATACTAACATGTCATATTAACCTAGAAAATTAGTGGAATTCATAAAAAGTCTCAAATTAAATTTATTTTTGTGTTTATAACATTAATTATGTCAATATTTCATTAATAAGATAATTATTGCATCATCTTTGTGTCATAAATAAATTAAATTATTTAATGTCTAAAAATTACAAATAAAATACAATTATGTAGGAAATCTTTTTATCTTTCTAATAAATTTTAACAATCGAATTTATCTTATGTATAACCCCATACTAAAAATTATTTACTTATTAAACAATGATTTTAACTATTTTAACCCTTCTTTAAATAAATTAATAATAAATGTCCTAATCTAATCCAAGTGGGCCTAAATGGTCATATTTTATTACTATGTTTTTTTGGTTGAATTTCACTTATCCAATAGAATTAGGACATGTGTTTGGGTAATAATAATATCATCTTTACCCTTAATTTCCCTATTTACTTTTGACCATGGTAAAAAAAAGTAAAAAAGTTACTATTCACCAAAAAAAATTATTTTTATCTCATTGAACCAGATTTTAGTCCTTGATATTAACCATGTCTCTCAGATTTTTGAAATTCCACTCACAGAAGCGGTAAAAATAAGTTTTATTAAAAAATTCAGTTTTTTAACTACCACTTAGTGGTTTCACTATTCATCAAAAATTGAAGGTTTTCTGAAAAATACCAAAATTTCACCGTTGGCTAATTTCGATATTCCGAATCCAAAAATGAAGTCCATTTTGAAAAATAAAATTTATAAAATTTCAAAAAGTGGTTATTACTATTCATAACGGCTAGTTTTAATAATATTTTAATAGCATGTCGTTGTTTAGTGAAACTCAGAATTGCGTACGACGCAAGCTATCGAGGAAGGTCGCGATTTCGTGTAAAACAAGCCAAGAAAGTGTTGTGTAGAAAAAGATTCCTTTGATGATTTATATAAAATAAAAGTCTCGGGTGTTACATTCTACCCCCCTTAAAATGAATTTCGCCCTCGAAATTCGTCACTTTGTAACAAACAGATGAGGATACCTCTCCCTCATCATATCCTCAAGCTCCCATGTAGCTTCTTCTAATTGGTGGTTCCTCCATAAAACATTCACCAATCAGGTGGTCTTGTTTCGTAGGACTTTTTCACTACGATCCAGAATCTCTATCGGTTGTTCTTCATAAGAAAGATCTTGGTCCATCGGTACAACTTCTGAACTGAGTACATGTGAAGGATCAGGTATGTACTTTCTCAGGAGAGATACATGGAACACATCGTGAACTTGAGAGAGATTCGGTGGAAGCGCCAATCGGTAAGCTACCTTCCCAACACGATCCAGTATTTCGAAAGGACCGATATATCTAGGGCTCAACTTCCCCTTCTTTCCAAATCTCATAACCCTCTTCCAGGGAGATATTCGTAAGAACACTTTATCACCCACTTCAAACTCTAGGTCTTTTCTTCAGTTGTCAGCATAACTTTTCTGTCGACTCTAAGCTGCTCTTATGTGTTGTTGAATAGATCTGACGTTTTCTGCCATTTCATCAACGAGATCAGGTCCTAATAGCTTTCTTTCCCCAACTTCATCCCAGCAAGTTGGAGTCCTGCATTTCTTTCTATAGAGAGCTTCATAAGGAGCCATCTGAATACTGGAGTGAAAGCTATTATTATAAGAAAATTCCACCAAAGGAAGGTGTTGATCCCAACCACCTTTGAAATCCATAGAGAAAGCTATCAACATATCTTCTAGGGTTTGAATTGTTCTCTCAGACTGACCGTCTGTCTGAGGATGATAAGAAGTGCTGAAACTCAACTCTGTATCCAGAATATGCGGAAGACTTCGCCAGAACTTCGAGGTAAATCTCGAATCCTGATCGGATATAATAGAAAGTGGTACTCCATGAAATCATACCACTTCCTTTACATATATCCTAGCAAGCTGATCCAGAGAGAAATCATCTCCAATTGCAATGAAGTGTGCAGACTTTGTAAGACGATCCACTATGACCCAGATAGCATTATTGCCTTTGGATTTTTTAGGAAGTCTTGTGACAAAGTCCATAGTGATGTTTTCCCGTTTCTATTCGCGTATGGGTAATGGTTGTAACATCCCCTTAGACTTCTGTCTCTCAGCTTTAACTTGTTGATAAACCAAGCATCGAGAGACAAATTCATCAACATCTCTTTTCATTCCATCCCACCAGAAGAACTCTTTCAGGTCCCTATACATCTTCGTGCTTCCAGGATTAATAGAGAATGAAGAACTATGAGCCTCATCCAGCAGCTCCTTCTTTAATTCGGGGATGGGAGGAACAAAAACCTGATTCCGGAACTTTATTATCCCATCACAATCAAGGTTGAATTCAGGAACATTTCACACCTTCTTTTGTAACTCGACATCTTCTTTCTGGGCCTCTTTAATTTTCACATGTATATATGGTTGAACATTCATTTGAGAAAGATAATATTTTCCCCTTCCATTATAATTCCAAGATCCATCCTTTTTAAATCCATAAATATTGGATCTTTTGTGATCCTCATCATGGATAAACTAGCATGGTCTTGTCGACTTAATGCATCTTCCAACTTGTTTGCCTTCACAGGGTGGTAATGGATTGAGCAGTCGTAATCCTTAATCAGCTCCAACCATCTTATTTGACGCATATTCAGTTCCTTTTGTGTGAAAATATACTTTAAACTTTTATGATCAGTATAAATATCACACCTTTCACCATAAAGGTAACGCCTCCAAATCTCCAATGCAAAGATTACCGGAGATAACTCCAAATCATGTGTTGGGTAATTTTTCTCATGGATTTTCAACTGTAGTGAGGCATAAGCTATCACCATATCATTTTGCATAAGAACACACCCCAATCCCTTCTTGGATGCATCACTATAGATCACAAACCTTTCTCCACTACAAGGAAGTGTGAGTACAGGTGCACTGGATAACCTTCTTTTCAACTCCTTGAAATTCTCTTCACATTCTTCCGTCTAGACAAACTTAACTCCTTTCCGAGTCAACTTGGGGAGTGGATTAGATAATCGTGAAAAATCTTTCACAAAACGTCAATAATATCCAGCCAAACCAAGAAAACTTCGGATCTCAGTTACTGTTGTTGGTCTCGACCATCTTTCGATAACCTCTATTTTTGCTGGATCCACAGATATCTCGTCTTTTGAGATTATGTGACCCAAAATTGCAACTTTTTTAAGCCAAAATTCACACTTGGTAAATTTGGCATAAAGCTTCTCCTTTGTCAGGGTCTTCAATATAATTCTCAAGTGATCTTCATGTTCTTCCTTGCTCTTTGAATAGACAAGAATATCGTCTATAAAGACTACCACAAATTGATCAAGATAGTATCTAAAGACTCTATTCATCAGATCCATAAAGATAGCAGTGGCATTAGTAAGACCAAATGGCATCACTATAAATTCATAGTGTCCATACCTTGTACGGAAAGTCGTCTTTGGTATATCCTCCCTTTTGACCCTTAATTGATGATACCCTGAACAAAGATCAATCTTGGAATATTATTGAGCTCCTCGTAGTTGGTCAAATAAGTCATCAATGCGTGGGAGATGATATTTGTTCTTGATAGTGATCTTGTTATGTTCTCGATAATCAATGCAGAGTCTCATTGATCCATCTTTCTTCTTAACAAATAGAACAGGTGCTCCCCAAGGTGACGCACTAAGGTGTATGGATCCCTTATCAAGATTCTCTTGGAGTTTCTTCTTAAATTCCTGCAACTCAATTGGGGCCATTCTATAAGGTGTCTTTGAAATAGGCAAAGCACCCAGCACGAGTTCAATTGAGAACTCAACTTCACGATTTGGTGGAAGTCCTGGTAATTCCTCCAGAAAGACATCATCAAACTCTCGTACAATGGGCATATTCTTAATCGTGAGTTTCTCACCAACCATTTGAGATAAATAACCTTCATTTAGTGGAATCAAGACCCATAAGATGTAAGAAATTTCCACTGGAAGGTTATGTTCATCGTTGCATTGATAGAAGATCATAGATTGATCTGGAATATGAAATGTGACTTCCCTTCTTTGGAAATTGATATGAGATCCATATAAAGAAATCCAATCCATTCCATGAATCACATCAAATTCCACTATAGGAAGGATCACAAGATTTGCAGGAAGCACTTTCCCACAAACTTCGATCGGAGAAGAATTATAAACTTTTGATACGACTATTGTGCCATTAGGTGTTGTCACAGCTAACTCAACATCTAATTGTTGAGGTAATACGGTGATACCCTTAGAAAATTCTTCAGAAATAAAAGAGTGGGTGGATCCAAAATCAAATAAAACATTTACTACTTTAGAGTGGATGGTAAGTGTTCCTTTCACCACATCGTTATCGTACTCCACATCACTGATAGAAATTGCATGTGACTTTCCTTTGTCTTTAGCCTTAAGAGTTTGTTGACGTCGACCATCATCATCAACCCTTGGATTAGGGCATTTATTGGCATAATGACCCATCTCCTTGCACATGAGACATTGAAGTGTAGTAGGTTCATTCTGTGTATCCCTTCCTTTGTTTGTATCATTAGACATCTTCTTCCCATCATCGCGGCATTCAAATGCCCGATGACCTTCCTTTCCATATTTGAAACATTTACTTGTCCCTTTAAGACAACTCCCTCCATGTTTCTTTCCACACTTTGAGCATAAGGTAAAGCTCATCTTATTTTAAGTGTGCTCTTTAGATTTTCCTTTGAATTCCATTTTCCTCTTCTTATCAAACCCATATGACTGATGGGTTACTCCAATCTCCATCTCGACTTGTAGAGCACATCGAACGATTTCCTCGTAGCTATTGAAGTCCCTTATGGCTAACACCCTTCGAAGACTTGGTTTTAAGCCACTAAAGAATCGATCGATCTTACTCTCAGGTGGGATAATAATACCAGAAGCGTACCTTGCAAGTCTTGTAAAATTTGCTTCATAGGTACCAACAGATTCATCATCCTTTTGCTTCAGTTCAAAAAACTCTTTCTCTGTCTTTGTTTGGAGAATACGAGGGAAGTACTTATTGAAAAATAAGTTCTTGAACTCGTCCCATTCCATGGAATCAATTTCATCCCTTTGCCTCATATTCTTAATAAGATTCCACCATTGATCAACATCTCCTTCCAAAAGATACACTGCTAGGATTACTTTGTCATGTTCAGAACATTGAAGAACTGAAAATATCTTTTCAGTTGTACTAATCCATTGTTCAGCAACTAATGGATCAGTAGACCCGCTGAAAGAAGGTGGATGCTGCCTCATGAAGGATTCAACAGAATGTTGCTCCTTCCTTTGCTCGTTTGGATGTCCTGCATGATTCATAGCTTGAGAAAGTTGCGTGAGCATGGCTACAAGATTTTGCATTCCAGCTCCCATAACTTTTGGTTGCTTAGGGGGACAATCACTACATTGCCCATCGCATTCCTCATTAACACGGTTCCTTCGGGTTCCATCCATTGACTAAAACCAAGAATAATAGTGTGAGCAACACTAATTATAATAGGAAAACCACATAATCAAGAATAAAATTTCACACTTAAGGTCTTATCCTAAGTTATTCATGGCCATTTCTATAACACTAATATTTAGTTCTATTCTTAGACTTATCCTTAGGGTTCTTACTAAGGCTTTCACATCCTAGTTTCCAAAGGTTGACTATACCTTTCCTCTGATACCAACTATAACGACCCATACTTTACATAAATTGTTAATACTTCAAAATTGAAGCATACTTATTACAACATATAACAAAACCACGAAAGGACCCTATAGGTATAGTGTCTTTAGAAACTAGGAAACATAAACAACTGGTTCATAAAGCGTCTACACTGTCTCCCATTTATTTCATCATATCTATAGTCTCTTTTGGCATATCTTACTTAATAACCTTCTTCCTAACCTGGGGAAAGAAAACTTACAAAAGGGTGAGCTCAAATGCTCAGTAAGGGTAAAAAAAAGAAATATAAATCACATCGTATACATAAGCACATAACATTGAGAAATCTTAACCTACAAAAGAGATCATAATTTCATAACATGGGATAAATCATGGTAGTGAAATGTAATCACAATAATCATAACTTAAAACATGAAACTTTGTGGAATACACACATAATCATAGAGAATAATTTCTTGTTAGTCAAGACTCATTGCCAATACTATCTTAGTGGACAAAGTCCCTTTCTGAATCGAGTCACCCTCATTTCAGTCCTGTTTCACTGAACCGGTATAACCTACCGTTCCAGCCATGTCTATCTCATGGGATATAAAATCTTTACCCAATGAATTGGAGGGAGATATAGGTCCCACCCATCTCATAATTATACCATTCTTATGTGTGCCACAAAATCATAAATCATACATCATTGCATAACTCATGTAATAAAAATGGGATTCTTAAACAACATGACCTCGTAAAACAATTCATATAAAATAAAAAAATTCATAAAAAATAATCCCATCATAACATAATCAAATCAATGTAATAATAGGGATATAAACAGAACCCTTTATTATCTTAGATGGAAAATAATTTTGATAAAACACTTGAACTCCATTCTTGAGGAAAATATCTTTTCTACTTCAAAAATACTTTTCCTTTCTTAACATGTCATACCGTTTTAAACTAAAAGAATTTGATTAAAAATAAACATGAAAACTTGTAAAGTAAGCTTCTTGGAAATAATTTTTTAAAAATCCATTTATGCCGTATAAGTTAAAAAAACATTCTTCTCGTACTTTTGTCGGAAAAGACAAAAAGTACCTCATACGAAAAATGAAAAAAGATTACTTTCATATCTTTTACTAAAAACTCACCGAAGGGTAAAATTGGATATAAACTATTGTATAAGGTTATAAATATTACATATTGAGGAAACATGGATGTGGATGATAAAATACACCCCAGTAAATACCAAAGTATAAACAATCTCGGATAAAAATGAGATTGTGATATTTCCCTTACCTTAGGTCTGTTTTGCTTCGTAAGAGTCTGAAACTCCTGTATAATGATTTAAATAATGTTATTGACTTATTCCAAAATAATACTTATTTTTATGATATCATATATGGTCATATTATTAGCTTCATAGTAGTAATATTTCATTGCTACTTGTTATTCGGGTGTTTATAACTTTTTGTTCTTATGCATGTTTTGTTGAATAAATTCTTATTATTATATTTAGGTTATAGATACCTCATTTCCAGAATGGTATTAGTGTAATATATATCATATTAATTCATTCAATTCATTTATATAATCATTATGAAATGAAGATCATGTAGAACGAGTCGCATCACATCGTAGAGACGGTATTCCGTACGTACGCACGAGTGATGATATCATTCTTATGATCGTGGAATTGTATTGGAGTGTATGTATACTATTTCAGAATCAGTATCACATTATAATAGTCATATATAGTCATTATTTACACCATTATACACATCCAAGTAAGGTGGTGGTGGAAAATAGATTACACCACGGCGTGGAGACGGTATTCCGTACATACGCACGCGCGGTGATTTCTTTTTCCGTAGGATGGATAGATGGTGAAATAGGGTTGTTTCATACTTATAATAACATATCAGTATATGAGTGATACTGATGTTATTACTTCATAATGAAACAACTAAATAAGAAGAAGTAGAAGATGAAATAAAGATGAAAGAATCGGTAACGGACATTACCTCTTCTTTGAAGTGCTTCTTTGAGACCTTCTTTTAGGGCACTAAAATTGGTCTTTGCAGAAGACCAGTACCTCTAGGATGTCTCTAGGGAAGTGGAGAGGAGGAATTTGCAGGGGTTGGCCAAGCTGGAAGGCTCAAAGTGGTGTGAGGAAGAGGGGGAGGAGGTGCCCTTTTATAAGGGAGGAAAGGGGCATCTTTGGGAAAAATAAAAATATTATTTTATTATAAAGTCATGTTCAGTTTTAAATAGCTCCAAATGGATATATTTCGAAGCTAAGGTGGGGATGGGTGGAAATACTCTCATCCAATAGAATTTAGACAAGTTTAGGTTCCTATTTTAACCTTATCATTTAGATTTAACATTAAGTTAAATAAATTTACTTTTACCGTGTCTTCTTGTGTTCTTATACTATAAGGTTAATTAACTTACTATAAGAAGCCAGAAGAACCCCAAGTTTTTTATTATTAATATATATAACCTTATCTATGTCATTTGGCCGAACCTTAGATTTTTAGGAATAAAATAACAATTACTAATATAATATTTTTTTTAAAAAACTATTTTTTCTCAATTTTGACACTATTTAGTAATTGATTTTTGTGAAAATCATAACAGAATTATTAGTTCGCAAAAAGTTAATTAAATCAATACTAACATGTCATATTAAACTAGAAAATTAGTGGAATTCATAAAAATTCTCAAATTACATTTATGTTGGTGTTTATATCATTAATTATGTCAATATTTCATTAATAAGATAATTACTACATCATCTTTGTGTCATAAATAATTTAAATTATTTAATGTCTAAAAATTACAAATAAACTACAATTATGTAGAAAATATTTTTATCTTTCTAATGAATATTTATAGTCTAATTTATCTTATGTATAACCCCGTATTAAAAATTATTTACTTATTAAACATTGATTTTAACTATTTTAACCCTTCTTTAAATAAATTAATAATAAATGTCTTAATCTATTCCAAGTGGGCCTAAATGGTCATATTTTATTCCTAAATTTGTTTTTGGTCGAATTTCACTTATCCAATAGAATTATGATATGTGTTAGGGTAATAATAATATCATCTTTACCCTTAATTACCCTATTTACTTTTAACCGTGGTAAAAAAAGTAAAAAGTTACTATTCACCAAAAAAATTATTTTCATCTCATTGAACCACATTTTAGTCCTTGATATTAACCGTGTCTCTTGGATTTTCGAAATTCCACTCACAGAAGCGGTAAAATTATGTTTTATGAAAAATTCAGTTTTTTAACTACCACTTAGTAGTTTCACTATTCATCAAAAATTGAAAGTTCTCTGAAAAATACCAAAATTTCACCATAGGATAATTTCGATATTCCGAATCCAAAAATGAAGTCCATTTTGAAAAATAAAATTTATAAAATTTCAAAAAGTGGTTATTACTATTCATAACGGCTAGTTTTAATAATATTTTAATAGCATATTGTTGTTTAGTGAAACTCGATATTGCGTACGACGCAAGCTATCGAGGAAGGTCGCGATTTCATGTAAAGCAATCCAAGCAAGTGTTGTGTAGAAAAAGATTCCTTTGATGATTTATATAAAATAAAAGTCTCGGGTGTTACATTCTACCCCCCTTAAAATGAATTTCGCCCTCAAAATTCGTCACTTTGTAACAAACAGATGAGGATACCTCTCCCTCATCATATCCTCAAGCTCCCATGTAGCTTCTTCTAATTGGTGGTTCCTCCATAAAACTTTCACCAATCGAGTGGTCTTGTTTCGTAGGACTTTTTCGCTACGATCCAGAATCTCTATCGGTTGTTCTTCATAAGAAAGATCTTGGTCCAGCGGTACAACTTCTGAGCTGAGTACATGTGAATGATCAGGTATGTACTTTCTCAGGAGAGATACATGGAACACATCGTGAACTTTAGAGAGATTTGGTGGAAGCGCCAATCGGTAAGCTACCTTCCCAACACGATCCAGTATTTCGAATGGACCGATATAACTAGGGATCAACTTCCCCTTCTTTCCAAATCTCATAACCCTCTTCCCGGGAGATATTCGTAAGAACACTTTATCACCCACTTCAAACTCTAGGTCTTTTCTTCGGTTGTCGGCATAACTTTTCTGTCGACTCTGAGCTGCTCTTATGTGTTGTTGAATAGATCTGACCTTTGCTGCCATTTCATCAACGAGATCAGGTCCTAATAACTTTCATTCCCCAACTTCATCCCAGCAAGTTGGAGTCCTACATTTCTTTCCATAGAGAGCTTCATAAGGAGCCATCTGAATACTGGAGTGAAAGCTATTATTATAAGAAAATTCCACCAAAGGAAGGTGTTTATCCCAACCACCTTTGAAATCCATAGAGCAAGCTCTCAACATATCTTCTAGGGTTTGAATTGTTCTCTCAGACTGACTGTCTGTCTGAGGATGATAAGCAGTGCTGAAACTCAACTCTGTATCCAGAGTATGCTAAAGACTTCGCCAGAACTTCGAGGTAAATCTCAGATCCCGATCGGATATAATAGAAAGTGGTACTCCATGCAATCTTACCACTTCCTTTACATATATCCTGGCAAGCTGATCCAGAGAGAAATCCTCTCTAATAGCAATGAAGTGTGCAGACTTTGTAAGACGATCAACTATGACCCAGATAGCATTATTGCCTTTGGATGTTTTAGGAAGTCATGTGACAAAGTCCATAGTGATGTTTTCCCATTTCCACTCGTGTATGGGTAATGGTTGTAACATCCCCTTAGACTTCTGTCTCTCAGCTTTAACTTGTTGACAAACCAAGCATCGAGAGACAAATTCAACAACATCTCTTTTCATGCCATCTCACCAAAAGTACTCTTTCATGTCCCTATACATCTTCGTGCTTCCAGGATGAATAGAGAATGAATAACTATGAGCCTCATCCAGTAGCTCCTTCTTTAATTTGGGGATGGGAGGAACACAAACCCGATTCCTCAACATTATTATCCCATCACAATAAAGGTTGAATTCAGGAACATTTCTCACCATCTTTTGTAACTCGACATCTTTTTTCTATGCCTCTTTAATTTTCACATGTATAGGTGGTTGAACATTAATTTGAGAAAGAAAAGATTTTTCCCCTTCCATTATAATTCCAAGATCCATCCTTTGTAAATCCATAAATATTGGATCTTTTATGATCCTCATCATGGATAATCTAGCATGGTCTTGTCGACCTAATGCATTTGCCACCTTGTTTGCTTTCCCAGGGTTATAATGGATTGAGCAGTCGTAATCCTTAATCAGCTCCAAACATCATCTTTGACGCATATTCAGCTCCTTTTGTGTGAAAATATACTTTAAACTTTTATGATCAGTATAAATATCACACCTTTCACCATAAAGGTAATGCCTCCAAATCTTTAATGTAAATATTACCGCAGCTAACTCCAAATCATGTGTTGGGTAATTTTGCTCATGTATTTTCAACTGTCATGAGGCATAAGCTATCACCATATCATTTTGCATAAGAACACACCCCAATCCCTTCTTGGATGCATCACTATAGATCACAAACCTTTCTCCACTACAAGGAAGTGTGAGCATAGGTGCACTGGATAACCTTCTTTTCAACTCCTTGAAATTCTCTTCACATTCTTTCGTCCAGACAAACTTAACTCCTTTCCAAGTCAACTTGGTGAGTGGATTAGATAATTGTGAAAAATCTTTCACAAAACGTCGATAATATCCAGCCAAACCAAGAAAACTTCGGATCTCAGTTACTGTGGTTGGTCTCGACCATCTTTCGATAACCTCTGTTTTTGCTGGATCCACAGATATCCCGTATTTTGAGATTATGTGACCCAAAAATGTAACTTTTTGAAGCCAAAATTGACACTTGGTAAATTTTTCATAAAGATTCTCCTTTATCAGGGTCTTCAATATAATTCTCAAGTGATCTTCATGTTCTTCCTTTCTCTTTGAATAGACAAGAATATCGTCTATAAAGACTACCACAAATTGATCAAGATAGTCTCTAAAGACTCTATTCATCAGATCCATGAAGATAGTAGGGGAATTAGTAAGACCAAATGGAATCACTATAAATTCATAGTGTCCATACCTTGAACGGAAAGTCATCTTTGTTATATCCTCCCTTTTGACCCTTAATTGATGATACCATGAACAAAGATCAATCTTGGAAAAGTATTGAGATCCTCATAGTTGGTCAAATAAGTCATCAATGCGTGGGAGAGGATATTTGTTCTTGATAGTGATCTTGTTAAGTTCTCGATAATCAATGCAGAGTCTCATTGATCCATCTTTCTTCTTAACAAATAGAACAAGTGCTCCCCAAGGTGACGCACTAGGGCGTATGAATCCCTTATCAAGATTCTCTTGGAGTTGCTTCTTCAATTCCTGCAACTCAATTGGGGCCATTCTATAAGGTGTCTTTGAAATAGGAAAAGCACCTGGTACGAGTTCTATTGAGAACTCAACTTCACGATTTGGTGGAAGTCCTGGTAATTCCTCCGGAAAGACATCATCAGACTTCCGTACAATGGGCATATTCTTAATTGTGAGTTTCTCACCAACCATTTGAGATAAATAACCTTCATTTAGTGGATTCAAGACCCATAAGATGGATGAAATTTCCACTTGAAGGTTATGTTCATCCTTGCATTGATAGACGATCATAGATTGATCTGGAATATGAAATGTGACTTCCTTTCTTTGGAAATTGATATGGTCTCCATATAAAGAAAGCCAATCCATGCCAAGAATCACATCAAATTCCACTATTGGATAGATGGGCCATTTCTTTGTCAATATCGGTTGGTGATTACTCATCATTACGAAATTTAGCTTAATCTTTTCATTTCTATTTCGGTTTTTATATAGTAGTCTAGAAGGGTATTGAATTATTTTTATGTCCATCATAATATTCTAATTTAACAAAAATTTCATCATCGCACATCATCAAATTTCTTATAAATTCCTTGATATGTAGTTTGTTGATGTCTCAAGATTTGGTTCTTCAAACTGATGATCCTCTTCATATATTTGTAATAAATATCAATAGTCACATGATTTGATAATTTTATGAAAGTAGATTTCTCAAAGAGCTCATGGTGTTCAATTTTTAATTGAATGTAACATACATATATTAAATAATATCGTCATGATTCATCTTTAATGTATAATTTTTAATCGTATAAGTATTCAACCTCGTTTCTTTTACATTAGTTGTTTCTTCAAGTGAAATAAAAAATTTATCCCTTATTTCACAATAAGTTTTACTAGAAAATATCATATTAAACTCTTCATCACCTTAATCGAATTAAAGAGAATTATTGTCTTTACAGTTGTTGTTAAAAGCATGTTTAGTAGCATCATCTTATGTATTTCAAGTAGTATAAGGTAATTCATATTTATCTTCTATATCATACCATATTTCAAAATGCATTCCTTCAATATGGATTTTAAATATATTTTCCATTGAACAAAGTGATTATCCTTAAGTAATTAATGTCTTTCCTTAGCATATAATTATATTCTATTATCCATTTAAATAACTAAATTTATAATTGATAGAAACTTAATATATTTAAAGAGAAACTAAAATAATTTTTGAAAATAATTTTTTTTTAAAATCCACTGATACCAAATGTTAGTCAGAGTGAGTATCACTAGATGGGGTTTAACTGAGAACCAAATAAATTAGTTTTGTTAAAAACCAGTTTAATTAAAATCTTCCAATTAAAATAAAACATCCCAAGTAATAAAAATAGTAGATCGATATAAAGTCTAACCATTTAAATGATTTTCCCAAGAGTAATAATGTTATAGTTGAAATATTAATAATATTATTCTAAAATATGAAATCCATTTACTTAATCAAATATTCATATAAACACTAGTGAAGACTAACTATTAATGTAGTATTTTTTATAGATTTAAATCAAATCTTGTACAAAGTAGTGTAATGTAACAAATAAAAAAACACAGTAGAATTAAAATAATAGGTTTAGTCTAAATCCAAGACTCAATCCCCTCCATATGTAAATTATCCACTTCTAAGAATTTTATATAATTATAATATTGATCCACAACCGAGATTAGGTAAAAAATAGCTACAATATTTTCCATCCCACACAAGGACCTCTTGCACCATAATAGTGGGATTAAAAAAACATATGCCACACAGGTAGCTCTTACACAACACTGTGGGTAAATAAATATAATTACAGTTAAGAATATATCTTGTATCTCCATGATAAAGTGTGGGATATAGTGTGAATTAAATATAAATGGTAAACCACACATTGCTCAATTTTGAATACAACAAATAAAAAGAGAAATTATAAAAGTGTGGAAAATATAATGTTTCTTGGTCTATTGTATAGTGATTTAAACCATTCAGATATAGGTTGGATAGAAGATTAAGTCATTTCTATGAATTGTTATGTAAAACATATTTTCATAATCTCTCTCTTATTACTATTTAATGTAAATAGAATGTTCAATGTGATTCAATCTTCCACATTCGATTGTATGTAAGAATGCTTCATTTAGAGCTCTTTAGTAACTAGAACACTTGATAATGTGTTTTCACTTTCTGATAATGTTCCACTCAACCACACGAGATTTTATTCTTTGAATATATATCACTACAGGATGGAGATATTGTTAGAGGAATAATCATTTAGGTATTCCATATTCTCATACTTAGTTCTGGAATCATTTAATGTTCCCTACAATAATTTACGATTAACCATTAAAATAAACCTCAACATTAAATTTTATAATACAACCATTATAATCATTTAGCTGAAATATCTAAAAATAGTGATAGTGAGTCATTTTGGTGGTGAATCGTGTTTGTTGGTGAGCCAGGACAATGATGAGTCATGCTAGTGGTATGTCATCTGATGGTAGGTTGGGTCCAGTAGTGACTCACTTCAATGGTGACTTGTCTCAATGGTAAATTGCCTCAATGGTGACTCATCTCAATGGTGACTCATCTTCAATGGTGAATCATTCTAATGGTGAATCTCCATCAATGGTGACTCATCACATTGGTTACCCATCTCAGCGGTGGCTTGTCTCAATGGTGACCAATCTCAACTATGACTCATCTCAACGGTGACTGTTCTTCAATAGTAACTCATCTCAGTAGTGACTCCATTCAACGGTAAATTGTATGATGGTGGTTCATCTTTAAAATTGACTAGTTTCTAGTGGTAGGTAAATACTGTTAGTTATTCAATCTTGACGGTGAATGATTTCCAACAGTGAGGCATTCCTTATTATGACTCATCTTCAAAGGTGAGTATTTTCTAGCTGTGAATCATCCCCAATGGTGATTCTTTACATTAATTTTCTAAATTCTATCCAAATAGAATTATATTAAAAAATTCTATTAGAGAACAGAAAACACGTTTATAAAATAAAGAGATTACAACAAGTCTATAGTACCTTGGTGTCATAATAATAACACTTTTGTTGAACTTTCTACAGCCAAATATTAATACATAGTTGTAGGTTATTGTCATGCTCAAGTATTTTTGATGAATTGGATTTTTTTTGGAATATGGATTTAAAAAATAAAATTTCCCTATAAATCATGACTACACAAGTATAATAATAATTTCTAATAATCTAGTGTCTCACTCTAGAAAAACGTATATTCATGTAAGTCATCACTTTTTATGTGGTCATTTTCAAAAGGGTTACATACATCTTGAATTCATAAGAACTAAAAAACATATTTATAACATTTTACATAGCCATTGAATTTTTGGTGATTCCAGTACATCAAACATGAATTGGGGATGGTAATTTTTTTTAAACTTTTAATTATGGGCACCCACCATTGGAAATTAAACACCGTTGGAAATTACCCATAACTAAAAATTATCTACCTTTGGAAATTAGAAACTATTAGAAATTAACCACCATTAAAAATTACCCACCATTGGAAAATACCCACCATTGTAAATTAAACGCCATTGTAAAGTACCCACCATTGGAAATTACCCACCATTGGAAATTACCCACCATTAGAAACAACCCACCCTTGAAAATCACCCACCATTTCTAATTTTATTTTTTTTAGATTAATTACTATGTTTCCTTTTTTATTTTAATTTTTTATTTACATTTCCAATTTTCAAATACCATAATGATGTAAATTATTTCTTGAATCTAATTTTTAATCATGCTCTCCCTCATGCATGTTTCCCTTCAAACTATCTCTTACCCTTTCTCTCATGACCTTTGGAATTCTCTCATCCTTTCCTAAAACTTCACTATGTTTCAATGGTTATAGATGAGTGACCCACTGAAAAATCTCTCAAGGATTTGTGTTCCTTGAATAATCATATATGATATTCAAAAAAAGTTTGTTATTCAATCCACAGAATGCTCAACTCTCAAATTCTATACTGGTTATTGAGAATAATTAAATGTTGATTGCTTCTTTTTCCATCAAATCAATAGATCACAGGGTGATCTTTCACCAAGGATGGATAGAATGGTTCTCTAATAATGAGATATCGTTCTATCCTAGGTTAGTTTAAATTTTTTTATCAATTTTATGATTATAGATTTGTGGAAAATAAAGATCTTATTTGAATAGTGATAGACAGATGTGATGTAGTATAATCATCTAAATAAATGACTATGTGTATTATAGTATCTAATGAAGGAGTTTTGAATGATAATCTAGGGTCTATTCACAGTGATAGTGACTTTTTTTTATAATAATTTCTTATAAAATTTCATGAAATATGAAACCATAAAAAGATATTCTGTAACTGAATCGGATGGTGACTGTAGATTGATGTTTATGTTTATATAGAACATGTTATTCCCAAGAATATTAAACATTATCATGATGAGATACCAAGAATTATATCTATTATAAATTATGAGATGAACAAACAAAATCTTTTTTTAATGGTATCTAATGGTTCATATAATAGAGATGTAAAAGTCATCATCAAGGTCTACCTCCCTTATCTATCCTAATTTTATATCTTTTATGCACATGGAAAATGGATTATATTATGAATATGAATAAGATGTAGTGAAGTGTAGATGTTTTTGCCTTCCCAAAGTGATTTGTAAAATAATTAAGGTAAATTGCAACCCATGAATGATGGAATGGGATGATGATGTTGATAAGATCTATAACGATTTTAATCCTATATATCACAATACAAAACCAATGAACCTTTTTGATCCTTTATTAGAGAAATATATGGTTCTAGAGTATTCATATGATGACAATGATTAGGAGGAGGAGGATGTACATGGTAATGAGGGGGAGTTCTCAGATGTGTAGGGTAGTAAACCAAACATACTAAAGAGTCTAATTATCTTTTTTTTATCCAGCTATTCCTTCTAGATTTCTACCTACTTGATAGAGTCTATTCGGTGAAGATGATGATTAGGAACCAGAGTTTTCAAGAGAGGAATACTTTAAAATTTTTGTATTCAAATCTTCTAAGGATGTTGTGGATGTTTCTAATAATGAATGTGGTGGTAATGAAAATGTAAATTGTATCACTGGGGGAGATGATAAATATGATGTAAATTATGGAAGTGATGTAGATGATAATGTAGAAAGATATTATGATATTTATAGAAGTGATGATAGATCTGATCATGCTGGTCCTAATGATCATGATATGAATCAGACACAACATTCTTCTCCAATTTT
This sequence comes from Viscum album, assembly GCA_963277665.1. Lineage (NCBI taxonomy): Eukaryota > Viridiplantae > Streptophyta > Magnoliopsida > Santalales > Viscaceae > Viscum > Viscum album. The sequence goes on from OY728141.1 coordinate 781,416,816, forward strand.
ATTTTTTATACTATGTATAACTAAATACAATGTTTTTTTAAAAAATTTGATGTAGATTATTTGGATATATATGAGAAGAGGAAATATGTTAAGGGGGGAATAATCTCCTTGTTTTGTTAACGTTTGAGTTAACCCTAATGATTTTGAGCCTACAGTTTTGTCTGATGGTAGGGTAGATGTTATAGATTTTTATGAGGGGAAATGTTTCCAAGGGTATGTGAAGATAGGATATGAATACATAGACTCTAATGTTGATGAGATAATTACTCTAATGGATGGTGGAACTTCAAACCCATATTGAGTTGGGATTAATCCAAATAGATCCATGGTCGAGAAGATTTATGCTAAAGGAGAGCTTGGGGGATTTTCTTCAGATGTACCTACTTGAACTAATCATGTAGGGATTGATGTGCCTCTTATTAAGAGATATGTATTACCCATTCCTTATTCTGCACAGTTTCTTTTGAATATTATTTCCAAATATGATCTGGAAAACATTATAAAGAGTATTATATCAAATTTTTGTATGATTCTGGGGATTTAGAAACTTACAGTCACGCAACAAAATGAACATGATAAAAGTAACCCATTTTAATTGATTTTGTTCCACATACATCTAAATATGATTCATTAAATTAATGGGGTTGAGATTGAGAACAGAATGTTTTCCATTGATATGGACTCTATGAGGTCATTGTTTGGGGAGAATATGACCACTTTTGATAACAATAAAGTTGAATTGTTAGTGATATTAGAGACTACGTCTTCAGTAGCTTCTAATTATTGTGCTCCACATCTTTCATCATCGTCAGATAAATAGTTAAATTTGTATATTGTACGGGAATAAATTCATACAACTATTGGAGATGTTCCAGCTACTCCTTAACAGAATTTGAGGCTGATTAGAATATATAGTGATAATATTTATAATAAGGTAATACCGTGTTTGATTTATTCCCAAAATTGTAGGAAACACATCTCAATTTCCCTAAAATATTTTCTTTTTGGAAATTATAGCAATAATGAATTGAACTTTCACTTAATGTTTCTAGTAGATAATCTTAAGATTCCATCAGTTACTCAAGACTTCAAGGGGCAGGTCGATCAATTGAAGGTGATGACACCTATGATAAATTTATTTATTGAGAAAATGAAATATATTTCATATCCATAGAGCATGGATAAAACATTATCATGAATTTAATCGTCCTGATGGACATTTTCTTTCATGTATTTGGTATGAAATCTATAGCTCATCAGACCATTTTAATTAATTATCATTTATCTTCGACATCCACTACCATTGAATATTTTAGACCATCTATTGTTAGGAATAAAAATGATCCTTTAAATTCTAGGTTTCATCTTCTTAGTTTATCTCCAGTGAAAGTAATAGATCATCTTTGACAAGTGATTATGTTATAGTTTCCCAATTCTCCCTCTATCCTTATAGCCAATACATCAGTTTCTTCAATCCAAACCACTATTCCCTTATCACTGACAAGAGAAAAACACCAACATATTCCTAGTACCTAAGCTGAGTGTTTTTTAGATTAGTTTTTATCCTTTATAGGGAAATCATTGATTTTTTTATTATCTTTTTTGATATAGTACAATCACTTTTTCCCTATATCTAATGTCTCTTATTATTAAACTTTTTCTCCTTTGTATTATCTATTTCTTGTCATTAATTTTTGATAATCCCAAAATGGGGAGCATAATCATGAACATTTGATACCATCCTTATTTTTCTTCTATTTTACCTTAAAATGTATGCTCAAACTCTCGCATTAGCTTTTTAAAATATTAAGAATATATTTTTTATTCCATAGTTTATTCTATAAATATTTTCTAAAAATCCATGATTTTTCTTCATTAAAAAGGGGGATATTTTGGCACATCCACGTTTCATTTATCACAAATGATATTAATTATGTTCTTAATGGATTTAATGTTCTATGATGAAATTTTATAGTAAAAAACATTTTATGAAATATTGCATAATTATTAAAAATACCTTCCACTAGACTTTACCTACTACTAGATTTGAGTCACTTCTAGGAAATAGTTAGCACTAGAAAATAATCACCACCAGAAAAGTGTGACATCCCAAAAATAGTCACCACTAAAATTTACTGACCATCGGAGCTGAATCACCATCATGAATGAGTCACTACCATAAATGAGTCACCATCATATGACCTAACCCAAGATAACATTCCACTAAATGACCTACCTCCATATGATTGGTTTTCACATGAGTTACCGTTGAATATGTGTGACCACATAATTATATGTTTCTGTTAGATGGCCTACCAAAAAATAACCTACCATCATCTCGGCAAACCATTAGAAACCAGAAACCATATACACTAGTACATAAGTGAGATAAATTATCTCATATTAGGTTCTCCATAATTTGAACCCTTCTTAGACACATCATACATAACACACATATTCATAACAAAGTGAAAGGAAACATGAAAACGGGGAGATATTAGATGATTGGTAAGGGTAGTCAATAGATATATGTAATAATAACATGAGAATAATTGTAAGGAACATGATCATAACATTAGAAGATCATACCCTTTAAATCAAATATCATTAGCATAAATCATGGAATAAATATAGGCAGTACATAAGACATTAGTAATAATGGAATAAGGAGTATAACCATTAAATCATAACATAAGAGTAAGTCATAGAATTTGTGTAGGCACATAATCATATAAAATTACTTACATAGTACTCAAGGCATCGTTTCCAAGACCATCTTAGTAGTATGGGTTAACTCCACATAACATATTTGTAGTCATTTTTACTCCTATGACCATATTATTAGTCAGGGTTCACTACAAAGACCATATTAGAAGACAAAGTCATTTACTGAACCAATTTCACTCCATGTTATAGCCATTCCATCTCATGAGATATAAATCATTACCCAGAACATTGGAGGTAGATATAGGTCCCACCCATCTCCTCATGAATTAATAAATATGTTTTCCACGTGATCATAAAAAAATCATATCATAACCCATGAGATGAAATGGGTATCATAAACATGTAATCATATCATAACTTATTGAAAAGAGGCCAGTTTCATAATCATTTTTTCCAATCATAACCTATAAAAAAAGTAGTTTTAATAAGTTTATAACCCATTAAAATTCAACAAGTTTTATAAAAATATAACCCATGACATATAAATATGTTTTTTAAAAAAAATTCCATAAAAACATAACCCATTCATAGAAAGAAGATGAATGAGACATTTGGATAATTTCCCAAGAAAGGAATGAGTAACAACAATGGTTGTCATCTTATATGGGAAATAATTTCAAATGATATTTAAATAAAATTACTTGATGAAATTACATTTTCTTCTTTGAAAACTTATTTTTAAAACATAAAAGATTATGAAAACCATTTTTTAAAAAATAAACATGAAATATTATAAAAAATTATTTTAAAAAGAAATTAAAACATTTTTATTTAAAAACATAGAAACTTATATTGAATCTTTTTTTAAGAAAAATCTATGAATATACTTACAATAATTATAAATAAAGCTTGAAAATACTTTTAAACCTATTTTCACTGAATATAATTTGAAAACATATATATAAGAATCGATTTTTTTTAAAAAAACATTTTTATATAAAAATCAGTTTAAGAAAAACGAATATCCTTATCATTATGAATAATAGTTCTCATTAAAATAAATCTTCTAAAATTTCAAAATAATCTTTAATTCAATATGTTCATGATGGTGGATAAATATGAACATGCCAAACATTACTTTTTCGTCGTAAAAAGTATCGAAAAGTGCATCGATTGGAAAAAGAAAAGAATACTATTTAAACATTTTAAAAAGTTAAACCATGGGTAAAAATTTAATATATATATATATCATTGTAAAAAAATTTATAGAAATAATTTTAAAAAAATTGTTCTGAAATAACACATATTTCTGACCGAAGAGAGAGGTAAAGGCATATATTCTTAAAAAGTCTTTATTAATTATATTATGTACCAAGAATGGGAAAATATGTTTCAATAAATTTAGATATAATTAATACCAAGTGGAAAATAAAATTATTAGTTTTATTAAGATATGGATCATAATATTTCATTAATGGAAGTATAATCATAGACAATCTCGACAAACGATGAGATTGTAGTAATAAACCGCTACCACTTTGGTAACATGGAGTCATAATAATTTGGAAATAATTACCCTAAATGGTGATTAGTATATTATTAAAATAATTATATTCATGATATAACATGTAAATGGGTTTTATATAAACCTTATAGAAAAACATTGGTGCATTACATGGCATGTGTCTCAAATAATAAAAATTGACACAAAATTATTTTAACGACTTAGAAACATTGGAACCAAAAATCCATGAAATAAATATAAAAAATGGATATTAAAATACCCATAAATATAATTATATGAATCTTATAATACATTCATGGTGTTTATATACCCCTCATAGAAAAATATAGGTGTACGAAATGTAATGTGTATCAAAGAAGGAATATTGAGACAAAATTACTTTACCAATTTGGAAACTTTTGAAACATAAAATCCATGAAATAATGATCATAATTGGATATATAAATACCCATATATTTAATTAAAATAATATTAGAAAATATTCATGTGGAGTATATACACCACACAAACGAAATGATAGGTGAATAAGTCATCAATCTCGCATGAATAAAAGTGAGATAAGAAATTTCTTACCTTAAGTCCCGATATTCATCATAAAAGTTCAATCCTAATGTATAATAAATATATGTTTATTATACACATACCATAGAACTATATTATTATATATAATACCAAAAATTATTTTTTATTACTTCATATTACCCATTTATTAACAATTCCAAGTTAATGATACGCTTTGGGTAATATCTTCTTTATTTTTCATATATGTTCTGACTTATTATTCTTGATCCTATTAATTAGATCATGATTTACTTATTTAAAAAAATAAAACCAAGATATAAATAAAATATTTATTTCTTATATATATATATATATATTTATAATAATATATATAATATATAAATATAAAATGGAATAGACCATTCAAAGAGAAGGTTCGTCATATGTATGCATTATCGTTGTATCTGTTTTACTATCATATTGAAAGAAAGAAATTGATTAAAATATATGTATTTATATAATATCATTAAATTATAATTATTATTTCATATATATCATATGTGTTCATTCAAACCATCCTTAACACATTCCATAAAGAGTGTGAAAAAATCACATCGCTCTGAGAAGGCGGTAGTCCACACGTCCACAAACAAAGTGATTGTGTTTTCAAAAAATTGAAATTTTTAAGGTAAGTGTTAAATAATAATTAAAATTGAATAAGTATATCATATATATCATATATATAATATATATCATATAAAATAAATTTTACATAATAATTCCTAAACAATATTTTAGGTAAAGGAAAAGATGAAAAGAATCGTTTTGTGAGGCGGTTGTATATTGTACATAAGAATGGTAAGTTCATCACCAATTAGATGGAATTGTGTGTGAGTGTTGGTTGACACCTTAGAATATAAACATATCAATATATTAAAGATACTAAGGTAATTATATAATCAATTAATAGGAATATTTTAGTGTCTGTAGATTGAATATAATACAAAGGATCTTGAGGAATTTTTTTACCTCTTCTTTGGGTAGCTGCGATTGGTTTGAACCAAAGGGCTTACTTGGATAAAATTATGCTCAAATGGTGGAATATAGGATTAATAAGGGGATGTTTGAAGATTATTTGAGAATATTTTTGGTGATCCAAAAGTTTTGTGATTTGTGAATAAGTGGAAGGTGTGTGTGCCTTTTTATAGTGGAGGAGTGACATTATTGTAAATTAATGAAAAGGGAATTCCACCCACATTTTTCCTATGTATAGTAGATCCGATTAAAGTGACCTGGCCAAAAAAATTCTAAATATTTTTCCTTTTACAAAGTACATAAGTATGATTTTATGAATCAAATCTTTGATGAATGATATTTCAATAGCCTTAGTAAACCAAATACTACCATGAGTCTTTTATTACAAATTATTACACTAATTACACCATATTTTTTTGTTATAAATACATCACTTAGATCCCAATAATATTATTACATCTAGAATATCCATCCATATCATTATTAGTAAGCTTGTTTGATTCCTGGGAAATGAAACATAATAAGGGTGAACTCAAATTTTTACTAAGACAAAAATATAGTGGAAACAATAATCAATCAATGAGAATAATAATTATGGCACGATAAATAACAAAAATAACATAGAATATAATAAATAATCTAAGAGGGAATTGTATAAATAATAAAAAAGGTAACAACTAGAAATTAATTCTATTCAAATAACTAGATAAGGAAAAATAAATATAGTATGGTAATATAATAAAACACATTCCATTTAATCAATGAACTGCAAATGAAATGCATCCATTGATATGTCGATGAAAAATATAATGGATAAAAAATAACTAAAACTAATATGTAGGAAATTATTTCTTAATGGATGTCAAGTATATGGAACATGAAAACCTATATCATCAATAACTTTTATAAGACAGTTTAAAACTACTGATAGAAACATGTTTAATGTTCACAACTTATTTGCCTCATGACAACCTATTGATGAATCAACCATTAATATAATATTTGGGCTCTACCAATAATTACCATTATAATGAAATACTCAAATTTAATAAAATAAATAAATTAAAATCCTTATATAACATCCATATTGAATAAATAATATGGAACTATTAATATTTACCCAAAAAATCAAGTAAATTTAAAACTAGAAACCATTGGTAAAATAGTATATAGTTTAGGAAATAGTAAAATCCATGATAAATAATATGGATAATCAAGGTAAATTCAATGATCATAGAAAATTTAATATTCCAAGGGGTTTAAAAAATTAAATCAAGGATGTGAATGTGAATATAATACATGAAAAAATAAATCATAACCCATCCAAAGGAGGATTAAGGATGGTATCAATACAACATATCCCAAGTGGAGTAAAAATAAGGGTTGTTGTCTTTGATGAACTGAAATACTATAAAATGATATTTCAAAAATATTATGAAGAAAATATCCTTCTATTATGAAATTACATTTGAAAAACATTTTATTTGAAATTAACTTTTGAAAAAAAAACATTAACATGTTATCTTTTAAACATTAAATGGATTATTTAAAGAAATATTAACGAGTAAATCTGTAAATTCTATATGAGGTAAAAGAACATTCCTTTTGAATGGTAAAAAATTTTGAAAATGACTTATTGGGATAGAGACAAGAAGATTCCTTCGAAAACATTGGTAAAAGAAAACAATGGTAAAAATGTATTTACCAAATCATTTTTAAATAATTTTGAATTTTTTTATTAAAAAATGGTTTTTAGAAGAATATACGTTATCCAACTAAATATAGAAACAATGATGTGTTTTATGAAAAACATTTTCTAAAACATTTTGAGGTCCAAATATTCAGAAAATGGTACTAATACATTATAACAGCCATGAATAACCACAGAGGTGAAAATGAAATGATTTATTGAATAATGATCAAATAATTACCTCAAATTTAAATTCTATTTTGAAAATCATTAAATTAGTTATTGAGTAAAATCATTTATAAACATTATAAAGTGTCACATACCACTTTGAAACATATTAAATAATAATCCTAATGGAGGAATAACATTAAATAAAATTTTAAAATTCCATGAAGGTAAAATGATTACTGATATAATAAAAAAATACGTGTAGAGACACCACATAAAATAGGTAAGTGGTGAGCATGACAATTATCTCATGGATGTAAAAAGTGAAATGAAAATACCTTATCTTTTGATTCATTTTGGGTGAACATCATGTAACATATTCTATAATAAAATTATATTAATTATTTAAATTATTGATAACATTTTCCATGCTTATCTTTACATTTATTTCACTTCTTATTATGATTTATAAAACTACTTAGACAATTATATCTACATCAGGTGTTTAGACCGTGTTAAGTTTATGTGTTGAAAATTACTTTGGTAGGTCAACTATGGTAAAAGGGGTCCTAATGTAAAATCTATAGAATATTAATCCAGATATAATTTTAATATTTATACATAAGTTATATTTTTAATAAAATAATTACATTAGGTTATAAAACATTAATCAATATTACCATCATGGAGATGGTCAGTCGTACGTACGCTTGAGTAAAATTCTTATATTTCAATGATCGATATAGAAAAAATGTATATAAAACCATATCATTCCCAAATGATAATTAAATCATAAATACCATATTATTTAATCAAATATACCTATATAAATATATATAATTCATGCTGTGAAAAATTAATCACGTCATGTCGATGAGGTGACAGTCAAAATGTCCAAGAATAACATTTTCACTTTTTATGTGTGTGAAAGGGTAATAAAGGAAATGATATATATATATATAAATGTAATTATTTCACTAATATAATATATATTTTTTGTATGTATCTTATTTTTAATTATAATCAAATTGTATACATTAAATGTATCATGTTAACGAATGACATCACTTTGAAGGGGTGGTAGTCCACACATCCTCAACGATGTTATCGTATTAACCAAAAATTGAATGAACTAAATGTATTTGTTCTAAAATGTTTAAAAAATTATTAATACATAATAAATATTTTATATATAATTTGGAAATATGTTTTCCATCATAATGGACACTATGAGAGGTCGTAAAAGAAAAATAAACCAGCATCGTTTCGTGAGGCAGTAATTTGTCGCACACAGAAAGAGTATGTTCATTACCCATTAGATGGAAGTATCTGTCAATGTAGGTTGAGTCATTAATAAAACAACATCAAAATATATTTAGGATACTTGTTTCATTATATAATCATGATTTAAAAATAATTAAAGGGGGTGGATAAAATGATTGAAAAGGGATAGTTGGAATGTGTTACTGTAAAAATTGATTAACTCCTTTTCATTTATATCAGAGGGATTTCTGGGAAGAATTTCTGCCAAAATAGAGAATTAAATGTGTAGGGTAGGTATTTGTTTAAGGTAATTGGTCAAATTTTGGCTGATACTAAGTGGTTTCAGAGGTGTGAGTAATGGGGAAAGGTGGTTGCATTTTATAAGGGGGGGAAATTACTCACTTGGTATTTTTGAAAACAATTGAGGTGTAAAAACATTATTACCCAAAACAAAGTCTAACAAAACAATAAAACATAATAATATAAGGTCCATTACCTATTCATGGAAATAAAATTGGTTTTGGACAAGTTTATATTACTTTTTGTCCCTCAAGATAAAGATTTATACCATTATTAAGATTAATTTTACCTTATTAATTTTAATTAGTTTTAATTACATTCACTTATCGTTTTGGTCAATTATTTTTTGAATTTTTATACATTATGAATTATTATAATTTAAAATATGGAATAAATTTTTCCAAATTATAATCATATATGTGTCATAAATTCTTTAAGATCCATCCTGCATGCGGGATGACAAAGTAGGTTTTTAATGAAAAAAAATATGAACGTTGTCTTTGTTTTTTAATCAATATCAAAGTGAATTTGATTGAAATGAAATAAATATTATTAATTGATTATAAAATTTTCTAACTAAACATTAAATCTAATAAAATTTATAATTAAAAATTATAAAGAAATTATATGAAAAGTCTGTTTTGACCGAAAATTCATTGTTTTTTATAATTCATTGAAAAATGATATGTTTCTGAAAAAATATAAATAATTCACCCTAAAAAAATTATTATGTTTCTATTACAAATAAGAAGTATATTTTTTCATATTAAATAAATTAATTTTAAAAAAAATTAATGTGGGTTCTCCATTAAAAGTTTGTAAAATTGCCTTCATTAAAATATTGGTTTTGTGTGTGAAATAGTGCCTATTTTGACCATATGCATATCAAACCTAATGGATAAGTATCAAAAAATATATTATTGAATATATAACATAAATTTTTCAGTGAAATAATTAATTTATTTCAATTAATTATGCCAATTACGATAAAACACCAATGGAATGAAAAAAATAATTTTTTATTTTTGGGTCATTTGGTTTCTTAATTATGTATCTCAATAATTGGTAACTAATGAATTAATATTATATTTTTTTAATACATATGTTTTATAAGATATTTATTAATATTCATAATTACTAATTTAATTTTTATTTGAGATCATATTATATAAAATAATGTAATTTTAATAATACATTTTTATATGGTGAAACTTATTCTTGCATGTAACAAAAGATATAGAGGAAGGTCACTTTGGCTTGTAACATAAGTTATCGAGGAAGGTCTCTCTTACATGTCAAATAAGATAAATTTTTGTTTCCATCATTAAAATATATATCATGTATTAAATTTATCTAAAATAGTAAATATACTACAGAGTCTCGAGATATTATTTTTCCTTACTCGCTTGGTGATGCGTTGTAACGTCCCGGTTCTAGAAGCCACCAAGAGGCGCCCCATACCCAGTTGGTCACATGGCCTCAAGCGCATTTTCCCAAATGCCAAAGGATACCGACTAGCAGTGAGGGCCTTGGGTGTGATAGTAGGGAAACTATACCCTCATTGGCAGAGTACACAGTGGAAGAATAACAAGTAGATAGTAGTAGAAATCATAATCATCCATACAAGAGTAAATGATAAACAACAGAAGACTAACAGTAAACAACTGGAGGACACACACATGTATGTAAAATGATGCATGATACATATGTCTAGGAAAGCATCCAAACAAGTCACAATGATGAATAAAATACTAAACCAAAGTTCAAAATAAAATAGGTAAACTCCTCAGCATCGCAAGCCACAGCTTGGTCCCATGCTCTCCAGCTCCATAGCAAGTCAAGTACCTGAAGTAGAAGGGCGATTTCTTTTATCTATACCTACAACAACATAATATGTTTGGGCCCAAAAGCATGACCCAAACACAGTATGACACAAAGTCCCAATAAGAAACCACCCAAAGATCTATTCCTAACAGTCAGTGAATATAAGGCAGATAAAGTACATTACGTAGTAAACAGTAAGCATGAAATAGGATAAAACACAGCAGTAACAATCCATTGTTTCTAGCATATAATCTACAAACAACAAACAACCACTCAAGTAAGTAGAACAAAAAGGTAACCTCTGGGTAGTTCTCACAGGCTAACCCCTATGGTTCAACCTATAAGTACTAGCAACCCTCTAGGAGGCACACACAGTCTCACCCCTCTAGTTCCACTAAAAAAATAGAATCTTTGAGGAATAACTCACCTTTAATTCCCCCTATAGTCTCATAATGTACTAAAGGCCCTCTGGGGAATCACTCGACATCTATTCCCCCTGTGGCCCGCGTCGAGGAACTACAGACTCTCTGAGGAAGCACTCAACGCCAATTCCTCATGTGGTCTCGCATAGTAAAGTAAAGACACTCTAGAGATTCCCTTACATCCATTCTCCCTATGGTCCACTACACTAGGTTCTCACATCCTTGTGTATAACAAACATGCATAGAGGGCGTATCGTTCCAAGTAAACCACAAGAAATACTTGGCTATCATTCTAAGGCACAACAGCATAACAATACAACAGTTCTACTATCCTACAACTAGGCATGGCAACCGGAAAAACACCTTACAAGCGAAAAATGCATAGAAAACATCCAGAGCTCATTACAATATACCTTATTCGCAAGAAATGACCTCTACACAAGAATATCAGCAAAGCAAGCAAACAAAAAGGGAAAAACAGGAAACACGCAATACCCCATTCAAGGGTATTGGTGGAATTTGCACACAATATTCACAGAATTCCTACCGAATGTCACGAACCACCTACCTTAATGCTAGGAGATCGATATACGTGAACCACAATGATTGATTATCCTTAGAAAGTTAAATATCTAAGAAAATGTAAAAAAACTATCAACCAACGATATCTTGAGAAAGAGGATGAATTGGAAAACAAGGCTCTATGAGAAGGAGGAACTCACGACTGCAGTTCCAATGCAATCGACAGCAGCTGAAATGGAGATTAGATGGAGGCACGGGTGCTCAGAGAAGAAACACAGCCGTACAGGTTGATCTCAGTCATAGAACCTGAAGAAGAAGAGTGTTCTTTCCATCAGGAGCAACCCTTGTTAGTTTAATAAAAAAAATACACATCGAATACTTATGGAGTACACGACGTGTACTCTGTTTTTCTATACTATGCTTTAAGCAGCCTCCACTTCACCCCTACACACCGTGTGTGTGGCCCAAACACGGCCAGCACATGGCCTGGTGCGGCAAGGGAGTACACGGCGTGTACTCAGAAAGTACACGGCGTGTACTTCAAAATTTTCTAGAAACCCCACTTTTCTCAAAAACTCCAGGAAAAGGGAAGACATACCTGAAAAGAAGATTCCGGTTCTTACAAACATCCCCCCTTAAAGAAATTTCTCCCAAAATTTCCCTAACGAGGTGGAGAAGAAGAAACCCCGAACAGCTTCGGCCACTGCGATCGTACATCGGCCTTCCTTCCTTAGGTCTCGTCTTATACTCGCTAAAGCTTCCATAGAACTCATACTGGAGGAATAGACCGCCCACAGAGAACCTTTGTATTGCGATCAACAATCCGGATAGGATGCTCCTCAAACAATGCATCCGCTTCGAGCTCAACCTCCTCGGGCTGAAAGACATGATACGGGTCTGAAAAGTAACATCGGAGCTGAGAGACATGGAAGACATCGTGCATGGCCCGGTACCTCTGAGGTAAGTACAACCAATAGGAAACCGGACCGACTCTCTCCAATACCTAAAACGGCCCGACATACCTCTATGAAAGCTTACCCTGTCTCTGAATCCTCTTATGTCCCAATCTCGGTGCGACATGCAGGAAAACCTGATCCCCAACCTCAATCTCCAGAGGTCGTCTCCATTGATCAGCATAAGACTTCTATCAGTACTGTGTTGTAGCCATCCTCTTTCGAATCAACTCTATCTGCTCTGAGGTCTCCTGAACAAGACGAGGTCCCAGCAAAGCTACCTCTCCTACCTCTAGCCAGCATAAGGGAGATCGGCATGGCCTACCGTACAGAGCCTCAAAAATATCCATCTGAATGGTTGCTTGAAAACTATTGTTATAGGCGAACTCCATGAAGGTAATATGTTTCTCCCAAGAACCACCAAAGTCTAGAATTCAAGCTCTGAGCATATCCTCAAGAACCTAGATTGTATGCTCAGACTGGACATCTATCTGGGGATGGTATGCTGTACTCAAGAGTACCTCCATACCCAAAAACTTTTGAAGCCCCTTCTAGAACCGATAAGTAAAGCATGCATCTCTATCTGAAAAAATGGATCGTGGAACTCCATACAGAAGTACAATCTCTCGGATGTACAGTCATCCCAGATCATCAACATTGAAGTTATCCTTTATCGGTAAGAAGTGAGCAACCTTCGTAAGCCTATCGACGACAACCCAAACAGCATCGTTCCCTCAAGGCGACCTTGGAAATCTGGTCACGAAGTCCGTCGCGAAATTGTTCCACTTCCACTCCGAAATGGGTAACTGCTGTAAAAGACCTGCTGGTCACTGATTCTCCGCCTTTACCTACTGACAATTAGACCACCATAAGACAAAACTAGAAACATATCTCTTCATACCTGGCCACTAGTACTAGCGATGAATATCCTGATACATATTGGTGATTCTAGGATGAACTGCCCAAGTTGAGGAATGAAAATCATGCATCAACTCCTCGCGTATGTCTGCTGGCACCCATACGCGTCCCTGGAAACGCAAGATCTCATACTCTCCCACTGTCCATCCAGGAAGAGGGTCTTCTCCTAACACACTCTCCCACAGGACTAAGCCTTCTGAGTCTGATAGTTGCCTCATCCATACCTGATCGAGTAGTGTAGAGGTAACAGCTATAGAAGATTGAAAAGTCTGTCCCTGTCTATTGTGCACCTCCAGATGCATCTTAGAGAATAGAGCCATAAGCTGCCAATCACTGCTGGCCTCCTGAACTGCCTGAATCGGAGTTCTCCTGCTCAATGCATCTGCCACTACGTTGCCCTTTCCTAGCGTATAGGCAAGCTTGAAATCAAAAAACTAGAGATACTCGACCCACCTGCGCTATCTCAGATTCAGATCACGCTGAGTGAAGATGTACTTGAGACTCTTGTGGTCGGTGAAAACCACAAAGTGCTCTCCTAGAAGGTAATGTCTCCAACATCGTAAGGCATGAACCACAACTGCCAACTCCAGATCGTGCGTCGGGTAGTTCCTCTCTTGTGGCATCAACAGCCGAGGCTCGTACGCAATGACTCCATCTCCCTTCATAAGCACAGCGCCAAGTCTGATACCTGAAGCATCACAAAAAACAGTGTACCTCTTGCCTGGATCTGGAAATACTAGTATCGGTGCTGATGTAAACCATCCCTTCAGCTCATGAAAGGCTATCTCACAAGAATCTGACCATAAGAACTTCTCCCCCTTCTTGTTCAGACCTGTCAGAGGTGATGCTAGGAGTGAAAAGTCCTGAATGAAGTGTCTGTAGAATCCAGCAAGCCCTAGGAAACTCTGTACCTCAAAAACGTTCTTCGGCTACTCCTAGGAAACTACATCTCTCACTTTCTCTGGGTTCACATATACTCCTGCCTCTGAGATGATGTGACCCAAGAAGTGAATCTGATCCATCCAAAAGTGGAACTTCGAGAGTTTATCATAAATCCAATGCACTCTTAGTGTACTCAGAATGATATCAAGATGGGTAGCCTGGTCGTGTCGAGTGTGAGAGTACACCAAGATATCATCCACGAAGACCACAACGAAGGAATCCAAGTAGGGATGGAACACTCAGTTCATCAGTTCCATGAAAACTGTTGGCGCATTCGTGAGACTGAATGGCATAACTATATACTCATAGAGACCATACCTTCTCTTGAAGGCTTTCAGATGTATATCTGATGGTCTAACATGCAAATGATGATAACTGGACCTCAAAGCGATCTTCAAGAACACATGGGTTCCTCGAAGATGATCAAAAAGGTCATCAATCCTAGGTAAGGGATATCGGTTCTTGACCGTGAACTGGTTCAGCTTCCGATAATCCACATAGAGCCTAAGGGTACTGTATTCCTTCTTCTTAAACAGGACATGCGAACCCCAAAGAGAAGTACTGGGTTAGATGAAACCCTTTGCCTGCAACTCCTCCAACTGCTTCTTGAGCTCCTGCAACTCAGGTGTAGCCATCCTATAGGGAGGAATGGACACTGGTGCCACTCCTGGCACAAGCTCAATAGTGAAGTCCACCTCACACTCCAGAGGAAAACATAAAAAGTCCTCTACGAAGACATCCCTGAAACGATCCACCACTGGAGGAAATTCCAACTGTGGAGTCCCCTGGACATCCAAATAAAGACTAGAAATCTAGGTTGTCACCCTTCCTGGCCCATGATGCTTGAGTCCTGCTCGACTCGCCTGAACATCCCATTCTCCTCTATGAAGAAAAGATTCACCCTATGGTGAGATGAAACTCACCCGGCGGTGATAATAGTCAACGACTGCCTTGAAGGGAACCAACCAGTCCATCTCGAGAATGAAATCATAGCATGTCATCTTTAGGACATAAAGATCCAATAAGAAACGATACCCTGCAACCTCGAGAGGGAACTCTTTGCACTAACGTATACTAGATGTTTTCATCCCCAAAGGTGTTTCTAGTGTCAACGAGTCAGCAGAAGAAAAGATACAGAGCCCAAGGATCTCCATGATAGGAACAGAGATAAAGCTATGCGTAGCACCAGTATCAAAAAGTGATTAAGATAAAACGGAGGCTAATAAAATCATACCACAAACTGTAGAAGGTCCAGGATCCTACTCCTAGTAGTTCTGCTCCACCGCAAATGTCTGGCCTGCCTCACGGCCCTGTGACCCTGCCTGACCAGTTTGAGCTGACCCTCCCTACTGATGCTGAAAGACTGGTGACTGACTGCCATGACCACGACCTCCACCTCGGCCCAAACGGCCAGAAGAACTCCAGTTCCCTGACTGGTGAGAAACTGGGGGCACTCCTCCCGAACAATGAGTCATGGATAAACCCCCTTCACCGGCTACTGGTGAGAAAACCTAGCAGAAATGCTGAAGGTGAACCATCTTGCCGGAAGATCAGCACTCCACAGGTTCTCTCTGGCACTGCGGCCTCATGTTCCCTGCCCTTCCACACTGGTAGCATACTACCTGGCTACCTGAAGATTTATCTCACCTCCATAAGTCACTACGCGTAGAATCCCTACGGTGCTTCCTGCTATCAACTAGAGGAACACTAGCTATGGAAGCAGAACTGCCCTAGTTCGCAGCTCTGGAGTCTCTCAGATTGCGCTATTCAATCAGTGCCTAGTTGACAATGGAAGTGATAGAAGTCATCTATAAGATATTCACCTGTGTGCGGATCTCCTGACTGAGTCTATCCTCAAACTTCCTTGCTAAGAACACCCCACTTCCATCCCGGAGGGGTGTGAAACACTGCATCTTGGTGAAACAAGAGGAATAATCCATGAAGGATAGAGTACCCTACTCTAGACTCATGACTTCCTGGGCTCGATCGGCCCTTAGGGTCTCCGAGTAGAAGTAGTCATAAAACACGCGCTAGAACTCCTCCCAAGCCATAACCTACTGATGACCCGCATGTGAGATCACGTCCCACCATCTCTTGGCGGAGTCTCAGAGCATGTATGTAGTGAGCTTGACTCGCCTATCTGGAGGTGTCTCCAGATGCTCGAAGATAGTCATCATGGATTCCATCCATGACTCTGCAACCTGTGGTCCTCCTTCCCCTGAGAAAGTAAGAGGATGTTGGTGATGGAAAACCCGCGTCAAGTCTTCCATATTTATGGTAGGAGGCGGTGCTCCCTGAAAGGTCTACATCATCCTCAGAAAACCTTCCCAGAACATTGCATCCATGCCTGCAACTGGAATGACAGTCGATGCCAAGGCTGGCCCGACCAGAGGATCGGCAGGAAGTCCCTGATCAGCCATTTCTAGCGTCTGATCACT
Organism: Viscum album; assembly: GCA_963277665.1. Lineage (NCBI taxonomy): Eukaryota > Viridiplantae > Streptophyta > Magnoliopsida > Santalales > Viscaceae > Viscum > Viscum album. The sequence continues at coordinate 781,433,984 of OY728141.1, forward strand.
GCCTGAAAACTAACATACAACCGGAGGATGTCTTGGAGGCATATCTCTGAAAGATAAAAAACACACCTTAGATTAGAAAAACAAGTACAGAGAACAAAGGAGTACAAAATGAAAATTGGAGAAGGAAACACCCAAGATTACACAACAAGACTACACGGCGTGTATAAATTCTACACGACGTGTACTTAACTCCACTCCCCTACCCATACCTCCTTGCACAGCTAACCCACATGGTCTTCTTAAACTTAGACTACATGGCATGTTCCCTATGGACGTGGTGTGTAGTAGGCAAGGTTTCTATGACCCGTGTTTTTAGTTACACGTCCGGCTACACGGCTGAGACTACACGGTGTGTTCTGAACAAACACGATGTGTACTTGAAGATTTTCACGACCCGTGTTGTTGGAGACACTGCCAAGTACACGGCGTTTTCTGAACAAACACATCATATATAAGAGGATAGAACACCGTCCATGCTTTTCGTGACATGGCCGGGTACTAAGAACACGGATACACGACGTGTTCATACAAAACACAGTATGAAAAACTTGATCTTCCCTGACCCGTATTGTCAGTTACACGGCTGGGTACATGCTCACTACTACACGGCGTCTACAGACCGTTCACGGTGTGTTTCTAGAGGTTTTTCACAACCTTTGTTTCTTCTCACACAGTCTGTGACATGGTTTAAAACTATAAGGCGTGTATATATAAAGTACACACCGTGTATTCTGGGGTTTTTCTGGCAGTATCTCTGAAACTGCACCGAAGCCCATAAAACACTAAAAAATGAGAAAGAAGGTGCCAAATTCCGATATGTGAGGGCCCATGACCCCACGAATCAAAGCTTGGAATCCAATTAAGTAAAGTACGATACAAACAATCCTCTAACAAATAGCAGTGATCCTAACAAATCATCCATCACAACAGCATGCATGATCTACACAAAGTCTGTCACAACAACATGCAATTGCTAATTCACCCTAGATGGAATGACAAGAATGCATGGCATGTGATTTCTAACAAGTTCCTATATGATACATGAGATGGTATACCCTCATCTCATCGGGTTGAGACATAAATAGAACCATAATAACAATAAAAATAACAACACAAGTCATGTGAATCACTCTAGGTGAAATCATACCAACCGTAAAACATTAAAACCATGAAACTGCAATAATCGATGTAGTATGGCTTTTCCCTGTACACGGGTTAGCTACTCCCGATCATATCTTAACACCAAGTACCGAATCTGTCTTATCCCGGAATAAAGCCTCCAAACAATAAATCAAGAGAACATAACCCCTCTGAAACCACTTTGTAACATCCTGGTTCCAGAAGCCACAAAGAGGCCCCCCGTACCCGGTTGGTCACATGGCCTAAAAAGCATTTCCCCAAACGCCAGAGGCTACCGACTAGTAGTGAGGGCCTTGGGTGAGATAGTGGGGAAACTATGCCCTCATTGGCAGAGTACATAGCAGAAGAATAACAAGAAGATAACAGTAGAAATCATAACCATCTATACAGAAGTAAATGATAAATAGCGGAAGACTAACAGTAAACTAGTAGAGAACACATGCATGTATATCAAATGATGCATGATACATATTTCTAGTAAAGAAGCCAAACAAGTCACAATGATGAATACAATACTAAACCAAAGTGAAAAAGAAAATAGGTAAACTCCTCAGCATCGCAAGCCACAGCATGGTCTCATTCTCTCCAGCTCCACAGCAAGTCAAGTACCTTAGGTAGAAGGGTGCTTGCCCTTATCTATACATGCAACAACATAATCTGTTTGGGCCCAAAAGCATGAACCAAACAGGGTGTGAGACAAAGTCCTAGTAGGCAACCACCCAAGGATATATGCCTAACAATCAGTGAATATAAGGCGGGTAAAGTACAGTAAGCAGTAAACAGTAAGCAGGAAATAGGATACAACACAGCAGTAACAATCCACAGTTTCTAGAATATAATCTAAACACAAGAAACAACCACTCAAGCAAGTAGAACAGAAAGGTAACCTTTGGGTAGTTCTCATAGGCTAACCCCTAAGGTTCGACCCAAAAGTACTAGCAACCCTCTGGGAGGCACACACAGTCTCACCCCTCTGGTTCAACTAAAGAATAGACTCTTTGATGAAGCACTCACCATCAATTCCCCCTATAGTCTTGTAATGTACTAAAGGCACTCTGTGGAACCACTCAACATCTATTCCCCCTGTGGCCCACGTCGAGGAACTACAGACTCTCTGAGGAATCACTCAATGTCAATTCCCCTTGTGGTCTCACATCGTTTATTAAAGACACTCTAGAGAATCCCTTACGTTCATTCTCCCTATGGTCCACTACACTAGGTTATCATAGCCCTGTGTATAACAAACATACATAACATGCGTATCAGCCCAAGTAAAACTCAAGAACTACTTGGCTATCATTATAAGGCACAACACCATAATAGTACAACTGTTCCACTATCCTACAACTAGGCACGACAACCGAGAAAACGCCTAAAAGAAAAAAAATCATAGAAAAACATCCAGAGCACAGTAAAATCTACCCTATTCACAAGAAATGACCTCTACATAGGCATTTCAGCAATGAAATCAAACAACAAGGGAAAAATAGGAAACGCGCAATACCCCATTCAAGGGTATTGGTGTAATTTGCACAAAATATTCACAGATTTCCTAAGGAAATGAACAAACAACATACCTCAATTCTAGGAGATCGATATACGTGAACCACAATAATTGATTCTCCTTAGAATGTCAAAGATCTGAGAAAACATCAAAAAAGCTCAACCAATGATATCTTGACAAATATGAGGAATTGGAAAACAAGGCTCTAGGAAAAGGAAAAAATCACTGCTTCTGTTCTAACACAATCAACGGCGGCTGAAACGAAGATCAGATGGAGGCATGGGGGCTTGGAGAAGAAACGCGGTCGTATGGGTCGCTCTTAGTCGAAGAACCTGAAAAAGAAGAGTGTTCTGTCCATCTGGCGTGACGTTAGTCCGTTTAATGAAAAAAAAAGAAAATAGATGGTGTGTACTTCTGTAGTACATGGCATGTACTCTGTTTTTTTGTACTCTGCTTTAATCAGCCTCCACGTCACCTCGACACACCGTGTGTGTGGCCCAGACACGGCCAGCACACGGCCTGGCACGACAAGGGAGTACACGGCGTGTACTCAGAAAATACACAGCGTATACTTTAAAATTTTCTAGAAACCCATCTGTTCTCAAAAACAATAGGAAAAAGGAATACATACCTGAAACAAAGATCCGGGTTCTTATATTCATGTCATATAAGCTATCGAATACAAATATCTACTTTATAATTATGGGGTGTTACATTCTTACAATGATAATTAAATTGTGTCTTCATAATTTCAACTAGATATTGGTAATATATTGTTTAATTTTTTTCTATTGTTATCTCACATCATGAGAGGGGTTCACAAAACATCCTCTAGAAAAGATAGAATGGGAATTACAAATGTCAAATTGACTAACATGTAACTAGGCCTCTAAGTAAGAGAACCTTAGTTTAAAGTAGAGATAAGTACTTGGATGAAAAAGTGTAAATATTTATATGTAGCGAATGACATCATCAATCACAAACAAGTGAATGATTAATGGAATGGTGAGGGCCTCAGTGAAAAATAATCTTTGATGCTTTTAGTGACCATCTGTTCAATAGAAATTAAGGTATTATGAAAACATTTTATTTTGAATTCATTTTCCAAATGTTGTGTAGTTATTTTACAGACCAATAGTGTAACACCCCAGGTAAATAAAGAATATGACATTTTCATATTTATCCATATTTGTGAATAAAATATTGATATTACTTTAAAGGGGACGCTATTCTCGATGGCGTACCCAACACGCAACAACGAGTTTCTTGGGAATCTTACGTTTCACTCTAATAATAAAATAATATTATTTTAAATGGTAGTTAACATGTAGCCGTTGTAATGGAGGTAATGGATAGAAATAACTAAAATATGATTATATTTTTTTTTAAATGTTTTTACATTTATCCAATAAAAGATAAAGGCTTAAAATATGGAAAAAATTTAATTTTAGGCGTATATGCCCTAGTTTTCACTAAAGGTTCACTTATCACCTTTTGATGTTGAACCATCATTAAATATAGTTTTTTTCACCCTTAAACATTCTTTTTGACCACATAAAACTCTTATTAAGAATCGGGACATCAAAATTTACTTTGTGTAAATTTTTGGTATCTTTCGGATAAAGTTCATTTTTTTAATGAATAGTGTAAAATGTTGTACTTTAATTCAAAACCACTTTTTAATATAATTTATTTATATGATTAGATTATCTTTTTAATTGTTTTTAAAGTAAAATTAGAATATATTTTTACCATTAAATCAAATAGTGGTCGTTGGAATTAATTTCACTTTGAAATCAGACTTAAACTAGTGTCAATCTTTTGATACTTATTGTTTCATAAAAACACGCTATTTGCTCTGACAGCGGGAATTAATTATTAAATTAATTAATGTGACTTATATGTTTTGAATTTTTTGAAATAGACTTCATTTTTGAATTCGGAATATCAAATATAGCTTAGGGTGAGTTTTTGGGATTTTTCTGAAAAACATCAATTTTTGATGAATAGTGACACCACTAAGTGGTACTTATAAAAACTGATTTTTCCGTTTAAATGAAATTTTGCCATCTTTGTGTTTTGAATTTCAAAAATCCGACATACATGGTTTTCACTAAGAAGTAAAATGTGGTTCAATGGGATAAAAATAATTTTTTGGTGAATTGTAACTTATTAAGTTTTTAATCGCGATTAGAGATAATTAGTGTAGTTTAAGGTAAAAATAATGTTTTGATAATATGAAATGAACTTGACACATGTCCTAACATCATTGGATGTGTAATTGCCGACCAAGACAAGCCATGGGTCAACTTGGGGACCCCATGGAGCCACTTTTATTGGGAAATGACATAAATAACTTTTTATTTAATGTAAAAGTAAAAATGACACAAACATGATATGTTTTACTAAAACACTTTTTAAGTGGGGTTATACTAGTCGGATTTTTGATTATAAATAGTCATTGGGAGTCTAAAAAGATTTCCTACATCATAGTATTTTGTTTATAATTTTCAGACATTATATAAATTAAATTATTTGTGACATAATAATGATGCAGTGATGACATCATTATTTGACGATTTAAATAAAATGGAAAGATAATGTAAAATCTATGAACTACACATGTCCAAAACTTATTGGAAGGGTGGATTTCGAACCCTTATCACCTTATCCAAGAATTATATCAATGTGGTACCTTTTAAAACCGGAACACATTTTCAAATAAAGTAATATTTCTTACTTTCCAAAAGTGCCCCTCCTCTCCTCTTATAAAAGGCCCCCACCTCAACCTCATTTCACACACTACTCAAGCCTTTGTCTCGGCCAAAACCTGCCAATGTACTCTCTCCACATCCCTATCCTCATCCTAGAGGTTTCCCTTTGGGCAGATTCCTTTCAAAGGAATCCTTTAGGCTCAAATAAAAAGGAGTTACACTTTTAAAGGTAATTCATTCTCTCATGTTCATTTGTTTTATTTTGCTTCTCCAACCCCCTAAACTCTTTTTATTTACTTCTTTTGTAACAACACCAGTATCTTAAATATACTAGGATGTTGTTATAAGATTTATTCTAGCTACACTCTCACACAACTACATCAAATGGTTAAAGAACATACAATTTCCGTGGATGGCGAAATTCTGCCTCCCGAAACGATGATTGTTCAATACTCATTTAACACCTTCAAAGGTGGCCATTATGATGTCACTATTTTTATATATTATATATAATATGTTTATTATTTCCTTAATCTTCTGTATTTTTCATTTATGGCATACCATTATTGTTTCCATTATGGGTAAACACGATATCTTCATTTAAGGAAGTGCGGACTACCGCCCCCTCAATTTGATTTGATTCGTTAAATACCATATGTGGGACGTATAAAGGATGGAACTATGATATAATATATTATATTATACTGGAATTATAATATACCTTTATATCATTGTTATTCCATTCTATAAAATACGAAATAGAAATGAAAGTAGCGTTCATGCGTACGTACGACTTACCGTCTCCATGAATGGTGCATTTCATTTCTTACCTCTAAATGATTATGTAATGTTATAAATGCATGCATGTACTGGATATATATGACATATATGATATCTGCATCCTGAATAAAATTCTGGATATAATAAACATTTGGCCACACGAACAGCATGTAATTGTAAGAAGTCCACTTTCGACTTAAGAACCAAATATCGGCAAAACAAATATTATTAACTTAAATGATTACGTAATGTTTATGACATGGTAATAAGTGATATAAAAGAAATAATGAACTTCAAAAAGGTTCTTATGGAAGTATAAATTAACTCAAGTTTATTATTCTGGAGATTAAAGAACGATCGAGTCAAGTCGGACCCGAGGTAAGGGATCCTACTCCTCTCTTTCTTCTTAAGTACACACTTTTATGTCATTCCTTTTAAAGCTCATCTTTCTTGTTATTGGGATGATATTTTATATTACACTTACTGTAATTTTTATGTTCATGTGATGAGAGACCCTATTCTCTCTCATCAATCCATTTTGGAAGTTTTGAGTGGCGCCGTTAGGCTGCCAAACTTTCGTAAGAGATCTAACCTCTCTCTTTCTTTTTAAGTACTCTCCTTTATGTCACTTCTTTTAAGATCCTCTTTGTAATGTTGGGGGATGTTATTTTATATTCCTCTTGCTGTAAATTTTATTATAATGTGATGAGATAACCTATTTGATCTCATCAATCCATATTCGGAAGTTTTATGTGGCGCCGTTAGGCTGCTGAGTTTTCATAAGGGATTTTTCATCTCACTTTTATTCCCGTGAGATTTATGCTACATTTTCCACAAATTCCATTGAGTGGTGTATGTACTGCACATTATTATACTCTTTTTGTAATATAATTTCGTTTATTAGTATTTACATCAATGATCTATTGTCCTTATTTCATGGGGTGTATGTTTTGAAAGATACCCAAGTCGGTAAGGGAACCTTTCACCCTCCTATTTTTTTAAAAGACTTCTTTTGTTGGGTCTTTTAATTTACATATTGTTATGTTGGGATATGTTCTCATATATCCTTATTGATGTAAATTTTATGTCCAAGTGATGAGATACACTTTTTATCTCTCATCAACTCATTTTGATGTGATGTTGTTAGGCTGTCAAGGGAACTTTTTAACCCAATTTCGATTTCTTTGGGTTCAACATGTAGTCATTGAATATGTCATCCATTGAATATGTGTGAATGACCTTTTTTTACACTTAATATCCACTTATATTGGGTGTATTTATATTTGTCACACATATTTTTGAGATTGATTTGTCCTTAATTTAAGGATACCTTCTTTATAAGGGATTTCATCACATTTGACATTTCTATTGAGGGTTCATTATTGTTATGCACCAATTCACTATTCTATGGTGTATATACAATCCTTTGGAGTATTATATCATGAATACATTTATTCTCATGATATTATAAAGTTCTGAATAAATGTTATTCCTCAATTATTGTATTCAAGTGTCTCTAATTTTGGTAAAACCCCTTTAACCAAAATATCGTTTTAAATGTTTTAATTATTTGTTCTTATTAATATCCATGTTTTCAAAATGGTTTTAAGGATTTATTTATATGGATATTAATGGTTTAAAATTTTATGCATCAAGGTGGTATGGGACACTTTGATTCAAAAATCTCTTTATTAAATGTTTTAAATGGTTTTGTAAATGGTTTCTTTTTGAATGGATTCATTATTTCAATATACTAAAATGTTATATTGTGATTGAAATGTGGAAATGTTATGTTTCCTTTATGCATGTTTTATGTGATACATTTTTGTTATGGTTCTTGGGCATTGTTATGAAAACGGGTGGTTCCGTGATAAACTAAGGGCGGGTGAGCCCGATATAGCTCTCCAATGCATTGGTTAACGCGAAGGAGTGAAATGTTGAGGTTTCTCCGAAGAGATATAGGGAATATACTGTGATAGGTATTCCAAACGTAACCAAGAGGGTTACTCCCTACGTAAGGATGTTATGAATGCCTCAAGTTACCTTTATGTCATATTATTTCTACTATTTTATGAGGTATGTTAAAGTTCCTATGTTTTATGGGTAAAGTATGACTTCATTCTTATGTATACATGTACTCATGATTCCTTTCCATATTTTTACATCCCTTACTGAGCTTTTTATGCTCATCCCAAGTTTTTTAAATGTTTTTCACAAGTCAAGGGAAAGGTACGTGATGTGATGATAGTGTCAAGGATGTGTCAAGAAATAATCAGTGTTATATTTTAAATATGTTTCCGTTGATGGGAAGAATGAATACTGTCTTTTATGTAACCATTTTGTTTAAATGTGGAATTTAATGCAAGTTTCATGATCTAATTCTCTAAAACTCAAAACCTAAAAATATCCTCAATGTGTAATCTTGTAATAACTCAAGATTAAGTAAGGTTTAAGGCTGGGGCCTTATAGTTGGTATCAGAGGTCGGTATAGATAACTTTAGAGCTTAGGGTATTCTTTAAGCATAAGTGACATTACCATAATGGTTAGGATTTCAGAAAGAGTCCTAGTTTTAGATAAAGTGAATGAGTAAGTATATCTTATTGTTTATCTTACTCATTAGTACATGATGGTTATGTTGATATACTCACACTGACCTTTTTGGTTTTAGTAAATGGCTGGATCTAGTAGGCACCAAAGTGACAATGGGTTTGAAGGAAACTCGTGGTTGTTCTAAACCAAATATCAAGGAGTCATGATCAACCACTTGAACCTTGGTATGTTATATAATGCATCATGTACAATATGACCAATCGCTATGGAAGTTCAGGTAATAATTATAAAGGTTACCATTAGAGTTTATATGATCCTTAATTTTTAGGTAATTATGGGTTACTCTATGATATGATGGAAAATGAATGGAATGAGATAAACTTGAAGATTAAATATGTTATGATTATTCTTGAAGATTTTATCTCATTTTGGGGAATGTTTTAAGAAATATATAGTTTTGGAAAAAGGACAACACGCAGACCGTGTGACAACCCGTCGCGTCGGACAAAGCTGCAGGAATCGAACCCACAACCAAAGTGCGACTGGTATTTATCGCCTACCACTGGACTACGTGAATTCCCTGGTTAGTTTGACTGATTCTTTTTGGTTATATGATTTTATTAATTAAGAGTAAGTTGATTTTGGGTTATTTATGAAAATGATTAACCTATCATGGTGGATATGTGATTAGGTTAATTACTTTTCAATACGAGACTTTAGGAGCAACTAATATTGTTTGGAGATAAATGTTACGATTTAACTTGGAAGACTATGTGACTAAATCCTTCAAATATTTGGGTTTCAATCTTATATTTTTTTACTTTGAAGAATTTTATGGACAAATTGTTTATCGGATGGTACTCGTTGAACTTTGGGTTTTGTTGGACAAATTTTGGAGATTAAGCATAGATTTTCTTTTTAATGGGTTATCCTTTTCTAGATTATCTGACCTTGTACTAACCTTTTTGGTTTTGGTTTTGGTTAAAGCCTAAAGACATGGGATGTATAATGTTCTCTTTGGTGGATTAGGTGATTCTATAGAAGTTGTTTATAGTACTCTTAATGCGAACAAGTCTTCCTAAATACTCGTCTTTTGGAAAAAATATGAGTTTGATTAACGAATCTAGTAAAGTTGAAAGTCAACATGATAAGTGATTATGTTTCCTTATGAATAAATTCTTCAATAATAAGTAACTTAAAACAAAAATTTTGTCTATTAACTTTTCCTACTGGGGAACCCAACACCGTTTAACCCATCACAAGTTTGTGATTTTCTTATTGTTAACTTTCTCCTAAACATGTTTTCTATCACTCTCCATCAGAACATGACCCTATGTTTTCTCCTCCATGTCCATATTTTCATACTTGTAATCCTAGTATGGGTTAACTTGGGTGACCTCTGTGCTTATATTTCTTTATTTTAAAGTGATTGTTTTACCGACTCTTGTTCCGATGTGGGACTTTCAAGGATGTTTCCAAGCTCAATTTTAAAAATTGCGAGGGCGAAATTCCCAAAAGGGGGGAAGGATGTAACACCCCAGGTAAATAAAGAATATGAAAGTTTCATATTTATCCATATTTGTGAATAAAATATTGATATGACATTAAAGGGGATGCTATGCTCGATGGCGTACCCAACACGCAACAACGAGTTTCTTTGGAATCTTACGTTTCACTCTAATAATAAAATAATATTATTTTAAATGGTAGTTAACATGTAGCTGTTGTAATGGAGGTAATGCATAGAAATAACAAAAATATGATTATATATGTTTTTAAATGTTTTTACATTTATCCAATAAAAGATAAAGGCTTAAAATACGGAAAGAATTCAATTTTAGGCGTATATGCCCTAGTTTTCACTAAAGGTTCACTTATCACCTTTTCATGTTGAACCATCATTAAATATAGTTTTGTTTACTCTTAAACATTCTTTTGGACCAAATAAAACTCTTATTAATAATCGGGACATCAAAATTTACTTTGTGTAAATTTTTGGTATCTTTCTGATAAAGTTCATTTTTTTAATGAATAGTGTAAAATGTTGTATTTTAATTCAAAACCCCTTTTTAATATAATTTATTTATATGATTAGATTATATTTTTAATTGGTTTTAAAGTTAAATTAGAATATATTTTTACCATTAAATCCAATAGTGGTCGTTGGAATTAATTTCACTTTGAAATCAGACTTAAACTAGTGTAAATCTTTTGATACTTATTGTTTCATAAAAACACGCTATTTGCTCTGACAGCGGGAATTAATTATTAAATTAATTAATGTGACTTATATGTTTTGAATTTTGTAAAATAGACTTCATTTTTGAATTCAGAATATCAAATATAGCTTAGGGTGAATTTTTGGGATTTTTCTAAAAAACATCAATTTTTTATGAATAGTGACACCACTAAGTGGTACTTATAAAAACTGATTTTTCCGTTTAAATGAAATTTTTCCATCTTTGTGTTTTTAATTTCAAAAATCCGACAAACATGGTTTTTATTAAGAAGTAAAATGTGGTTCAATGGGATAAAAATAATTTTTTTGGTGAATAGTAACTTATTAAGTTTTTAATCGCGATTAGAGGTAATTAGTGTAGTTTAAGGTAAAAATAATGTTTTAATAATATGAAATGAACTTGACACATGTCCTAACCTCATTTTATGTCTAACGGCCGACCAAGACAAGCCATGGGTCAACTTGGGGACCCCATGGAGCCACTTTGATTGGGAAATGACATAAATAACTTTTTATTTAATGTAAAAGTAAAAATGACACAAACATGATATGTTTTACTAAAACAATTTTTAAGTGGGGTTATACAAGTCAGATTTTTTATTCTAAATAGTCATTGGAAGGCTAAAAATATTTCCTACATCATAGTATTTTCTTTATAATTTTTAGACATTAAAAAAATTAAATTATTTCTGACATAATAATGATGCAGTGATGACATCATTATTTGACGATTTAAATAAAATGGAAAGATAATGTAAAATATATGAACTAAACATGTCCAAAACTAATTGGATGGGTGGATTTAGAACCCTTATCACCTTATCCACGAATTATATCAATGTGGGATCTTTTAAAACCGAAACACATTTTCAAATAAAGTAATATTTCTTACTTTCCAAAAGTGCCCCTCCTCTCCTCTTATAAAAGGCCCCCACCTCAACCTCATTTCACACACTCCTAAAGCCTTTGGATCGGCCAACCCCTGCCCATTTACTCTCTCCACATCCCTCTCCTCATCCTAGAGGATTCCCTTTGGGCACAATCCTTTCAAAGGAAGCCTTTAGGCTCAAGTAAAAAGGAGTTACACTTTTAAAGGTAATTCATTCTCTCATATTCATTTGTTTTATTTTACTTCTCCAACCCCCTAAACTCTTTTTATTTACTTCTTTTGTAACAACAACAGTATCTTAAATATACTAGGATATTGTTATATGATTTATTCGAGCTACACTCTCACACAACTACATCAAATGGTTAAAGAACATACAATTTCCGTGGATGGAAAAATTCTGCCTCCCGAAACGATGATTGTTCAATACTCATTTAACACCTTCAAAGGTGGCCATTATGATGTAACTATTTCTATATATGATATATAATATGTTTATTATTTCCTTAATCTTCTGTATTTTTCATTTATGGCATACCATTATTGTTTCCATTATGGGTAAACACGATATCTTCATTTAAGGAAGTGCGGACTACCGCCCCCTCAAAGTGATTTGATTCGTTAAATACCATATGTGGGACGTATAAAGTATGGAACTATGACATAATATATGATATTATACTGGAGTTATAATATACCTTTATATCATTATTATTCCATTCTATAAAATACGAAATAGAAATGAAAGTAGCGTTAATGCGTACGTACGACTTACCATCTCTATGAACGGTGCATTTCATTTCATACCTCTAAATGATTATGTAATGTTATAAATGCATTCATGTACTGGATATATATGAAATATATGATATCTACATCATGAATAAAATTCTGGATATAATAAACATTTGGCCACACGAACAACATGTAATTGTAAGAAGTCCACTTTTGACTTAAGAACCAAATATCGGCAAAACAAATATTATTAACTTAAATGATTACATAATGTTTATGACATGGTAATAAGTGATATAAAAATAATAATGAACTTAAAAAAGGTTCTTATGGAAGTATAAATTAACTCAAGTTTATTATTCAGGAGATTAAAGAACGATCGAGTCAAGTCGGACCCGAGGTAAGGGATCCTACTCTCTTTCTTTTTAAGTACACACTTTTATGTCATTCCTTTTAAAGCTCATATTTCTTGTTATTGGGATGATATTTTATATTAAACTTACTGTAATTTTTATTTTCATGTGATGAGAGACCCTATTCTCTCTCATCAATCCATTTTGGAAGTTTTGAGTGGCGCCGTTAGACTGCCGAACTTTCGTAAGAGATCTAACATCTCTCTTTCTTTTTGAGTACTCTCCTTTATGTCACTTCTTTTAAGATCCTCTTTGTAATGTTGGGGGATGTTCTTTTATATTCCTCTTTCTGTAAATTTTATTTTAATGTGATGAGATACCCTATTTGATCTCATCAATCCATATTCGTAAGTTTTATGTGGCGCCGTTAGGCTACTGAGTTTTCGTAAGGGATTTTTCATCTCACTTTTATTCCCGTGAGATTTATGCTACATTTGCCACAAATTCCATTGAGTGGTGTATTTACTGCCAATTATTATACTCTTTGTGTAATATACTTTCTTTTATGAGTATTTACATCAATGATATATTGTACTTCTTTCATGGGGTGTATGTTTTGAAAGATACCCAAGTCGGTAAGGGAACCTTTCACCCTCCTCTTTTTTTAAAAGACTTCTTTTGTTGGGTCTTTTAATTTACATATTGTTATGTTGAGATATGTTCTCATATATCCTTATTGATGTAAATTTTATGTCCAAGTGATGAGATACACTTTTTATCTCTCATCAACTCATTTTGATGTGATGCCGTTAGGCTATCAAGGGAACTTTTTAACCCAATTTCGATTTCTTTGGGTTCAACATGTAGTCATTGAATATGTCATCCATTGAATATGTGTGAATGACATTTTATTGTTTTACACTTAATATCCACTTATATTGGGTGTATTTATATTTTTCACACATATTTTTGAGATTGATTTGTCCTTAATTTAAGGATACCTTCTTTATAAGGGATTTCATCACATTGGACATTTCTATTGAGGGTTCATTGTTGTTATGCACCAATTCACTCTTCTATGGTGTATATACTGTCCTTTGGAGTATTATATCATGAATCCATTTATTCTCATGATATTATAAAGTTCTGACTAAATTTTATTCCTCAATTATTGTATTCAAGTGTCTCTAATTTTGGTAAAACCCCTTTAACCAAAATATCATTTTAAATGTTTTAATTATTTGTTATTATTAATATCCATGTTTTCAAAATGGTTTTAAGGATTTATTTATATGGATATTAATGATTTAAAATTTTAAGCTTCAAGGTGGTATGTGACATTTTGATTCAAAAATCTATTTATTAAATGTTTTAAATGGTTTTGTAAATGGTTTATTTTTGAATGGATTCATTATTTCAATATACTAAAATGTTATATTGTGATTGAAATGTGGAAATGTTATGTTTCCTTTATGCATGTTTTATGTGATACATTTATGTTATGGTTCTTGGGCATTGTTATGAAAACGGGTGGTTCCGTGATAAACTAAGGGCGGGTGAGCCCGATATAGCTCTCCAATGCATTGGGTAACGTGAAGGAGTGAAACGTTAAGGTTTCTCCGAAGAGATTTAGGGAATATACTGTGATGGGTATTCCAAACGTAACCAAGAGGGTTACTCCCTACGTAAGGATGTTATGAATGTCTCAAGTTACCTTTATGTCATATTATATCTACTATTTTATGAGGTATGTTAAAGTGCCTATGTTTTATGGGTAAAGTATGACTTCATTATTATGTATACATGTACTCATGATTCCTTTCCATATTTTTATATCCCTTACTGAGCTTTTTATGCTCATCCCAAGTTTTTGAAATGTTTTTCACAGGTCAAGGGAATGGTATGTGATGTGATGATAGTGTCAAGGATGTGTCAAGAAAGAATCAGTGTTATATTTTAAATATGTTTCCGTTGATGGGAAGAATGAATAATGTGTTTTATGTAACCATTTTGTTTAAATGTGGAATGTAATGCAAGTTTCATGATCTAATTCTCTAAAACTCTAAACCTGAAAAGATCCTCAATGTGTAATCTTGTAATAACTCAAGATTAAGTATGGTTTAAGTCCGGGGCCTTATAAATAGTATAATGAAATATTATTACTTGATATTTTTTTATTTCATTTGATAAATCCTATATTTTGGTTGTTCTTTGATCAACTTATTATTCAACCATTTACAATCAGAAATTAATTTTCATTAATGACATTTTGTAGTCCTAAAGCACTAAAATAATCATTTAAAGGATTGTATGCCTTATAAAAGAGTGAAAAGTATAACTAGTTGTCCTTTACTATCATCCAAAACTAATACAGTGAATAGATTATTCTCTAATCCTAAAAAATAATACGATTGTTTCATCATTAACATTTATTCATAAAATTGTTTAACAAAGAACAATGAAAAAATAACCTTGAAATTGTGTTGGTCAGTGGTTGGTGTGAAACCCTTATCATCCATTAATAATGTATTCTAGACCTACATCCATTCTGGAATTGATAGGTTGACAACCCGAAAAATAGGTTGTCCTTTTTTAAGACCATAATAATGTAATTTCAAAATTAAATCTAACTGATATCCATGAAATTTAATCATTAAATAGACTCCTAACTAAGTTTTTCAATATTACCGTTTACTATAATGTCTCATAATCATATATTACAATTAGTATTATGTCATTATTGATCATATAAAAATTAAATGTTATTAATAACAATAAACATGCATCTATAAAATGTAAGTTCATTATTCCTCAAATAACATTTTTCTCTAAAATATATGATTATAGAATCAACTATATTCCTTTGAATTTTCATGATTCTTGTTGAAAAAATACCACTAGTAAAATGCTTATTGAATTTAATAATTTAATCCCAAAAATAAATAATCTAAATTTCTCCTTCCTTAGTCTATGATTTAACCATATAATCATTTATTGGATTTTAAATCATGATCCCCTATATTCAATATAAAACACCATATGATTAACCCAAAATAAATATTATGTATCAAAATTCTTTATAATGGTTAGTTAGGTAAAAACATGGATTATCCTAAATATAATCCCCATGATTGCAAAACCATGTGCATGTTAAAGCCTGTTTTTATGTACCAGGTTACCCCAAGTCATGCTCAATACCCCTTGTCAGAGTTATTACACCTAGGTACATCTATTCCAGAACTAGGTCAAATTTTAGTATCCATAGAGGTATGTATTCCTAAGAAGACACACATAGTCTATATCTTACCAACCTTAATGGATGTTCTTATACACATATCCAGAAATTCTACCTTATGGTTACATTTTATAATCTATGTTTTCCTAAATCTAGTTCCCAATGATAATACAAAACTTCCATTGATACCATGTGTAGAGACCCAACCCCAAAAGTCCAGATATGGTGTCTACTACTAACTACATTGGAAAGATTACAAGGATTCAAATATCTATGAAATGATAGTTTAGTAGTCTTGCAAAACCAGATACATACTTGAGTATTTTATGACTAAATAATTATAAGTACCTAGCATTAAACATTATATAATCTTGAGTGAAGTAAAAAATTCACATTGAGGATGTTTTCAGGTTTAGAGTTTTAGAAAAATAGGCCATACCTATAACATATTAGACCCACACATTACATGTGGACAGTTACACTCAGTATCCACTTTTTCCACCAAAGAATCCCAGTTAAAAAAACATGATTTATTTTTCTTGATAACAATATTATTTAATTCTTCCATTATCTTACCCATACTTATACCCTCTAGAAAACATTTCAAAAACATGGCATGAACATTAAAATCTCATATGGATTATAAAATAAGGAATAAGACCATTAGTCCTTAATTGTTTAAAACCAAAGAAAAACATTTCACAAAATCATACTTTTCACCCATAAAACATAAAATACTTATCTTACATCATCTAATCATAATAATTATACAAAACATAATATAAATTTTAAAACATAAAGGTAATGTGTTTCATACATATCATACTTACATTATATCTTTTTTAGCTACGTAGGGAGTAAACTTATTGGATGCATTTGGAATACTTGTCATAGTATATTACTTAAATCTCTTAAGATAAATCTTATTGTTTACCTCAATTACATTACACAATGAAATTGAGAGCTATCATAGGCCCATCTATCCGTGTATTTTCATGGAACCACTTTTATACTTAAGAAACACCCAAGAACCATAACATAATCATAACACACAATCCAAACATAATGGAAAAAATGATATTTCTACATTGAAATCACAATAGATCAGTTAATGATGTTGACATAATCAATACTTTATGAAAACAATTTTCAATAAAAAAAATACCAAAATAATAATATGGTATTTAATTTTTTTAAGACATTACAGGTTTTAGAGGAGGCCAAATATCAAATATTTTTTTGGGCAGCGGAAAGGTCATTGTTGTCACGTACATTAAAAAGAAATATTCCTTTTGTTGTGTAGTAAAAATATTTGTAAAAAAATATTAATTTTTGAAAACCATTGAATGAAATTAAAATTCAAAGGGGTTAATTATACACCGTATAAATGAATATCATATATAAATCAATATATGCCTCAATGAAAGGATATTTAGACAAATTCCCTTACAAAAAACGTATCCTTAGATTATGGATAAATCAAGGAAATAATTATGTGTGAGAAAAATAAATTCACCCAATATAAGTGTATATTTTGTGAAAAATAATCATAGGTAATTCACATATATTCTTAGAGAAACAAAAACAGTGACATGGATATTTAACTCAATGAAATGAGATTGAGTTAAGATTTCTCTTACCATGGTTCGACTCGTCACATACAATCATTATGTTCCTTAATAATAAATATTTGTTAATTTATAATATATTGAGAACCTATTTCATGTTTATTATTATTTTTATATCACTTATTACCATGTTATAAAAATTACTTAATTATTTGAGTTCATATTAGTCGTTTTGTCTATATTTGATACTTGAGTCGAAAATGAACTTTTTTTTATGTAAATTGTCCATGTGGTCCAAAGTACATAATAACTAGAATATTATCCATGATATTTATATGATATATATCCAATATATATGTATTTATAATAGTCCATAACATTTGTACATAAAAAATGAAATGCACCTTTCTTGGGGAGTGTAGGTCTTTTGTGCGTATACACAATATTTCATTTCTTTGTCATATTAAAAGAAATAAAACTAAATGATACATAGGTATATTATAATTCCATTATAATATATATTTTATATGTGTTACATATGTTCAATAAAACCATCCTTTATAAGTTCCATGTATGGAAAGAACAGGTCATATCACTTTGAGGGGGCGGTAGTCCACACTTCCACAAATAAATTATCATATTTAGAAATTATGGATATATTAAAGGTATGTTGTAAATAAAAATTACAGAAACATAGAGAAAATATATATATATAATATATATCTTTTATAAATATTGTTACATCATGATTTCCACCATGATAGGTGGTAGGAGAAAATTGATCAATCACTATTTTGTGAGGTAGGAGTTTGTCGTACATAAAAATAGTATGTTCTAAACCCATTATATAGAGGTGTGTGTCCGTGTAGTTAGAAACCATATCATAACAATGTACTAGTATATTTAGGAAACTAGTTTTGTTATAAAATAATTAAAATAAGTGTTTCGGTGGTTGGAGAAAGAAAATAAATCAAAGGAGCTTGAGAGAAGATGTTACATCTAAATCGGGTGTCTCGTTTTGATTTGAGCCTAAAGGATTCCTTGAGTTGCATTCATCCCAAGGTAAGGCTTCTAGGGTGAAATGGTTAATTTTGTGAGCTTATTTGAGCAGAATTTCGATAATACAATGGGATTTAGATGTCTGTGTTAGTGGGTAGAGGTGGTGGCCTTTTATAAGAGGGAGGAGGGGCCCTTTAAGAAAGTCATGAAATATTATTTTATTATAAATTTATATTCGAATTAAAATTAAAATAAATTAATTTATACCAATTATAATATGATAATGGGTCCAAATACTCTCATCCAAAATGTTTTATACATTTTATGTCATAAATTAATGCTTATCTTTTGGATTTAACCCTTAGTTGAATAAATTAACTCTAACAACATATTCCTGTATTTTTACACAATATGGTCAATATAGTTACTATAAAATGAAAATAGAACCTAAAGAAAATCATTAATGTCATTATTTATTATATTTTTTATTTTTCTGAATATTTGATTTTTATGACTATTATATCATTTAATAAAATAGTATTTGTTTCAAAAACTTATTTCTGTCAAATTTTGTCACTATTTAGTAATGGATTTTTGTTAAAGTTGTAACAAATTAATTAATTCCAAAAAACTACATTAACAAAAATATATCATGTCATAATCATCCCAAAAATTAGTTAATGTAATAAAATGTTTAAATTTGTATTTATTAGAATCGTTCATTAATAAGGTAATCATTGCATCATCATTATGTCATAAATAAATTTACTTATTGAATGAGTAGAAAATATAAATATAATACCATGATGTAAGAAATGTTTTTATCTTTATAATTACTATTTATAATCAAATATATATGATTTATAACCCTATAATAAAATTGTTTTAGTAAAAAGATACATGGTAATGTTATATCTCCCTATATATTAAATTAATTATTATAACATCTCATTATCACACCCATGTGGCTCCATGTGGTCCTAAAATCGACCCAATTATGTTCATGGTCTCCCATATCTCATAAAATAGGATTTGGACATGTGTTATGATATTTTTATATTATTATAATAGTATTTTTTACCCATATTTACCTGATTTACCCTTCAACCATGGTAAATAAAAATAATTACTGAAGATATTATTCCTACTAACCAAAAATAAAATAGTCCTATTTACATAATTTTGACCTTATGATTATAAATATGGAATTAATTTTTAAAAATTGAAAACACATAATTTTCAATAATTAATTTAAAATTAATTCCTGTTGTCAAAATGATAAAACTTGTTTTTAAAAAGTAATAACCATAAAAAGATTGAAATGCAGTTATATCTAATTTCAATAGGAAATTACGTCCAATGAAAAAAAATTATACTAAATGATATAATAGTATTATGCATTAAAACCAATTACTAGGACTATATAACTAAATAAAAGATTAGAAGAAACAGCAGTTTTGAATTAGAATCTAGTGTTTTTCACTATTCATTGAAAAATGAATTTAAACAGAAAATACCAAAATTCAGCCAAAGTAAATTTTGATTTCATTCATATAAATGAGATGTTTACCTTTTCTAATAGAAAATATAAATGTGAATAAAAACTTGATTTGAAATGGTTCATCATCAAAAGGAGGTAAAACTGTATTTTTTTAAAAAAATCTTCATTTCTCCAAAAAATTGAATTTTTACATATATCATATCTAGAAAACATATAATATGAATTCAAAACATTAAATTGAATATATAATATTTATTTCTTAAAAAATTAAAATCCATAGAGGGTGATATTATTTTATGAACACAATTATTCTTTTTAAATAGGTTTTTCTTAAAAACGCATCCTTTATATTCAATTGGTTTTTATTTTCATTTCAAATAAATTTGGTAACCAATGAATAACTATTTAAACAAGTGTAAACTATATTTTCATAATATAGTTGATACAATTCATTCTATCCATTCCAACATCTAGGTTGTAATGGTATCATTTAAATAAAAATATTTTTTTGTTGGTTTAAGCTCGATGTAGGGTATCACGTACGCTATTAAACATAATGATTCTTTCATAAAATTACTGATGTTACATCTAACCCAACCTATAATAAATTTCCTTCTCAAAATTATAATTTTGAGTCAGTTACTAGGGTATGACTTTTTAAAATACCTTTATTTCAAATCCATATCAGAAAAGTGTTAATAAAACATTTACTTTAAAACATATAAAGTAAAGAAAAAAAAGTTCACCCAAGATAACACATAATAGGGTTCCATATAGGGAAAAAATGATATGAAATAAAAAATAAGTGTCAAGATATAATGGATTGTGATTGAAAACATGGTATGGAGAATGTTCGCAACCTGAAAACCACAAACATATAAAGGGTTAAACAATCTTTGATTTCATAGTATGAAAATGTAAATGAAAAATATTTTTTATTTAAGAAACATTTTCATAATTTTGTGGAATAATTTTACTACATTGTATAGTAACATAAGAAAATATACATTCTGAAAATGTATAGCATCATCCTTTAATCAATTTCCAATAGATAATCATATTTTCTTTCAAACTATGAGTATTCATGATGATTTTTTTACGTCTGAAGTACAATAATCACCATATAAAAACTCATATCATCCCAATAATGTTAACTATCTATTTATTTTACCATTAAACATTTACCAAACCCAAAATTGTTAGTTCAAGACCAGATAATCCCCCAAAAATAATAATCTTTTATAAGGACAATGACTACTTTTAATATCTAAAATTAAATAGTAATACCAAAATTCTACAGAGACCATTAAATAAACAAATGTCCCTAAAATTCAACAAAATAATCCAAACTAAGATGAAAACCAAAAATTTAAAAGGATTTGATCACATAGTCTTTTGGAATAAATCATAATATTTATCTCCAAATAACATCGACTACTCTTAATGTTTCATACTAAAAATTAATTAACAAAATCACATATTATCCGTGATGGGTAAATCATTTCTGTAAATAACCCAAATATTCATATATCCGTAATTAAAACATATATTCTTCCCAAAAAAATCAACCTTTACTGTTAAAATGAAATCCCGTATTATTCTATTTTCCTTAGGCATTTAGTATTCCCAAAATAGTGAACGTCTTCCAAAATAACATTTATCACTTCATCACCTAATCATTTATCTACAATAAGGATATCCATTTGATAAAACATAAGTTCCCAAATATAACTTATTGTTAATCCAGAAAATCATTTAACTAAAAGTAATAATTCATACAAACATAGAACTTCACGTAGGTCAGTGGTAGGTGATAAATCATAGTCACACTTCGGTTGTGGGTTCGATTCCTGTATCATTGTCTGACATGACGGGTTGTCACAAGGTATATGTGTTTTCCTTTTTCAAAAACATTATAATTTTTATAAAATTACAAAAATGATGTGAAATAATAAAAAATAAAAATAACATATTTTATCCTCAAATTGTATCTCATTCTTTTCATTTTTCATCCCTAAAAGTAATAACCCATAATTACATCAAAATCAAGTATAATATAAACCCTAATTATTCTTTATAACTATGTCCATAACATAAAATATAATTATTCCCCAAATAACATTTTTAAATAACAAAATAAAGGGATACATATATTAGGAAATGTCTTACAATGTAGTAAAATCATTAAAATATAATTAATACTTTTAAACATTCCTCTTCCTACAATCTATCATAACTCTTGAATTCCCTAATAATCATTTAGTATCCATC
Source organism: Viscum album (assembly GCA_963277665.1). Lineage (NCBI taxonomy): Eukaryota > Viridiplantae > Streptophyta > Magnoliopsida > Santalales > Viscaceae > Viscum > Viscum album. The sequence continues at coordinate 781,456,463 of OY728141.1, forward strand.
ATGATCCTTTATTCATGATTTTCCTTATTATTCCTTAATACTTATTTCCAAAAAAAAGAATTGTGGTCTAAGATTCTATATTGTCAAATCAAAAGATAAAAAATTATCCATACCATTTATAGGACATTTTCTATTTCCTCACCTTTAATTTGAATGTAATTAGGTATTGGTAAACATATACTTATATGGTCCTACGATCCCATAATTTTTTCAAAGGTAAATGTCTTCTGAAATATCATCAGTCTCCTAAATATTTCAGAACATAAGGCCACAAAAGGTGTCTAAGAAATTGATCATCTCATCTACCTTAAAATTATAAACCCATGATGATATCACTAACCCTTAGGAAAACATCATAATATTCATTGTTGTCTAAACCAACTGTTGATATCAACTATAAGGCACCAGCCTTAATCACTACATAATATTGAGTTATGTCAACAATTCACAATGGGGATCTTTTGAGTTTAAGAGTTTTATATAATTAGGTCATAAATATTACATAATAAACCCAAACATTAATGTGGATAGTTACACTATGTATCCAATTTTTTCCACTGAAGGGAACCCTTTAAACAAAACATTATATATTTTTCTTGATAAAAATATTCACGACTTATTCCTTTATCTTAACCATTTTTATATCATGTGGAAGACATTTAAAAAACATGTGTTGAGTATAAAAATATTTTTAAGGAATATAAAATATGGAATAAAACCATTAGTCTATGAAGATATAAAACCCCTGAAAATATTTTAAAAACATCATACCTTTACCCATAAAACATAAAATTCTTAGTTTACATCATTTAATAATATTATTAAAACAAAATATAATATAAATCATAAAACAAAAAGGTAACTTGTGGCATCCATATCATACTTACATTGTAGCTTTCACAGTTACATTGGGAGTAACCTTTATAGTTACGTTTAGAATACACATCATAGTACATTCCATACATCACATAGAGGAAACCTTATATCTTACCTCCATGAAGTTACACAATTAATTTAATAGATACATTGTCTCACCTTACCATGGTTTATCATGGAACCACTCGTATACGAAAGCAATTCCCAATAACTATTACATAATCACAACACATAATCCAAGCCTAAAATAAAAAATAAAATTTCAACATTACAATCATAATAGACCATTCCATGATATTTACATAATAAATCCTTTATTAAAACCATTTTTGATTTAAAAATACCTATAAATGAATATTCTATTTACTTTTCTTTTTTAAAAAATTGTGGCATGTAGAGGAATCCAAATATCAAATAATGCTTCCAGCGGCGGAAAGGTTGTTGTCACTACGTTTGTTAAAAAGAAACATTCCTTCTATTGTTTTGTAAAATTATTCATAAAATAAAATAATTATTTTGATAATAGTTGAATTAAATTAATATCCAAAGGGGTTGATTATACACCCTATAAAATAAAGTTGTATATAAATCAAAATATGCCTTCATTAAAAGAAAATGAGACGATGTCTCTTACAAATATTGTATCATTATATTTAGGATAAATCAGTTACATAATTATGTGTGAAAAATATAAATACAACAAAAAGAAGTTTAAATTTAGTGTAAATAAATAATAGTTCATTCACCAATATACTTGGAAAAACAAAACCAATGACATCGATATTTAACTCAATGAAATCAGATTGAGTTAATATTTCCCTTTACTTAAGTCTCAATAGTCTCGTATAATCGTAATGTTCTTGAATAATAAAATTAGAACAATTTATACTTTTTTTAGAAACTTTTTCATGTGTATTGTTCCTTTTATATCACTTACTACAATGTTATAAAATTTAAATACTTATTTATATTCATATCGTTCGTTTTGTTGATATTTGGTACATGAGTTAAAAATGATATTGTTTTGGTGTTAATTGTAAAGGTGGGAAAAAGTCCATCATCTCCAAAATATTTATCATGATATTAAAATAATATATATCCAGTATATATTTATTTATAATTGTCTATAAAATTTTTATATAATAAATGAAATGCACCGTTTATGGAGATGATAGGTCATATGTACGCATGGATGCTACTTTCATTTTTTTTCTTATTAAAGGAATGAAAGCATAATGATTCATAGGTATATTATAATTAAATTATAAATTATATGTTATATATGTTATATATGTTACATATTTCATTCATTAATTCCTTTATATGACACATTTATGGAAATAATGAGTCATATCACTTTGAGTGGGTGGTAGTCCATGCTTCCTCCAATGAATTTATCGTATTTTCACATTTTGGAAAGTTTAAAGGTATGTCCAAAATATAAATTACATAATCATAGATAAAATTTAAATATAATATATTTAATATATAAATATAGTTTCATAATAATGGCCACCATGATATGTGGTAGGAGAAAATTGGTAAATCATCATTGTGTGAGGCAGAAGTACGTCGTACACATAAACAGTATGTTCTATATCCATTAGATGGAGGTGTGTGTAAGTGTAGGTGAAACCATTAGAATAAAATAATCATAGTATATTTAGTACACATAATGTTTTATAAAATAATGTAAAAAATAGTGGTTAGAGGGTTGGATAAGGAAAATAAATGAAAGAAGCTTGAGATAAGTCATTACCTAAAAATCGGGTAACTCCTTTTGATTTTAGCCAAAAGGATTCCTTGTGTTTCATTATTCTAAAGGAAAGGATTATGGGAGGAAATTATTGATTTTGGGAGATTATTTGAGATGAATTTGGACATTACATGGGGCCTTTGAGATTTGTGCAAGTGGGTAGAGTTGGTGTCCTTTTATATGAGGGAGGAGGGGCACTTTGGGAAACTCCTCAAATATTATTTTATTATAAATTTATTTTTGAGTTAAAATATCTAAAAAGTAATTTAGTTATATGATAAGATGATTATGGGTCTAAATCCTTTCAATCCAAAGGTTTTAGACAATTTTAGATCATAAATTTAACCTTATCCTTTGGCATTAACCCTTAGTTAAATATACTAACTCTTACCTTGTCTTCTTTATTTTTACACTATATAGTCAATATAGTCAGTATAAATTCCAAGAGAACACAAATTAGATCATTAATAAAATTTGTAACATTATATATGTTATTTTGACAAATCATATATTTTTATTACTATTATATGATTTAATTAAATAGTATTTATTTTAAAAACTCATTTTGTCAATTTTTACACTATTTAGAAATTTATTCTTATTAATGTCATAAAATCATCATTAATTAGAAATAAATATATTGTCCAAAACATAACATGAATTATTAATCAATAAAATTCTTGAATGAAACCAAAATTCTCAATTTAAATTTATTTTAATTTTTATAATATCATTTTTTTGAATCTTTCATTAATAAGGTAATCACTACATCGTCATTGTGACATAACTAAATTTATTTATTTAATGTATAAAGATTATAAGTAAAATAATATGATGTATTATGTATTTTTAGCTTTATAATGACTTGTTATAGTAAAAGATATCGATTATATAACCCTATATTGTTTTTTTAAAAGATACGTGTTTATGTTATACTTCTCTTTATAATAAATTAATTATTATAACATGTCATTATCACACTCAACTTGATCTATGGGGTCCTAAAATTGACCCACGTATGATAATGGTCTTCCATATCTAATCCAATTGAAATATTATATGTGTTAGGGATTTTTTATATTATTATAATATTATTTTTCACCCTTAATTTACCTGATTTTTATATTAACCATGGTAAATAATAATATTATTGAAGTTACTATTCATAGTGTCAAAAAATAAATGGGATATATTTACATAATTTGGACATTATGATCAAAAAATATGGAATAAATTTTTAAAAATTTGAAACACAAACGTTTCAATAATTAATTTAAAATTATCTCTTTTTGTCAAAACGATAAAATTGATTTTAAGAAAGTAATAACCATCGAAATATTGACGTGTTTTTATATCTAACTTCAATGTGAATGTACTTAAACTGAAAAAATATTGAATTAAATAATAAAAAAATAACCCAATTAAAATTTAAAACATTTAAAATTGATGTCTAACTATTTAATAAAATTAGACGAAAAGGAAATTTTGAATCAAAATCTAGTAATTTTCACTTTTCATTAGAAAATGAATATTATCAAAAAAACCAAATAAAATTTTGATTTCGTTATTCTAAAGAATATGCTTATTTTTTATGTGAAAAACATTATTTAAAAAGGGTTCATCATCAAAAATAGGTAAAATTGTATTTCATTGAAAAATATTTTTTTTTGATAATATAAATTTGTTATTATATCATATGTAGAAAACATATAAGAAGAATTTAAAAATTACATATTATATATAACATATATTTCTAATTAAATATAAATCCACAATTAGTGATATGATTTTATAAACACAATTATTCTCTTTTATAATAGTTTTCATGGAAACATATAATTTATATTTAATTGGTTATTGTCTACATTTTTAATTAATTTGGTAACCAATGAATAATGATTTAATCATTTTCAACCATATTTTCATAATTTAGTTGTTATTATTCATTACCTTCATTCCCTTGGCAAGATTATAATTGAAACATTTAAATATAACATTAACTTGTTTGTTTAATCTCGATGTAGTGTATTATATACGCTATTGAACATAATTTTTCCCTCTTAAAACTCAGGATGATACAACAATACACTAATTACAATATAACATTTTTCCTCTAAATAAATAACCTTGATAATAATAACTGTTTTCTATCTATAATACCCTTTCTTAGCCTTCTTAATATGCTCTTGGATTTTTTGGGAAATAAACATAATAAGGGTGATCTAAAATGCTCAGTAAGGGAAAAATATAGTGGAAGAAATAATTAATCACTAAGAATAGTAATTATTACATGGTTAATTACTAAAACCACATTCTATATAATTAATAAACTAAGAGGGAAGTGAAAAAACAATATGGAATGGTATTAACTAGAAATAAATTCTATCCATATAACTTGATATGTTAAAATAAATATGTCAAGGTAATAAACTAAAACACATTCTATTTAATCAATGAACTAAAAATTAATTGTATCCAAAAATATTTTGATGAAAAATATCATGGATGAGTAATAAAAAATAATAATATGAATGAAATTATTTTTTAATGGATGTCATGTCTACGGTATATGAAAACATATAATTTGAATACCTTTCCCAAGAAAGTTTAAATTTATTGATAGAAACCCATTTAATTTAGACAAATTATTTTTCTTGTGAGAACTTATTGATGCATAGAGGAGCTATATAAAGTCTAGGTTCCACCTGTCATTACAAGTGCAAATAATTCATCATATTGAATAATAATAATAAATTATACTCCTTATCAAATATTTGTATTGAATAATGAATACAGAACTATCAATAATTCCCCAAATAATCAAATAAATTTTAAAATAGAAAGTGTATGTAAAATGGTACATGGTTTTGAAAACAGTAATATCCATGATAAATGATATGCATAATTGAGGGAAATTCAATGATCATAGGAAATGGAATATTTAAAAGGACTAAAAAGTAAAAAAGGAACTGAATGTTAATTCTATCCTTATACAAATAAATCTCAAACCATAGAGAGGGTTATTTAGGATGGTATCAATAAAATATATCATAAGTAGATTAGAAATATTGGTTTTTTTCATTAATGAATAGAAATACTATAAAATTATATTGTAAAATATTATTGAGTAAAATATCCTTTTATAATGAAATTTTTTTTTAAAAAAAAGTTTTGAATAAATTAATTATGGAGAAATTTTTTTAAAAATTAACCTTTAAACATGTAATGGAAGTTTCAAATAAATGACGATAAGTAAATTTTTACTTTCCATATAAGGTAAAAGAACATTCCTTTTTCATGCTAAAAAGGTTCGAAAATTGCCTTATTAGGAAAGAGATAAGAATATTACATGGAAAAAAATTGTAAAATAAACAATTTATACAAATTTAATTACCAAATCATTCTCAAATACTTTTTTAAAACGTAATAATAAAACATGGGTTTTATAAGAAAATGGGTTCTCCGACTAAAGAGAGAAACACTGTGGAGTTTTTTGATAACCATTTTGAGTACCAAACAGTGTGAAAATTGTACTAATAATTTAAATTGGTCATGAATAACTATATAAGAGAAAATTAGTGGTTTTATTGAAAAATAGTCATATAATTTCATTGAATGGAAATGCAATTTATTGATCATTAAATATTTTTTGAGGAGCATAATCTTTGAACATTCCAAAGTGTCCCATACCACTTTGAAATATTTTAAATCATAATCTTCACGAAGGAATAAAATTTAATGAAAGTTTAAAATAAAATTAAGGTAAATATAATAATGATATAATATAACAAAATGGGAAGTATATACACCGCACAAAATATGTAAGTGGTTAACATGACAGTTATCTCAGTCATATAATAAGTGAGATGAGAATGCCTTAACATTCATTTCATTTTTGGTGAACATATTTTAACTTACATTATAATAAATTATGTTAATTATTTACTTCATTGAGAGACATTTTATTTTTCATCATTACTTTTATTTCACTTTGTACCATTTTTTATAAAACTAATAACACAATTAATTTTACGTCTGGTGTTTAAAAAATATTTGGTTAATGTGTTGAAAAAATTTATGGTATGTCAACTATGGTTAAAGGGATCATTATATATCAGTAATATAATAATAATTAAATAATTAACCTTTTCATAAATAAATTATAATTTTAAAAAAATCATTACATCTGGTTATGAAAATTGAATCAACATTAAAATCAAGGATACAGTAGGTCATACGTACGCATGAGTCGCATTATTATTTTTTAATGATCTTTCCAGAAAGCAGGTAAGTAACACCATATATTTCTAGAATGATAATTATGTCATAAATACCACATTATATAAAAATATATACTTATATATATAATTCTTATGATGAAAAAGTAAACACATCATGTGGAGGGGGCGATAGTCCGCACATCCATGAATAAAGTTATCACTTTTTAAGTGAGTGAAAGGGTAATAAAGAAAATGATATATATATATATATATATATATCTAGAAATTTAATTATGAAATTAATATCACATATATGTTTTTTATATCTCAAATTTTTAATTATAATCATCTTTTATACATTACATGTATCATGTGAACAAATCAAATCTCTTTAAGGGGGTGGTAGTCTAGACTTTTGGAAGCTATGTTACCATATTAAGAAAAAAAGAAAATTTTCAAATGTATGTGTTATAAAATTATTAATAAAGTATAAAGATATAAAATATATATAACATATATATCTTATAGAAACATATTTTTCATCATAATGGCCACTGTGAAGGGTTGGTAACGGGAAAAAAAGAACAATCATCATTTTGTGAGGCAGTAGTTCACCGTACAGAGAAATAGTATGTTCATTACGCATTATATGGAACTGTGTGTATGTTTAGGTTGTAGACATTATATAAAAAACATCACCATATATTGAATATAACTATTTAATTATATATTAATGGTTTAAAAATAATCGATGTGGGGAGGACTAAATGAATGAAAATATATCAATAGAAAGAGTTACCTTAAAATCGGATAACTCCTTTTAGATTATAAATAAATGATCCCTTGGAAGGATTTATAACCAAAGTAAGGCTTAAAGGTAGAGGTTAAGGATTTTTGGGAATTAAATTGGGAATATCTCTCACCAACCTAAGTGGGTTCAGATGTGGGAGTAATGGGGAGAGGTGGTGACCTTTTATAATGGAGGAAAATGACTCACTTGTTATTTTTTAAAAGAAGTTCGGTGTGCCTATGTTTTTTCCTAAAATGGTATTAAAAACAGAAAAACACTCAATAATTTATGATTAATGTACAATTTATGGCCATAAAATGCGTTTTGTACAAGTTTCTAGGCATTTGGCTCCTTAAGTTAAACGTTTAGTCCTTTGTTATCCTTAATATTACTATAATAATTATAATTAATTTTAAGTACTTTCACAAATATTTTGGTCAAAAAGAATTTTTTATGCTAATAAATTATTAATTATGATAATTCAAAATACTTATTCCTGTTTTAAAAATTCTAATCATATATTTGGAGGAAATTAATTTTAAATGCATCCGACATGCGAGATGACAATGCAGGTTTTTAATGTAAAATAATCTGAATGTTTTCTATGTTTTAATAATCAAATTAAAAGTTAAATTGATTAAAATGAAATAAATTTTATTAAATGATACAACTATTATCTATTTAAACATAAAACCTGTTAAAAGTATAATTTTACCTTAAAAAAATTAGATGAAAACAAATTTTGGAAGTAAAATTCTGTATTTTTTTCTATACATTTAAAAATTTATGTTTCTGAAAAATATAAAAAATAATCCATAACCTAAATTTTATGTTTCATTTTTAAATTTGAAGTTTAATTTGATTTTTTAAACCAATAATAGAGTCAAAAATAAAATTAAAAAAGTAGTTCCCATTAAATCGTCGTAAAATTGCGTTTATCAAAGTATAGGTTTTAATTTGTGAAATATGGTTTGTTCTTATCTTATTTGTATCAAACATTATGGAAGAATGTAAAGAATATTTTATTGGATATATAACATATATATTTTATTAAAATAACTAAATAATTATAATTACTTATTTTTAATAAGATAAAACTCCATTTTAAGCATAAAAATAATAAAATTTCTTCAAATATCAAATTGGTTCTTATTTTTGTTTATCATTAATTGGTAACCAGTTAATTCATTTTATATTGGAGAAAAACATAATATTTATATGTTAGTTATTAAAATTAATAACTACTATTTTAATGTCTCATTTATATGATATTATATTAAATAATAATATTTCAACAATACATTGTTATTTGGTGAAACTCATTATTTTGTGTAACGTAAGCTATCTAGGTAGGTAGCTCTTTCTTGCAACACAAGCTATCGATGAAGGTCCCTTTTGTATGTAACACAAGGTAACACAGTGATTGATTAATTACAATATATATCATGGATTGAATTTATTTAAAATAGTAAATATATAGTAGAGTCTCGGGATATTACATTCCCTTATGTTCCTGGTGATGTGTGTTATACACGCTACTCAATACAAATTTGCACTTTAGAATTTCGGGGTGTTACACCATTAATGGTCCATATTTTATAAAAGGGAAGATAGGGTAATAATATGTGCATATAATGTATTTTTTAAAAGTTTAATTTTTGTTTTGGCCCTTATGTTTATGGTTTAGTCCCTTGTTAAGAGAATTTTTCTCCTAATCACTTTAAATAATTTTAATAACTTTCACTAATATTTTTGGCAAAAAAACATAGCTTACCTTATTATAAATTATAAATTATTCTAATTTTAAGTATTTAATCCATTTTTTAAAATTAAAATCATATAAGTGGCTGAAATTAACATAAATGTAATCCGGCAGACTAGACGACAATACCATATATTAAAGAAAAATTGTTCAAAAGGATACTGTGTTTTTATATACAATTTAAATATAAAATTTATTCCACTGACCAGAAATAATTAAAATGATATGATATTTATCTATTTATTATATAAAATAAAATTTAAACATAATTTAACGATATAAATAAGTTATATGAAATAATATTTTGGAAATAAAATTCAGAATTTTTCATTATTCATCAAAAATGAATCTTCACAGAAAAATACCAATAATTCAACCTAAGAAAATTTTTATGTTAGGATTTTAAAAATGATTTTTATTTTCACATATAAAATTTATAAAAGTACCAAAAATTTGATTAAAAATAGGTTCTCCATTATAATTCACTAAAAATATCTTTAAGATAATATGGGGTTTTATGCATAAAATTGGGTTTTCTCATATATTTATCCCATAAAATCTATTGTATGAGTATAAAAAAATATTTGTTTAATATATAATATATAAATTTTAATTAAAACATTAATCCTAATTTGTTTGTTTAAGTTACTGTGATGAAATTTATTTTTACATAGAAAAATATTCTTCCAAGAAAAATAACTCCATTATTTTCAAATAGTTCATTCATTTTCTTCTACTAATTGATAAACAAAGAATTCATTTTATATAAATGTATAAATATTATTATCACAATTTGTTTAATCTTATTCATAACGTCCATTCTAATGGATATGTGGTAGCTATAATAATTTTTGTTTTATATTATAGTTTGGTAAAACCTGGTCTTCTATGGAACACAGGCTATCTAAAGGGACTCAGTATTATATGAAATTCATGCCTCACATAGTGTTTCATGTGATGAAAAATAATATAATTATTTCATGTAGGGAAATACCAACTTGGTATTTCTTATATTTCAAGACAAAAATTCAGCTTTTATATAAAAAAATTTAGTGTCACTTGAAATATAAAATATCAAAAAGATTAAATTAATTCAAAGAAATTTATTTCACAAAATATAAAGGTGCTACATTATACACCCCTTTAAATTAATTTAACTCTTTAAATTAATTTTGGTTATTAATGTTTAGACACGTGAAAGTTCCGTTCATAGAAACCCACATCATAAAAATAAATATTATATATTATTTTACAAAAGACATATTGGAAAAATGAGAGTCACAGAGAGTTCCTCCTAACTAGGTTTCCACATTGAATAACACATAAGGAAAGTTAAAACAGGTATGTGGAATGTAAATCTACCTATCATGTTTTGATTGAGGGTGATATATAATATCTTAAAGAGAATGTAAAAATTCATAAAACCATAATTCTACGATGTTCTAAGGGACTATTTGATTCATTGGGAAAACATTTTGGGATAACATTTTTGGATTCAAGATCATTTCCCTAGAGTTAATTAATATTCATGATAATAAATACTACCTTGGTTTCATTATATTTACTAAGAACAATATTATCCTTTCATCAGGCCTTGATCAATTTCCACTACACCTCTTATTCTAATAAGTGATGTTGAATTTGTTATGCCTAAAAACCCAATAGATCAAAATATCCATATTATAAATTCATTATATATCAAGTTAAAAGAAGAAATTTGTTATCCAATATGTTTAAATCATTATATGGTGAATTTTTACATTAATCCTTAACACCTCAAATACGGTTCAACCTAATCTTATCCATAAATGGTTAACCTTGTAACCCTTCCCAAAATTGAAAATCCAAAAATATAGAAAGAACATCACTAAATTTCAAAAAATATCCTTCACATTCATCCCATATATCATAATGTAGTTCTTGTATTTCACATTCCAAACATTTGGATAGCTTCACCATATATTCTCTTGAAACATGGTAATAATGCAACATCTTTGGAAAATAAAGAAAATCAGATTTTCCTATTTATTAATAATTTTGAATTAAATATTAATTTTATTTTAAAGGGGATACTATAATCAATAGAGTACCTGACATGAAACAATGGGTTTCAATGATATCTTATGTTGCCCACAATGCTGAGTTGTGGTGAAAAATAATAATATATAATTTTTTAAATGGTATTTAATTCCTAGGCATTATAATGGCGGGAATAAACAGAACTAACAAAAATATGATTATACATGTTTTTAAATGTTTTTTACATTTATCCAATTAAAGTTTGAGTCAAAAAATCTGAATGAATCTAATTTTAAGCATAAATACTCTAATATATATTAAAATGTCAATTTACTAATTTTTTATGGAGAACCCTCTTTAAATCTAGTTTTGGTCACTTTTATATGTTCAATTTGACAAAATAACATTCTTATATAAAATAAGGACATAAATATTAAATTTGAGAAAAATTTTGGTAATTTTCCAACAAAATTCATTTTTTAATGAATAATGAAAAATATTGTATTTTAATTCAAAACTGCCTTTTAATCGAATTTGTTTATATGGCTAGATTATTTTTTTAATTGTATTTTAAGTGCAATTAGATTATATTTTTACCATTTAATCCAATTTTTTTCATTCAAAGTAATTTCACTTTTAAATTGAACATAAACAAGTGTCAATCTTTTGATAGTTATTATTTCTTAAAAACACGCTTTTTTGTTTTAACAAAAGGAATTAATTTTAAATTATTTAATAAAAATTCTATGTTTTGAATTTGGTAAAATAGACATAATTTTATGATTTAAAATATCAAATATTTCTTAGGATGAGTTTTTGGTATTTTTATGAAAAACATCAATTTTTTATGGATAGTGAAAACACTTTGTAGTATTTAAAAACCTGACTTTTTCATTTAAATGAAAATTTTCCCCTTATGTAAATTTAATATCGAAAATCCAACATACATGGTTGTTATTAGTATGTAATTTTGTTTTCAATAAGATGAAAATAATTTTTTTTAATAGTAACTTTTTACTTTTATTTACCACAGTTAAAGGTAAATAGGGTAATTAAAGGTAAAAATAATATTATAATAATATTAAATTACACAAACATGTGTCATAATCTTATTTGTTGATACATTTCCGACCATGGTAATCCTTGGGTCAATTTGGGGACCTCATGGAGCCACTTAATAGTGATAATGACACTTTATGTTAATTAATTTAAAGTAAAGACAAAAATGACAAAAACATATATCTTTTAGTAATTAAATTTTTAAATGCGGTTATATAAGTTATCTCTTAAACTAAAAATATAAATTTTAAATATTAAATGATTTAATACATCATTATACTTTTTTTTAAAATTTTTAGACATCAAATAAAAAAAATTATTTATGACATAATAATGTTGCAATGTTTACCTCATTAATGAATGATTTAAATAATAAGATTATAAAAATGAAAAAAATATCCAAAACCTATCCAATTATTGTTGGATGATTTTATTTCTAACAAGGGTCATCTTATATTCGACTTTAATAAGTTTTTGACCTTTAGAAACCTGAAATATTTATATAATAAAATAATATTTTCAAACATTCCTAAAGCGCCTCTCCTCCCCCTTATAAATATCCCTCACCTCTAACCCATTACTCACACCTCTCACACCCCTTAACTCGTCCAAAATCTACCCAAATAATCTCTCAAGATCTATATATTTCACCTATAATATTTACCTTATATAGAAGGCACTTAAAAAAATTGTTTTGGTTTAAACCAAAGGGAGTTACCCAATTTAAAGGTAACGTCTTCTCTTAAGTTATTTTCTTTTATTTTACTTCTCCAACCCCCTAAACATTTTTATTACTTTATTTTATAACAAAACCAGTATACTCAATATAATAGGTTGTAGATATGAGTATTATTCAATCTACACTTACTCAAACCTCTGTCTAATGGGTAAGGAACGTATTGTTTCTGTGGATGGTGAACTACTCCATCACGAAACAATGATTGTTCAATCTCCTCCCACCACATCTTATGGTGGAAATTCATATGGAATTGTATATATTTGTGATATATATTATATTTTTATTTTTTATATGCTTATTTATTTTTTATTTATAGAATATCATTATGATTTCCATAATGGGTAAATACGATAATTTCATTTGAGGGAGTGCGGACTACCGCCCCCTCAAAGTGATATGACTCATTCATGCCATACATGGAAAGAATAAAGGATTGATATAATTAAATTATATATGATATTATACTTTAATTCTAATATAACTATGTATAATTTTGTTTTCATTCCCTTAAATATGAAATAGAAATGAAAGCAGCGTTCTTGCGTACGTACGGCTTACCATCTCCAAGAAGGGTGTATTTCATTTCTTATCTCCATATGTTATATATTGTTATAAATACATATATATACTAGATATATATGATATATATGATAATGAAGTCATGAATATAATTCTGGAGGTAATGGACTTTTTACCACATGAACATCTTGTAATTATAAGAAGTTCATTTTTGACTCAAGTACCAAATTTCAACAAACAACCATTATTGACGTAAATGATTACATAATGTTTAAAACATGATAATAAGTAATATAAAAGTAAAAATAAACTTTAAAATTAATCATAATCAAGTATATATTAATATTAGTTTATGATTCAAGAGATCAAAGAACGAATGGGTCAAGTCGGACATGAGGTAAGGGGTTTCTTATCTCACTTTTAATTCCATGATATTTCAAATGTTCGCCACTTATTTATTGCATGTGGTGTATTATGTACTTAAATTTTATATATATTATCATGATTATATATATATTCATGGAATTATTTGATTTATATGGTGGTTATTAAATTTTGTCCATACGACTCGATTGATTTCAATGTGTAAGGGGTTTTCATCTCGCTTTTTATTCCCATGAGATTCATGCTATATTTGCCACTATCTCTTTTTCTGTGGTGTATGTACTTCCCATTATTGTATTATTTGTTTAATATAATTTAATTTATGGTTATTTACATCTTCATTGTATGATCCTTCTTTTATGGGGTGTATGTTTTGAAAGTTACCAAATCGATAAGAGAACCTTTCACCGCAATCCTTTAGACAAAGAATCTTTTTATGTCATGTCTTTTAATTTCCATTTTCCTATGTTGGTATATCTTCTTATATATCATTATTTTTATACATTTTATGTCTATGTGATGATAAAACCTTTTTTCTCTCATCAACTTATTTTCTGAATTTTAATGCGACATCGTTAGGCTGCAGAATTTCTCTAATAGAACTCCTTAACCCAATTTCAATTCATTGGGTTAAACTTATAATTCATTATTATGTCATGATATGAGTATGTTTGAATTAAATATGATTTTTTTACACTTAATATTCAATTTTATTGGATGAATTATTATTTTTCACACATAATTGTGTCATTTGTTTTCCTTAATCTAAGGATATGATCTTTGCAAGGGACTTTGTCTCTATTTACATTCTATTGAGACTTCATTGTTGTTATATAGCAATTCACATTTAGATAGTGAATATACTAGCCTTTGACGTATTATTTCATGAATATCCTTATTCTCATGATATTATTATCTTTGATTAATTTATTCCTCAATTTTTCATATTATAGCATTTCTAATTTATTTTGGAACTCTTTAACTAAAATAACATTTTAAATGTTTTGAAGAATTATTCTTCTAAATATTTCACATTAATGTCCATGTTTTAATAATGGAGTTAAGGATTTATTTATATACACATGAATATCATGAAATTAAAGTTACTTTAAAAGTATCAAAGTGGTATGGGACACTTTGATTGAAAAATATCTTTATTAAATAGTTTTGAAAGTGGTTTGATAAAGAATTTATTATGTAAATATCATGAAATGATACATTATGACAACAATATTGAAATGTTATCATTCCTTTATAATTTTTTATGTCTTATGAATATTTTATGGTTCTTGGAATTGTTTACTTATACAGGTGGTTCAATGATAAAGCTTGGGTGGATGAGCCTGAGATTGCTCTTCAATGCATTAGGTAATGTGATAGAGGTAAACGTTAATGTTTATCCTAAGAGATTTATGGAATATACATTGATCGGTATTCCAAACATAACTCCCTATGTAGCTATGATAGTTCAAAGTATTTATGATATGGATTCCACAAGTCACCTTTATGATTTATGATTTCCATGTATTATTCATAAATCTTATGATTTAATAATAAATGTTATGGTTAAAAATTATAGTTTCATTATTTTTTATTTATATATGGGAAAATGTTTTCATTCCTTATTTTATAACCCTTACTAAGATTTTTATGCTCATCCCATGTTTTAAAATATTTCTCATAGGACATAAAGATGAATAGGTTCACGTATGGGATCAAGGAAATGTCATGTTGACTAAAACATGGAAGTAAACAATTTTCTTTTTTAAGAGTTTTTAGTTTATGAAAAAAATGGATACCGAGCGGAAGTGTCTACTTTGTAAATTTTTGAGATGTAATAGTTATGGCCTAAATATCTAATGATCTAAAACTGAAAATTTATTCAATGTAAATTATTCACATAATTCAATATTATGTAAAATTTAATGTTGAGTCTTTATACTTGGTATTAGAGGTCAGTTTAGATAACTTTAGTGGTTTGGGTGTTATTTAAGCATAAGTAGCATAACCATAATGGTTAGCATATTGGAAAGAGTCATAGTTTCTTTAGATAAATAGAAATATTTTATGATAACATGAACAAGTATGTTTTAGTGTTTACCCTTCCCATAAGATTGTATATGATGATTTTACTGATATACTCAAACTGACCTTTTTGGTATTAGTCAGTGGCTGGATCTAGCAGGAACAAAAGTAACAATGGATGTGAAGAAAATTGTGGCGGTTTTCTGAATAAGCAACTAAATGAAATGGGAGATACATTGATAACTCTTGTGGTTATTCTCAACCATCTATTTGGATCCACGATCGACCACTTGAACCTTGGAGATTTTTATAAGGCATCATATAAGAAAGAAACAAATCGCTACTGAAGTTCATCAAAGAATCATAAAGTTATGTATATTCAAAAACATATGTGTCAAAGATGTGGAAAAAAACAATTAGGAAAATGCTTCAAAGGGATCAGAAGATGATATGCATGTGGTAATGAAGGTCATAAAGCAAGAAACTTCCATGAAAAAATAAGCGTCCAGTTGACTCTAGGAATGGAAAAGAAGTTCTATCCAAATGATAAATTAAATGTTTTTAATGTGGTGCTCATGGTCATTATAAAAATAGATGTCCTATAAAGAAGGTTCAGGAATGGGATCATTAGTATCATAAAAATATATTTTTAAAATTTATAAAGGCCATTCCAATTGAAGATGAGGAAGCTGACAATGACCGATGAAAGGTATGAATTATTTCTTAGCTGATGTTTTGACATTATTGATTCTTAGGATATGATAAATGATTTTGTATGTAGGAATGAAGTACTATATAATATGTTGGAAATAAATGTATAATGGATCATGATGAATATTGAATTATTAAAAAGTCTACAAATAAGATATTAAAGAGTTATAATACATTTTAGGATGATGAAATGCTTAAAAGTATTATGGATCTATTGATGATGGGATTACTTTGGAAGAATTTTTCTAGTATGTGTAACAATGAAATTTGATATGTGAAAATTTTATTCGAGAAATCTTTATCTTTTATTCTATGTACATAATGGATATACTTAGGGGTTCATATGATCTTTTGTTTTTGAGGAGATTACAGGTTATTAATTTGTGGGATGAAAATATGAGGTATGAGTTAAACTTTGTGGTTAAAATATGTTATGTTTATTTTTAAGAGATTTATATCATTTTTTATATTTTATAAAATTATATAGTTTTTGAAAAAGGACAACACGTAGATAGTGTGACAACCCATCACGTCAGACAAAGCTACGGGAATCAAACCCGCAACCAAAGTGCGATTGAGATTTATCGCCTACCACCAGACTACGTGAAGTCCCTGGTTAGTAAGACTAATTATTTTTAGTTAAATGATTTTATTGATCAATAATTAGTTGATTTGGGATATTGTGTTTTATCACATAGATATCCTTAGTATAGGACAATTATTTGGTGATTAAGTGACAACAGTTATTTTGGAAAACGTTTCCTCTTTTGGGAACACTATATGCTTAAGGGAAATAGAATACTATGGGATTTCTTTTATGGAGTAATTTTTGAAATGTTATTTTGGAATAATATATGTTTTAATTGTAGAAATAATGTGATTTGGGTTATTTATGGAAATTATTAACCTATCATAGAGAATATGTGATTATGTTAATTACACTCCAGGATAAGACATTAAGAGTATTTGATGTTTTTAGAGATAAATGTTATGATTTACTGTGGAAGACTATGTGATTAAATATTTTTGAGTTTTGGGTTTCAATCTTAGTTGGGATTATGTTGAATAATTTTATGGAAAATTGTATATTTAATGGTATTTCTTGAATTTTGGGTACCTTTTGTTGAATTTTGGAGATTAAGTGTACAATTTATTTTTATAAAAGATTGTCCTTTTGGGGATTATCTTATCTTATACTAACCAATTTTGGTTTTGTTTGATGTCTAAAGATAGGAAAAATATATAGTTCGTATTTTGTACATTATGTGATACTATAGAAGTTGATTCTAGCACTTAAGGTGTGAGCAAGTCATCTTGAATACTTACTATTTGGAGAAAAGATAAGTTTGTGGTAGAATTTTATAAAAGGATGACACTCTACATGACAAGAATGTATATTTCCATACGATCATAGTCTAATTATTAATAAAATTCCTAAACTCTTTGAAAATGATCTTGAAGAAAAAAAATTATAAGCTCTATTTTATCATCAGACTTTTACGCAACCACAAATATATGGTATTCAAGTGGTTAACTTTTTGTGATCAAGTTCTCTATCACTCTCTATTAATCTTTGAGAGTTAGTTTCTCTTTCATGTCCATTTTTTCTTACATGGAATCCTAGTATGGGTTATCTTGGGTGACCATTATACTTATCTTTCTTTCTTTTAATGTGACATTTTAATTGACACTTTTTCCAATGTGGTACTTTTAATTAAGTTTTCAAGCCTAAATTTAAAATTGCGAGGACGCAATTTCCAAAAGGGGGGAAGGATGTAGAATGCCAGGAAAATAATGAATATGAAATTTTCATAATTTATTAATATTTTTGAATTAAATATTAATTTTATTTTAAATGGGATTGTATATTCAATGGCATACCTGAAAAGAAACAATCTGATTCTCTGATATCTTCTGTTGCACAAAATGCTGAGTCACACTAAAAAATAATTATATATTGTTTTTTTAAATGGTATTAAATGCTTTCCTATTGTAAATGTGGGAATGAACAAAACTAACTAAAATATTATTATACATGTTTTTAAATTTTTTTACATTTATCCAATAAAAGTTAGAGGCTTAAAATGTGAATGAATCTAATTTTAAGCATAAATACTATAATATTCATTAAAAGGTCAATTTACCACCTTTTGATGGAGAACCCTCTTTAAATCTAGTTTTGGACAATTTTATATGTAATATCTGACTAAATAAAATTCTTCTTTATAATTGGGTCATCAATATTTTCTTTGGGTAATTTTTTTGGTATTTTTCCAAAAAAATGATTTTTAAGGAATAGTTAATAATATTGTATTTTAATTCAAGACTACATTTTAATATAATTTATGTATATTGTTATATTATCATATTAATTTCTTTTAAAGAGTAATTCTGTTTTATTTTTTCCATTTAATCCAATGTTGGTCATTGGAAGTAATTTCACTTTAATGTTGGACATAAAAAAATGTCAATCTTTTGATAGGTATTATTTCTTAAAAACACATTTTTTTGTATTGAAAATGGGAATTAATTTTAAATTAATTAATGAAAATTCAATATTTTTAATTTGTTAAAATAGAAAATATTTTTGAAATCATAATATCAAATATAGCTTTGGCTGAATTTTTGGTAATTTTCTGATAAACCTCAATTTTTGATGAATTGTGAAATCACTAAGTAGTAGTTAAAAACCAGATTCTTTCATTTAAATGAATTTTTCCACTTCAGTGATTGTAATTTTGAAAATCCAAAATATATGGTTATTATCAATAAGTAAAATGCTTTTCAATAAGATGAAATTAATTTTTTGTGAAGTGTAACTTTTGACTTTTATTTACCGCGGTTAAAGGTAAATAGGGAAATTAAAGGTAAAATTAATATTATAATAATATTAAATTACCAAAACATGTGTCCTAATCTTAATAGATGATAAATTTACGACCATGGTCGTCCTTGGTTCGATTTTGGGACCCCATGTAGCCACGTAAGATTGATAATGACACATTATATTAAGTAATTTAAAGTAAAGACAAAAATGGCATAAACATATATCTTTTAGTAAATCAATTTTTACATGGTATTTTTATAAGTTATTTATTAGACTATAAATATTAATTTTAAATCTAAAATTTTTTCATACAACATAGTTTTTTTATAATTTTTAGACATCAAATAAATAAAACTATTTATGACACAATAATTATGTAGTGTTTACCTCATTAATGGTTGATTTAAATTAATATGGTTATAAAAATTAAACAAATACTCAAAACCTATCCTATTATTTTTGGATGATTTTATTTCAGACAATATTCATATTTTCTACGACTTTAATATGGTTTCGACCTTTCAAAACCAAAAATAATTATATTATAAAATAATATTTTCAAACATTCCTAAAGAGACCCTCCCCCTCCCCTTACAAAAAGACAAAACCTCTAACCCATTAGCCACACATCTCAAGCCCCTTGGATTATCCAAGATCTACCCAAATAATCTCTCAACATCCCTTTCTACAACCTAGAAGTCTCACCTTATGTAGAGGGCAGTTCAAGAAATCCTTTTGCTTCAAACCGAAGGGAGGTACCCGATTTAAAGGTAATGTCTTCTCTTATGTTTTTTTTCTTTTATTTTACTTCTCCAGCCATCTAAACTCTTTTTTACATTATTTTAAAAAAAATTATTATTCTCAGTATACTAGGTTTTTTATATGAGATGGATTCGAACTACACTTTAACACAGCTCTGTCTAATGGGTAAAGAACATTCTTTTTCTGTGGACGGTGAACTACTGCTTCACAAAATGATGATTATTCAATCTTCTCCTACCACATCTTATGGTAGAAATTAAGCTAAAAATTTATTTATATTTGATATATATTATATTTATATTTTTTCTATGCTTCTTTATTTTTCATTTATATAATACCTCTATGGTTTCCATAGATGGTAAATACGATAATTTCATTTGAGAAAGTGAGGACTACCACCCTTTCAAAGTGATATGACTCGTTCATTCCATACATGGAATGAATAATGAATGGAGTTTATAAAATTATATATGATATTATAATATAATTATAATATACCTATGTATCATTATGTTTTCATTCTATTAAATATGAAATTGAAATGAAAGTAGTGTTCATGCGTACGTACAGCTTACCGTCTCCATGAACGGTGCATTTCATTTCTTATCTCCAAATGTTATGTACTATTATAAATACATATATATACTAGATATATATGATATATATGACAACTAAATCATTAATATAATTTTTTAGATAATGGACCTTTGACCACACGATTAACTTGTACTTATAAGAAATTCATTTTGGACTCAGGTACCAAATATCGACAAAATGACCATTGATAACTTAAATGATTACAAAATGTTTATAACATGGTAATAAGTAATATAAAAGATTAATAACCATGAAAAAGGTTCTTAAAAATGTATAAATTAACTTTATATTATTATTCAGGATATTAAATAACAAACCGGTCAAGTCGGACACGAGGTGAGGGGTTTCTTATCTCACTTTTAATTTCGCAAGATTTCCATTTTTTTCCACTTATTTATTACATGTGGTGTATTGTGTACTTCCATTTGATATATATTCTATTAATTATCTTTATATTAATGGTATTCTTGGATTGATTTGGTGTTTATTAAATTCTGATCACATGACTCAACTGATTTCAACGTGGTAAGGGATTTTCATCTCACTTTTTATTCCCATGAGATTCATGTTATATTTGCCACTATATCCTTTTGTGTGATGTATGTACTACCCATGATTGTATTATTTCTGTAATATAATTTAATTTATGGGTATTTACATCTTCATTTTATGATTCTTCTGTCATGGGGTGTATGTTTCTTAGGTTACCTAATCGGTTTGGAAACCTTTCACCACACTCTTTTGGACAAAGACTTCTTTTATGTCATGTATTTTAATATCCATTTTTCTATGTTGGGATATGTTCGTATATATCCTTATTTCTATAAATTTTATGTCCATGTGATGAGAATCCATTTTTTCTCTAATCAACTTATTCTCTAAATTTTAATGTGACGAGGTTAGGCTGTCGAATTTCCTTATCCATCCAACATTAACTTTTTATTATTTCAAGGTGGGAAAATCCCTACACAGAACAAACCTAAGGAGGTCTAAAGTATTGGAGACCCAATGCATCTGCCCTAACAAAGTTACCACATGCATGTGGAAGAGACCCCAGCCTGGAAAACAAAAAATTACGATCACCATTAGTAATTCCTGAGGCGAGGAAGTCAGCCACCATGTTCCCCTCGCGCCATGTGTGACTAATAATCACCTGTGGATCCAATAGACGTTTGCACTTACGAATAATGTAGACAATGGTCCAAGGGATTTGGAACTTCCCCTACAGCGATCCATGGAGGATAGCCGAATCGGTCTCGATCGATTCTAACTTAATGTTGTGCGAGTGACAAAGCTCAATACCTTTCAGCATCACAAAAGCTTCCGCCCTGAGGGAGTCTCCCGCTCCAAAGCCATCACTGAAGGCCAGAATCACTGCCCCTTGGGGATCACGAACCACTCCCCCACCCCTCATAAAACCAGACACACATGACCCGTCCACATTCAGTTTCAACCCACTGCTTGGAGGATTCCATTTCACCCATCTGCCTCGCCTATTAGCATCCTGTAAGGTGCGAACAGCTGAGTTACCTGCCATGAAAACTCGCAGTGTAGGAATATTCATCCATCCTTTGATTAACGGAATCAATTCAACCACGATGCACCTGGTTCTAACCATCATGTCCAGGCGCAAACAGGACGTGTCCCCGTGGCGTCTTTGGTTTCGGGTATTCCATATGCTCCAACAGCCCGCAACAATTATGTCATTTATTTGTTCATAATATAAGGATATGATCGTCGAAAGGGACTTTGTCTCAATTTACATTCCATTGAGACTTATTTGTTGGTATACACCAATTCGCGTTTATATGGTTTATATACTACACTTTGACATATTATATCATGAATATTCTTATTCTATTGTTATTATAAGCTTTGATTGATGATATTCCTCAATTATTTGTATTCATGCATCTCTCATTTGGTTATGAACCCTTTAACTAAAATAACATTTTAAATGATTTAATTATTTATTCATCTAAATGATTCACATTAATTTTCATGTTTTAATAATGAATTTTAGGATTTATTTATATGGAAATGAATGTTTTAAAATTAAAATTCATTCAAAAGTTTCGAAGTGATATGGGACACTTTGATTCAAAAATCTCTTCATTAAATGATATTGAAAATGGTTTGATAAAGAATTGATTATGTCAATATCATGAAATGATACATTGTGACTACAATAGATAAATTTTATCTTTCCTTTATGCTTGTTTTTATGTTCTATGATTATGTTATGGTTTTTGGGCATTGTTTATGTATATGGTGGTTTTGTGATAAACCTAGGGTAGGTGATCCTGAGATATATCTCCAATGTATTGGGTAACGTGACATAGGTAAATGATAATGTTTCTCCAAAGAGATTTAGGGAATATATTGTGATGGGTATTCCAAACAAAACTCCCTATATAGTTGTGATAGATGAAAAGTAAATAAGATATGGATGACATATATTACCTTTTTGATTTATTATTTCTGTGTATTATTCATAATTTTTATGATTTTCTATGTTCTGTTATGATTAAAAAGTGTGGTTTCATTGTTTTTTATTTATTAATGAGATAATGTTTTATTTCCTTATTTTATATCCCTTACCAAGCTTTTTATACTCATCCCATGTTTTAAAAAAAATTCATAGGACATAAAGATGAATAGGATCAAGGATGGGATCAAGGAAAAGTCATGTTGTCTAAAACATGGAACTAGATTTATTACTAAAGGGTGATTAAAGGATGAAGGGACTAATTTGGGAGATTATTTTATCATTTTTTAGGTGATAAAAAGGGCTTTAGGGTTGTGAACAAGTGGGAGGGGGTGTTCTATTTTATAGTGGAGGAGGAGTATCAATATTGTAATGTTTAGAAAAGAAAATTACACCCGCATTTTTTCCATTTTATGTGACTCCAATAATGATGAAAATTTTATAAAAGGGAATATAGGGTATAAATAAGAATAAAAAATTGAATTTCGACTAGTTTATAGGTAATTTTTTCATTTATGATTAAGGTTTAGTCCTTTCATATATTAATTTGTCCCTTATTTGCTGTAATTAATTTTAAACAATTTCACTCATATTTTTGTTTAAAAATTAAATTGAACTTATTATAAATTTTATATTATTCTGGTTGAAAATATTTAATGCATTTTAAAACATTCCAATCACATAAGTTGTATAAATTAATTTAAATTTAGTCTCACTAATTGGAAGATAATGCATGTTTTTAAACTGAAAACTTTCAAAACTTTTCTATGTTTTTATATACAATTTAAAAGTAAAATTTATTAAAATGAAATAAATTATATGAAATGAAATAATATTTTTCTAATTATAATTTAAAAACAAATAATAACTTGATCAAACTACACAATTAAATTATGAAAATATATTTTTTGAATTAAAATTTATTGTTTTTTACTATTCATCAAAAATGAAACTTCACAAAAGAAATATTAAAGATTAACACAAAGATATTTCTTATGTGTGGATTAAAAAATTAAGTTTATTTCAACATATAGTATTATAAGATCATCTTAAATTGGTATTAAAAAGTACTTCCATTAAAATGTTATAAAAGTGTCTTTAGAAAAATATAAGTTTTCTAAGTGTAAAATTGGGATTGTTCTTATATTGTGTATATCAAATATATTGGATGAATATAACAAATATTGGTTGAAAATATAATATATAATTTTTTAAAAAACATTAATCAAACGTTTTTTTAATATAAAAATATAAAATTGCGCTTGTACATAGAAAACTAGTTTTTTTAGAAAAGAAATTTCTTTATTTTCAAATATTTCTTTTATTTGATTATATTAATTGATCACCAAAGGATTGATTTTATATACATGCTTAAATAATATTTTCACAATTTAGTTAATATTATTCATTACATCAATTTCAATTGATTGGTGGTAGCTAAAATAACACTTTAATAATATTATTAACCATATATTGTAGTTCAGTATAACTCGGTCTTATATGTAACAAAAGCTATCAAAGAGACTTGGTATTGTGTGTAATACAAGCCAATAATAGTGTTTCATGTACCAAAATCTAATATAACTGTTTCATGTAGTGAAATATTGACTTGGTGTGGCATATAACACAATCCAAACTAAGTGTTATTATAAAAAAATATTCATCTTTCCATGAAACGTGAAATATAAAAATTATTCAATTCATTAGAAAA
Organism: Viscum album; assembly: GCA_963277665.1. Lineage (NCBI taxonomy): Eukaryota > Viridiplantae > Streptophyta > Magnoliopsida > Santalales > Viscaceae > Viscum > Viscum album. Next base: position 781,481,708 of record OY728141.1, read on the forward strand.
AATATATTTCACAAAATCTAGGGGCATTACAACACTAACCTTTATAAATTTTATTGATTTATCTTTTTTCATTTATTTTACATTTGATAATTTTGCAATTTTTTATATAAACAAACATTATCTCACGTACTCAAACTTTAGAATATGGGATATTCTCTTCATTCTTTTTTCGTCTACATACCCACTGTGTTTTTAGAATTGGTAATTCTGTGTCCTCTATTGCTTTCATTCCAAAATTTATTGTCAACTATTTCCATATATGTAATAAATATCTTGTGTGGTTTTTTGATTCTTTGTTTAAAATTTTTAAACATTATTTGTTTTTATAATATAAAAAACCTTAACTTTGACAGTTAATCTTAACCAGTTTTTATATAATTATTTGATTGAGTAAATTGATTTCAAAAGATGAAGTAATTTTAATATTTTTCATACTTATATGTAATCAATCATTAATTAATATTTTAAATGGTCAAAAATATATTAAACTACACTTCTTATTAACCGGGTGTATTAATTTTATCTAGCTGGTTTTAATTTAAAATTACGTTTATTAGAAATTTTTATTGGGAACTCAATTCACCCCCATCTTGAGTTACTCACTTCAACAAACAGAAATGGATTTATTTTCAAAGTCAATATTTATGTACACATTATAATATTATTTTTAACAATTATACATTCAGAGTATAAAAACTAATCATTTTTCTATAGTTCTTATCCTTTAGTATATGTAGGTTCATCCCCTTTGGAACATGTCTCTTAGTATATGCATTTCATTTCGCCATATGTTTACAAATAAAATTTTTAGTGATTCACACCCTCTCATATACACAACCATAAGTTTTACAACATGTATTTTAATTCAGATTGAGTCCCATTTTGAGTACAGATAATAGAAACAACTTCCAATGTTACCTTCTAATCATATTATAATTACCAAACATGATACAAAACATGATGTTAAATTAGACATTTAAAACACATCACAATATTCATATCAACTTTATATAGTTACATAAATCACATAATGATTATCAGTGATACAAAAATATCATAATTTAGTTACTAGATTAAAAAATCCTTTATTCAATCCAATATAAAAAATAAAGAATCTATTCTGTATAATCATGCATTCTGAAAAGTTCCCAATTATAAATTTAAATTACCGAGTCCCATGAAAATATATTTATTATTATATAATTAATATATGGTTTATATATAATCAAGAGTTATTAATTTTCAATTATACCAAAAAATGTAAAAAAATATATCATTATTAAATGAAAAATTCATTATTGAAAATCAATTATACTACTATAGTTTTCAAATTAGTATTTCAAAAAATATAATTAAAATACAATTTAATTGAAATATTGAAATTAATTGACACTATAGTTAATTTTAATATTTACCTATGAATTCAACCAATATATTCTATTAAATTAAAAATTCATTATGACAATAACACCCTTTCCACTCACCATTATGGAATTAAACAACTTATTTATTCATTATGACATAAGTAAATATTTATGTTATATTTATCTAAATTAATTTTAATGATTTTTTGTTATAATAAAAACCCACACATATGAATTACAGTATCCCAATGAGATTATATAAACAATAACATGATATATAATCATAATCCTTAGAAAATAGAGTATTGCAGTTATAAATATTTACAATTATTTTTTCTTATTTTTGGATATAATCCAATTTATTTTTCTAGTAAAAATTTTTAAAACATAAAAATATATATTATTCATAAATATTAATTATTTCATATTAATTAATAAATATTTTAATGTTTCTAAAAATAATCTATGGGGTTATATTTATCTTATTTTTTATTCACACTTCTTTTGATGGAACTCTAGTTATACATCAAATAATGTGGATCATTATAGTGTTTTGGGATAAAAATATGAGGTGACGTAGAGGTTTTGTTAGTTCAATATTTCAGGAGGGGTCCTGGATATGTTTTTTATAATTTTATCCTTTGAATGATTAAAATAGACTTATTTAATTGTTGTTATTTGTAATCACATTAAAAAGTTATTGGAACTCATATAAGTTTCTTTATACATCTTACATTATGGTGTATTACCCTCGTAACTCATGCGTTAAGAGAGGCATATTAGAAATTGTGTTACCCTACATGATATAAAATTTGACATGGTAGAACTCCAGTGAGGGATTCTATTTCCCATGTAAAAGTATGTATAATCTGTCCATTTTATAATTTAACTAAAATCTATATTTCTATAAAATAAATTCCTCCACTAAACCATATGATTTTCAATATGTAAAAAAATTTTAATATAATTCTAAATGTTTTGGTTGTTACACTCTCCCCAAAAAAATTATTTTCTTACCCTAAAATAGAAAATGTTAACAACCCATTATTTTAATTTTAATTTTTCCCTTTGAAAAATATTTTTTTAAATAGATTATTTCAAATGCAACACTAAACTAAAAATAAAAATAATACAATTTATTAAGATAAAATATCACAACGAATGACATACCACAACACATATTGAGAATGTATTATAAAATATAATAAATAAAGTTGCAGGTGGAATAAATCTATATATAAATTAAAATACTATGGATATAAAATCATTATATATGTGGTTTTTCATATAGATCAACACCCTGATTAAAATAATGGAAATAATTTATAGATATAGAAAGATTACATACTTGTTGACATATGAGAAAAATAAATACAATGAATGATTCTAATAATGTACAAAATAATATACATACAAAAGAAATATCACTGTTATATATGTGTTCTTTATATATAGAGTCATCGGATGTATCCAATGGGTAATTTGTGTATTTTAAAATAATATTATAAAAATAATAAATATTTTAGAAAATAAAATATTTTATCAAAATATTTTATTAAAAAATATATCATTATGTGTTACATATAATTGTTGTTATTATAATGAAAGTGTAATGTGATGTATCAATGAAATTAAAATAATCATCTCGATAACACTATATTTATAAAATTAAATTTTTAAGAGACGAATAATTCAATTTAATAGGATGTGGTTAGATTTATTTATTATTAATAAATGATATTTTCCAATGCATTATTTTTAAGTTATTTTGTATTTTTATCTTAAAAAATTAAATTGTTACTTTTAAATAATAAAACTAACATAAAGAATGAATCTATAAATAATAATTTAACATTAACATAATTATTAAGGGATATGAAATAAAAATTTGAATAAAAATTTTTTAAAAGTCATTTTTCTATAAAAAATAGTATTATTTTCATTATATTATAATTTCATTTAAAATTCCGGTTCATAGTTATTAGAAATTGAATTTAATTAAAAAAAACAATGGGATTGGATTCCTGACATCAAAATTGGGTAAGACGGATCATCTTATATTTTTTAAAACTAATAGTTACAATGATAAATAAATAAAAAATGTAAAATTGTATAAAAGCTATAAATTAGATTTAATCAAATTTTCTATATTTTAAATTATATTTATAAATTATAAAATTCATTTTGGGTTGTCACTCAAACCTAAAACTCGAACGAACATTCACTCATTTTACAAAAGAAACTCCCATGTGATTCCATATTTACCCTTCATCAAACTTATATTTCCAAGGAAATTTTTTTCATTTTTAACTATAATAGGTTTTCTCTTTTACCCAATATAAAATACATTATTTATTCAATCCCTAAACTTGAACTAACAAATGTAGTGCTGAAATAATAAACATTACATTCATGGATTTGATACCGATGAAGTTGGTCCAATTTTTATAATCTGAAAAATACAGCATAAATTGAAAAATATTGGATAACTTACCTACCTAAGGACCATTTTGGTTTTGATATTAAGAGAATTATTAAAAAATGCAATAAACAATTTTCCCAACCCATCCCCTGGGGCCCGTGTCGTGAAAACCCCAAGCCCGCCATTTATAGGACAGGGGCTGGCGACTACACTAGAAAGGCATATCCCTAAAACCGGGAAGGCATTACCTTTATAATCTGAAAAATGACACAACCAAGAACATAGTAAGATACAGGTACAGTGTAAAATGTATTGTAAATAGTAAGTATAGTAAGTATAGCTGGCTGGAATTCAAATCCCACTGGAAAGTGCAAGTAAAACTGGAAAGTACAAGTAAAACTGAAAACAGATCCCGTGGACACCTGTCTAAGATCATACATGAAGGGTAAGTATAGCTCTCAAATAGTCATCTTGGCAGTATGCCTCATCTAAGGTCCACCTCCAAGTAGCCTTCATTCCTGGTACCCCCATCCACAATCAGCAATGTTCGTTGTCTGCACAATACACAGCATGGTGTAGGCGAAGCCCGTGCATGGGTGAGTATAATGATTCTCAGTAGTGACCTTAGGACCTCTGAATGTCTCTCAAATCCACAGAGGATAAACCAAGTATGAAAACAACAGTCAACCCTACATATGTATATTCCCATATATATACCTAAGTTATCAAGTATACCCATCTCATTCATGAGGAAACACAAGGCCCAACGCTTTTAGCCAAAAGCTCAACTATTCAAGGAAGGAAGGAATACCACGAAGGTAACACCACAAATGTAAGTACCACAATGGTAAAACAAAAAATAATAATACCAGAAAGGTATCACCATAGATTTAAGTACCACAAAGGTATCACCCCCTAGAAGAATACCACAGAGGTAAAGACTGAGCTCACACTAGGTATAACTTATGCACAGAAGTACAGATGATTAGTCGAAGTCTAGATAATATTATTGTATTAAGTATCACTACTTCGGACCAACACATGATTGATAGATAACTTACCCCCGTAGACCCACACAGGATCTATAGTTAACTAACCCCTGCTGACCCACACAGGATTTGACCTACATAGGATCAGTATGCACTGACCCACACCGGATCACTGAGCACTGACCCACATAGGATCGATATGTGATAACCCACATTGGATCACTAAGCGCTGACCCACATAGGATCTAAAGATAACCCACACAGGACTTGAATATGACACACATAGGATCTAAAGATTCATCAAGTACAGCCAGCCACTGGGTTCCCGCACAAAGCATGCTTGATTCCAAGAGTTTCCGCTTCTCAAGTCATCAGTTGATACTTCTACTTCCATGATGTCCCATGAAGAAGTATCCCAATATTTTTCCACTTCATAAGGGACCCAACGTTACTAATGACACCTCAATCAGATGTATGGTCTATAAGTTATTAGTGTTTCCCTTCTGAGAGCCAGGTTGGATTCAGGTTCGATCCAACCCGGTCGTACTACAACATTATCCAAAACACATGTGGAGTATACCAAAAGGACCATCTCGATCTAAGGATTCTATCACCATAGACAATTCATCAAACGGACACATGGTTCCCCTGATAGGGCCAAAATGGAGAAACTAGGGCTGGATGGGCCCCGGTCTGGTCCAACCCGGTCAGACTGACCCGGCCCGGATGGCCAGGGTCATGGCGGGCCCAACCCACTGGGCCATGGTCCGACCTGGCCTATGAAGGGGGAATCCCATCCCAGCCCACTGGGCAGCCCACGGTGTAGCCCGCGGTCGGGTGGCCCGACGTGGCTGGGTCTGCCCCAACCGACACCCGGGGGGAGGCACCCCTCGATATTCTGAATGGTCCACCCGACCATTTGGCTTAGCCTATCCCTGCTGATCCATGTGGTGTAGCCTGCTGATATGTGGGACCTCACGGAGCGGGTCATACCCGGTGCGACGCGGCCGATCGGGGCTTCTGTTGTCCCTCCTCCTAGTGGTGCGCGGGCACCACTGTCCCCCCACGGCCGGGCAGATATCAGACGCCCTTCAGCTGCGCCGCCCGCTCTAGCCTCAGTCGTTCGGGTGACACCGCCCTCTTCTACCTGCGGCGCAGACGCGTGCCGCCCAACCTCCAGGCGGTCAGCCGGTTTCCAGCCACCACCAACCTCCGCAGCGGCCAATGGGTCACAGCCTCCCTTGCTACTGATGGCGCAGTCACGCACCACCCTGATTCCACGTAGTCGTCCGGGTGTCAGCCACTACCTTCCTCCGCCATGTTTTTTGGGTTTCGGCCTCCTTTGGCGATGCGGTTGCCTGGCCGCCATCATCACGGAAGCCCGGTATGTTGGTCGTCACCCACTAAGAACATGTCAATAGGATTGTGGAGGGACCGGACCGTGTTCGAGTGGCCCGCACCCTCCGTGTTAAATCTATAGGAGGCAGTTCAATAGAATAAAATCAACATTAAACCACAATGAAATTATAAGTAATTCACTACCTTGATGTTATTTGGATATGTCATGAGGATGGATAAGAAGACATCGACGTTCATAGCTCCCGCACCACACTCCCAATCTGAGCTCGTGTGTCGTCCTCGTTCTTGATCCGGAGGACGTTCTTTGTTAAAGAGGTTCTTCATTTGGAGGATCTCCTTTATTGGAGAATGTTTCTTTAAAGCTCTCCCAAAGTTCCCCCTTATCCAGCATTTTCCCCAAACTCAAGAAAGGTGAGGAGCCACTTAATTATCTTATGAAATAATTCTATTAAAGTTGGCACATTAATTAAATTAAAGTTGGCACATTAACTATGGTAATTACAAGGGCTAACCCACATTAATGGGGAGTTCAGGTGGTCCCCACCACCAAGTATTCAAAATGGAGGTTTCAAGAAAATAAAATAAAATGTGTTGTCTTATTTTATTTTTATTCTTTCAACTCACCCACAAAAATCCGAACAACAAACTTCTACCCTCAACCTACCGTGATCGAGGTGAAGGTCTCTTTAAGTGAATATCAGTGATGTGAGTTCAACAGTGCCCTCAGATTTTAATTCCAAACACTGGTTCAAAAGTTAAAAAAAATCTGCTTGCGCTTTTACTGATAATACCTATAAAAATTTCATAAATTCATTCCAGGCACACCGGGCCTAAAAATCATGCACTGTTAATTTTATCAGACTCCTAATATTCCTGTATAATAAAACAAATTACATGGAAAATTTGGGTCTTTACATTCTCCCCACCTCAGAGCATTGCATCCCCAAAAGCCACAACACAAACTAGGGAAACATGTGGGGGTACTGAGAAAACATTTGAACCTCCCACTCCCATGTTCCCTTCTGGGGGTTCCCATGCTGCCAGCATATGCGTACCTAAGGTATCGATTTCCCACGTAGGACACACACCTTTTGATCCTAAATCTCTACTAGAACCTCTTAAAATTTCGACCCATCGTCGATGTCTAGCTCTCCTCATTCAATGATGTGCGAAGTATCATGTATGTATCTCCTTAGTTAGAATACCTGGAAAACTTCATGCACCTGGTGCAACTGGGGTGAAAGATCTAAGCGGTAATCCACCTCTCCAGCTTTTCTGAGGACCAGATAGGGTCTGATGAACCTCCAAGATATCTTTCTACCCAGTCCAAATCTCTGCAAACCTCCTCGAGGTGAGACCCTTATAAAGACATTGTCACTATCCTCGAACTCCAGAGGTATTCATCTCCTATCAACAAAAGATTTATGCCTACTCTTTGTAGTCTTCATCCACTCCTAGATGATCTGCATCTTCTATGTGGTAGCTCATACCATCTCTGGCCCGACAATTGCAGACTCTTCTCGGTCATTCCAGCACAAAGGTGATCTTCAAGGTTGACTATAAAATTCCTCAAATAGTTCCATACCGATACTCGAGTGATAATTTTTGTAGTATGAGGACTCCACTAAAGGAAATTGATCATCCTAGTTGTGGCCAAAAATAAGGACGCAAGCATGTAGCCTGTCCTCGAGGGTCTGAATGGTCCGCTCTGTGTGACCATCCGTCTGAGGATGGAAGGCGGTGCTCAACCGAAGTTGTGTCCCAAATTCCTCCTGCAACCACTTCCATAGATGATAAGTGAAATTTTCATCATGATCCGAGACAATCGTAGATTTTACTCCATGAATTCATTCAATCTATTGCACGTATAGGCATCCTAAGATCTCTACTGACCCTTGATCTCTGATAGGTAGAAAGTGGGATGACATGGTGAGTCGGTTAATGATCACCCAGATAGAGTCATGAATTCATGATTTTTGTGGAAGTCCTGTCATGAAGTAAATGGAAATTTCATCCCACTTCCACTCTGGCACCACTAGTGGCTGAACTAAGACAGCTAGAACATGATTCTCGGCCTTCACTTGCTGACAAGTGAGGCACCAAGAGGCAAATTCTACCACTGCATTCTTAATTCCTGGCCACTAGTGCTGATTCCGAAGGTCTTGGTACATCTTCGCCACTTTTGTATGTACCGCTATTGGGGACATATGGAACTCCCCCAACACTTCCTCCCATAGCATCACTGACACCACAGTACTTCCTCTAAAGAGGATGATGTGCTCCCCGCCTTTATAAAATCCATCAGGTTCTTGTCCTGTGGATATCTAAGCACATTGAGTATCATAGTCAGTGTCGCTAAGTTGTGCCTCCCTGAATCGCTTATATAGTGGGGGAGTGAATGTCAAAGACTGAAGATAATATAATCTATCTCGATCCACGTAGGATATCTGCAAATTTTCTAGCTGCTCTATTGCCTCACTCAGCAACGGTACACCAGATCTCCTGTCGAGTGCATTTTATACCATGTTCCCCTTCATAAGAGTATAAACTATCTCTAATTCATAGTATTGGAGGAACTCAAGACAATGATGATGTCTCTGGTTCAGGTCTTTATGAGAGAAGATATTCCTGAGACTCTTGTGATCATAGTAGACCGTAAAGCGTTCGCCCATCAAATAATGTTGCCACATCTTCAAAGTGATGAATACTACTTCTAACTCCAGGTCATGGGTAGCGTAGTTCTACTCATGTTATCTCAGATGTCGAGAACCATAGGCTATAACTTCCCACTCCTATATATGGACACATCAATGCTTGGTCCCTTATGAATTATATAATAATACGTACCCAACGCCCTCCTCCAGTAGCCTCAAGATGGGGGCACTCATTTGTCTCTGCCTCAGATCCGAGAAACTCCAATGGCATATCTTCGATCACACAAAGGTTTGACCCTACATCGTCAATGCTGATAAGGGTGTCGCAAGCCTGGAAAAGTTAGCCACAAACCTCCGATGGTAACTGGAAAAACCGACGAAACTATGCACTTCCATCACACTTCTCGGTAGCTCCCATGCAAGCACAACCTCGATTTTCATTGCATCAACCACAACTCCAGCCTCCAATATAACATGTCCCAGAAAGTGGACCTCTCATATCTAGAACTGTCACATCGAGAGTTTACTATAAATCTGCTGCTCCTTGAGTGTGTCCATAACTATCTACATAAGAATGGCATGCTCCTCTTCTGTACCTGAGTATATCAGTATGTCATCGATGAATACTACCATAAAGTGATCAAGGTATGGCTGGAAGATTCTGTTCATGAGTCCCATGAACACTTCTGGGGCATTGGTCATGTTGAATGTCATAACCAAGAACTCATAATGGCCATACCGACATATGAAGGTTGCCTTCTTCACATCCTCGTCTCGTACTTTGACCGGGTGATAGCCTGATCTGAGGTCTATTATCGAAAACCATTCTACTCCCTTCAGCTGATCAAAGATATTGTCAATCTTCGATAGAGGGTACTTTTTATTCACAGTCACCTAGTTCAAGAACCTGTAACCCACACAGAGTCTCAAACTCCCTTCTCCCTTGTTGGTGAACAAAATCGGGGCTGCCCAAGGGGAAACACTGTTCCTAATAAACCCCTTTCTCTGCAAGTCCTCCGTCTATAATCACAGCTCTCAAAGCTCATTGGGATCCATCCAATATGCTAGTGTATATATTCTTGTCATTCAAGGGTATAAGTTGATGTTAAAGTCCACCTCTCTGCAAGGAGGTAGACCCGGAACATCATCAAGGAAAACATCAGTGTACTGGTCCACCACTACAGGAAAACTCAAACTCTCAACATCAACTGCTCTGAGGATAAGGCAATACAACTGATATGTGATTGGATACACCCTCCTTTGGGTATGTCCATCTTGTGTTACAATGGTTCCCTTCTCATCGGTGAAGGAAAAACATGTCCCATCCATGCAGACACACTACACGTTACACCTAATACAGTCGATATGATCATGGATTGTAGATGACCAGTCCATAACCATGATGACATCGTAAGGCCTCGACGCCGCTATTAAAATATCTCAACAGAAGCTCTCGCCTCCTAGATTAGGCCCACAAAGTCATCACCAGTGTGTAATCATCAAATCCTCTCCTGTAACATTCTCTAGCCGTAAGGATCGAGACAATGGCTCCACCGGAATCTCTGAGATCCAAATAAGGGTCGTGGAAATAAATGAATGACTAGAACCAGTGTCTATAAGTAGTGCAGCTAAGGTGGATTAGACATAGATAATTCCTCATATCATCTCTGGAGCACCGTGGTCATAGGCCTCAGCTTCCAAAAGTTGAGATCATCCCTGTCCACCAGTTCCCTGTGGTCGGGGTGGACCACCTGGTGGTGGTGGTGGTAGAACCTCGAATCACCACCCACCGCCTACTTCATGGTGTGCTCCTCTTCCATGTATTCCTTGTGCCTGCAGACCTCCTCGATCGAATCTTTGCCTCTACCCAGGTGGTCTTTCGACCATCTGTTGGTCGTTCGTACGACGGGTCGGGCAGTCACGAGCCATGTGACCCTGCCTGCCGCACGTGTAACATTGTATGTTCATCGCCTATCCCATTCTATCTAGAGAGCCACACGCCACTAATCTTGTATCATATAGTCGTCCACACATATAGTTTTGTTCCTCTTGTACCTCTACGTCATCTGTTTGCTGCTAGTTGCATATGACACTGCTACTTGTCGTCCCGTGGTGGTTCTCGCTACCGGTGGCCGGTCAGCAAGGAAACTATCCACCAAGAGTGCACTCTTTAACACCCATGTCTATGTCGGGATGTAGAAAGAAATATCGAATCTCTAATCTCCCATTTGAGCCCCTGGTCGAGGTTTTGTCCCCTGAAGAAAGAGTCTCACACCATGTCAATAGAGTAGCGTGATACATCGGTGAACCTCACCGAATACTGAGCTATAGTCATGCTTCCCTACTGCAAGTGGACAAGATCTTATATCCACACTGAGCGTAATGTTGTTGGGACTAACACATCCATGAAAATCATCTTGAATTACACTTAGATTAGAGTGACCTCATCGTGAACCTGAAGTATCAAGCTGCACCATATTCCCTCTATTTCATGATGAAGACTGGAAGAAAGGATCACCATGAGATCTTTTGGAGTCTCTACCAGTCGAAAAACTCTAACCACAGCCTTCATCCAGTCTTAAGCCGCATGTGGATCTTTCTCACCCCGGAACCTCGGTGGCCTATAGCGCTGGAACTCATGCAACGCGCTCAAGTGGGGTGCACCCTCTACTACGAGAGCTGGGGGCATCAGCTGCCTAACGGGTAGTGGTGCTGCTGGTAGTCCACCTGATGGTACAACTACTATAAAGGGGCCCTGCACTAATGCATCGTCACTCAGTGGGATGTCATCACGTACTCTAAATAGAACCTTGGATGGCTGTCTGCGTGGAGGCATCATGAAAGAAACAGGTGTGCCACAGTTAATAAGTCATACCTCGTGAGATAACTCAAAGAGATCACAAAGAAAAAATTTCGAATACACACAGGCAATCAGTGTTTTCATGCACTGACACTGTAATTAGAATCCAGGGTCCTGGTGTATGGATACGTTAGTCACTGCACCAACAATGGACTCCCTGAACTAAAAACCACACTCATAACAATTAACACTATTTCCACATAGAAAAAATAAAAGTTATAGTTTTTCAGTAGAAACGAACTCCTTTGATACCAATTTGTCAAAACCTGACCCCAGGGGATCGTGTTGTGACTTCCCAAGCCCACCTTCCATAGGCTAGGGGCTGGCGACTAGCACCAGAAAGGCATATACCTAAAATTGGAAAGGTATTGCCTTTATAACCTCTAAAATCGCCCAACTAATCACAAAGTTAGACACAAATAAAAATTAAGCCCTATAGTAATCCGATTAAGTATAATATGTATAGGGGGCTAGAATAAAATCCCAAATAGAAAATACAAGTATAACAGGAAAGAACACGTAAAACTAAAAATAGCTCATGTGGACACCCGCCAAGGATCCTACCTGAAAGGTAGGTACAACTCTAGAATTGTCGTCTCTGCAGTATGCCTTGTCTATGGTCCACCTTCGATCAGCCTCCAGTCCTGGTACCCTCGTCCTCAGTCAGCGATGTCATCTACATAAGACACAACAAGGTGCGGGTGAACCCCATGCAGGGGTGAGTAAAAAGATACTCAGTATACACTTCGAGACCCCCAAAGGTCTCTCAAATACACAAAGGATAAATCACAATGTAGGGAAACAACAGTCAACCCTACTTAGGTATATACCCATCTCATTCATGAGGAAACACAAGGCCCAACACTTTTAGCCAAATGCTCGACTATTCCACAGAGGAAATACTACCATGAAGTTAACACCACAAAGGTAATTACCACAAAGTTAAATCCACATAGAAGATTACCACAAAGGTATCACCAACAAGGTAAGTACCAAAAAGTTATTTCCACACAGAATAATACCACAACGGTAAAGACTCATCTCACACCAGGTATAACTAAAGTACAGAAGTAAAAATTATTAGTCGAAGGCTATATCATATTATTCTATTAAGTAGCACTGCTTATGACCCACACACTCGATAGGTAACTAACCCCCACTAACCCACATAGGATCTATACAAAACTAACCCCCGCTGACCCCCATAGAATCTGTTTGCACTGACCCACATAGTATCACTGAGCGCTAACCCACACAGGATCTGTATACGCTGAACAACACATAATCTCTGAGAGCTGACCCACATAGGATTTGAGGATGACCCACACATGATCTAAATATTACCCACATAGGATATGAAGATTTTTCAAGTACAACCATCCACTGGGTTCCCGCACTAAGCATGCTTGATTCCGAGAGGTTATGATCCTCCAGCCATCGATCGGTACTTCAAATGCCATGATGTCCTACAAAGAAGTATCCCAATGGTCCACCACGTCATAATGGATCCAATGCATCTAATAGAACGTCAATCGGACGCCCGGTCTGTATGTTATTAGCATTTCTGTTTCAAGGGCCCACTTGGATTCAGGTTCGATCCAACCCAAACATACTCCAACATTATCCAAAACTCAAGTGAAGTATACCAAAATCACTTTCTTGATCCAAGTATTCTGGTTCCAAAGACGGTTCATCAAACAGAAACCTGGTTCTGAAGATATGGCCAATAAGGAAAAACTCGGTCTGGGAGGGCCCGGGTCCGGTCCGACCCAACCTCGGCCGACCCAACCCAGTTTTAGATCACCCTATCCCAACCAAAGTCTTGCCAGGATGGCCCGGTCCATGGTGGTCCTGGCCCGCTGGGCGGCCCATGGTGTAGCCCGCGGTCGAGTGGCCCTTCGTGGTCGGGTCTGCCCTAACCGAAACCAGGGGGAAGGAGCCCCCTGGTATTCCAAACGGTCTGCTGGACCGTTTGGCTCGGCCTATCCTGGCAGTGTCATGTGGTGCCACATGCTAGAATACAGGACCCTCCAGAGTGTCTCATGCCCGGTGCAACGCGGTTGGCTGGTGCTCGGGTCGGTCCTCCTCCCAGCGGTGAGATGGTGCCGCTGTCCTCCGACGGCCGGCCGGATGTCGCCCCCCCCCCCCCTCTACCGGTCGCGTGGACGGGTGTTGCCCAGCCTTCACGCGGTCGGCCGATTGTCGTCCACCCCCATCCTCTGCCACGGCCGATTGGTCGTAGCCTCCCTCACTACTGGCGGCTCGGTTGCGTGCCGCCTAGGTTCCATGCGGTCGACCAGGTTTCGGATGCCGCCTTCCTCCACTACGGTAGTCGGGTAACGGTCTCCTTCGGTGGCATGGTTGTGCTGAAGCCATCATCACTGCTCGCTAGTATGCCGGCCACCACCAACAAAGAACATGTCAATAGTATTTTGGATGGATCATGCCATGTTCGTGTGGCCAGCACCCACTACGTTAAATCCGTAAGAGGAAGTTCAAGAGAATAAAATCAAATTTAAACCATGAAGAACATATAACTAATTCCTTACCTTGACGTTCATTGGAGATGTCGTGAGGAAGGAGAAGAAGACATTGATGTTCTTTAATCCTGCACCATGCTCCCGATCTATGCTCATGTTTCATCCTCATTCTTGATCTGGAGGATGTTCTTCATTGAAAAGGTTCTACATTTGTAGGATCTCCTTTGTTGGATAATGTTTCTCCAAAGCTCTCCCCAAGTTCTCCCTTTTACAACATTTTTTCCCAAACTCAAGAATGGTGAGGATCTACATAATTAAGTTAAGAAATAATTCAATTAATTTTGGCACATTGATTAAATTAATGTTGGCACATTAACTATGGGAATTCCATGCATTAACTCACATTAAAGGGTTTTTCGGGTGGTCCCCACCACAAATTATTCAAATTGGAGGTTTCAAGAAAATAATATAGAAGTTTTTGTCTTATTTTATTTTTATTATTTTAATTCTCCCACAAAAATCCTGAAAACTAACATCCACCCTCGACCTACTACGGTCAAGATGATGGACTCTTTAAGCAAATATTAGTGTTGTGAGTTCAACGGTGCCCCCATATTTCAATTCTGAGTACCAGTTCAAAAGTTACAACAATACACTCATGGGTTTACAAAACGTACCTAAAAAATTTCATAAATTCATTCCGGGCATATCGGGCCTCAGAATCATGCGCCATCAATTTTTGCAGATTCGTAATGTTCCCATATAATAAAAACATTACATGGAAAAATCCAGGTCTTTACAACAATACCCATGTATTTAAATGATCATTTCTCCCATTAAACCCATCATTTCGTTTTTCACATTAATTCATCATCATCCCTAGGAAACCCTTCTATATATAAATCATTCAACATTATTCTTAATAACCAGATAAAAAGAAACATAATAAAGATGATCTAAAATTCTCAAAATAAGGGTAAACATAAGCATTAAAATTTATATTTCAAGATTGAGAATAAGATGATCATATGGGTATAATGGTATAAACAAATTTCATGAGCATAACATAAGAGAAATCATACCCATCAATCCCTGATCAATAAATACATGGCATGAAATAAGGGTTTTTAATGTAAGATTCATCAGAATCATTAATCATGAGCCCTATGATATCAATATTTATCAAAAGAAATTATAACCAATAAAAAGTATAATGAAAACGTTTTTCTATCTTCGAACATCATATTAATAACAAAATTAAAACTTGTTTCATAAAAAATTTGAACCCAGTTAGATCTATTGGAGAACCCCTCTCGTAACTCCCTTCTTCATTCCCATAAAGGCAAGGAACATTACCCAATGCATTGTAGAACTATCTTGGAACACGAATCATATAATCTATATTAGTCTCACCTGGTGTATTCTGGGTGCACCCATCATATAATTTATAATAGGTTCACCCAGAGCTATTGGGACGCACCCAAAATCTATAATAATGTCCATGTATTATTCTTGAATGAAGCAAATAAGGAATTAATTTCATTATAAACTCCTAGATAAATCCATCATTATTTTAAAAATATGATTAACTATATTAAAATAAATAGGTTCCGTAATAATTTCATTGAAACATGAATAACACATGGAAAAGAAACGGGTTCTATAACAATCTATTTGTAATATGATTAACTATTGGGAGAGATATGGCCTTCATAAAAACATCTTTAAAGAATTTTTACACATCCTAAGAAATAATTAGGTTGTAATTGTTAAAAAATATCATGGTGGATAATATGTTACAATTAGGGTTATTTATGTTGATGAATGGAAGAAACATTAAATTATCATTAAAACCTTGTTAAAGAAAATAACCTTTTTATTTATAAAATCACTTTTAAAAACTAAAAATTCACAAAATATTATGAATATAGTTTTATTTAAAAAAATAGTTAAAAACATATAATGTAAACATCATGTAATGTAATGGACGTGATGGTAGGAAAATATATTCATGTCATAAATTTTAAATATAGACATTTGTTTTATGACATTTTGACAAAATGATTCAAAAGTGAACCATTTGGAATTCTTTAATAAATTTCAATTTAATTTATTTTCAAAAAGATAAAATATCATGTAAAATAGATCTAATAAATCATTTTATTTTATAAATTAAAATTTTTAAAATAAAATTTGAAAACATGGATACGAAGTAGAAAAATACCCGATCTAAAAGAAATTACAAGATTAGTGCCAGTTACAAATTATTTTCTTGATGATTATTCAATCAATAAGAGAGGAAATGGAAGTTAAAAATTTATACCACATTCATCACTATATTAGAGTAAAATATATTTTATTCATCAAAATAATATCACATTATTTCCTCCAAAACATCAATTAACAACAAAACTTCCAAAAGAAAAGAGATTAAAACCTAAATCCTTTTCTAATTTGATAACTCTTCAATTATAATCCCCATGAATTAATAAAATCTGATGATAGTTTTAATATATAACATGTAAAAGGTCAGTATATCCACCTCTAAAATTAATATATGTTCATATTGTGAATGTATGTCTCGAAAAAAGAGGATTTGATGTGAATAACACTTAGAAAAATCATACCATTTAATTTGGGAATTAATCAATGAATATATTCTATGTATCTATGGTAAAACCACATAAAAATTGTAGATACAACATAAAATTGTCAAAAGTCATTACACACATAATCATGTCAAAATAAATTTTATTAATAAGTAATATAATCCTATAAAATAAAATTCAGTTAACAGATTATTTTCCACATGGAAAATTTCAAGTCAATTCTATTAAATTAAATAACATATATAAAAAATGAAAATACCATTTAGTAAAAAAATTTAACTTTATTAAATTTAAATGTTTATTATTTAAACCAAACAATAAAATCAATTGGTTAATATGGCATATATCTAAAAAATGAGACTAGAAACCCTTACCATGAGTCCATACATTCTTCGTACGGGTTTGAACATATTGTATAATAATATTATATAAATTATTTTAATTTAATAAGAATATTTTATAGGATTAACACCTAATACATAAATAATTTATTTATTTTATTAAAATTTCATATAAAAATACTTGGTCAAATAAGTCAGCATTAGGTGTTTTGAAGATGTTTGGCTCATTATTTCAAAATAGATTTGGTGTGTTGTGCGCTGCCCAAGAGGCCATTATTTAATGATATCTAGAGTACTAATAATGAGTTTTTATCATAATTCTGTATCAATTAATCTTTTAAAATTATTCATGAAATGTGGTTATGAAATGTTAACTTTGTTACGATCGTGGAGACGGTAGGACATATATACGCATGAGTAATGGTTCCAATTTTCAAAGAAAATTATTGAAAGAAGGTAATTAATATTTTATCATTAAATAATAATAATAATAATATCATAAATAAAATATTATTTGATTAAATATACTTATATATATCTCAATTTGATATGGTGATGAAACAATATTCGTATTGCTTTGTGAAGGTTGTAGTCCACGCCCCCACATGAACGACATTATCATCTTTGAGTGCGAGAAATAAAATTATATATTATCAATTATGAATAATAATTATGTCATAAAAATAATAAATATTTCATGTATATCACATATATTCATTATCTTCATCCTTCTAACCATCCATGTAAATATTTAGTTAAAAATGAATCACATCGTTTCACGAGGAAATAGTCTGTTGTACACGCGAGCGATGTTATTATATACCCATTGTTAAATAATGTAAGAAGTTATATATGATATAACAATTCAATAATTACAAATATGTAAAAAAATTATATATTTACTTTTAATCCATCATTATAAAAATCTTTCAAAGGAAATGATGTAGACCGAATGACATCAGTTCATGAGGCGGTAGTCCGTCGTTCAAACATCAAATGATTTTGTATCCCATTTGATTGAGGATAAGATGGATTTTGGTTATTCCATTAACATAATAACATCAAATTATATGGTATAAACTTTTTTATTAAATAATCATAATTTAATTGTATTTAAAGGCATTGTAAGAAGAAATAAAAAAAATGCACGGTTAAAAAAAATACCTCTTCTTCAGAAAACCTCCATAGGTAAGCACCAAACTATATCATAGGATGGATTTGTTCTAAAAATAAAGGGTCCAAGAAACACGGAGGTAAGTTATGAAGAATTGTTTTAAGGTATTTTTTGATCTAAAGAGATTTTAATGTGTGTAGATTATAGGAGAGCGGGTGGTATTTTATAGGTCATTTTGGCCCTTATCATTTTACTTTAACCACTCTGTAATCCTATTTTGAACTTAAACACAGTAATTAATTTTCAATGCATTCACAGTTCATTATAGTAAAAATATTATTTATACTTATTAGATAATATAAATTTGGATGATTAAAAATTTGGAAATTTTTTATCTAACATAAATTTCATATGTGCAAAATTTTATTTCAAAATTAATACTAAAAGAATTATGTAAAAGGGGTTCTAAATAATAGTATTTTTTACGAGGAATATGATTTTATATAATCTAAATGAATAATAATAATGAAATTTTTCATAATAATTAATAATTATTGATATATAATATATATATTTTTTATTTAAAAAATTCCTCTTTATGGTTTTTTAATTAATTATAATGGAGATACATTTTTTACTTTAAAAAACTTTTAAAAAAACATTTTAAATCGAAAACATTACATACACTCAAATCCAATATATATCTGATTAAAATGCAGTTAAGTGGAATAATGAAAAATTAATAATATATATTTTGTTTTAAATAATAATTAAATCATAATTTGACTTTTAAATTAACTTGATTTATTGGAAAAATGGCATTTTTCAGAAATTGTTATTTTTTAATACTCACTGAAAAATCAATATTTTCAAAAAAAATAAAAGCAGTTAACCAAAGTAAATTTTTATATTATTATTTAAGAAATTAATTTCATTTTATCAAATACATTTTATAAAAATTAAAAAAAATTCATTATAATATTTTTTAATTAAAAGTAATAAAATTAATTTTTGAAGAATATATAATTTTATGAACAAAATTAATTTAATAAAAATTGAATAATTATTTTATAAAAATTTATAGATATTTTATATAGAGAATAAAAATTATATATATCTCATAAATTATTTATTAATATTCAAACCATCAAATTTAATGTCTAGGTCATAATGATTATATATATCGCAAGTTGTTTAATCTCAGTGTTTCATATATTATTAACTGTCAAACAAAAGAATCATAGGTTTGTGTGTACTAAAATATATCTGAGAGATTAAATTTATTTAAAAATAAATATATAACAATGTCTCAGGCTGTCAAATTCTTATCTATGCTTGGTGTGGTGTATTCTATATACTATCGAACATAATTTTATTCTTTTAAAATATAAATTTGTCACATTATTTTATATAAATTTTATTCAATAGCCACCCATTTTATAATTTTGAAATCCCTCAACAGATTTTGGTAGCTTCTTATCCAATGAATGAATCTTAAATCCTTCCTTAGAATAAAACCAATGTCAATAAGGAGTGAATTCATTATGTATTTATGTTCTTCTCATACATTTTAAATTACTTTCTCACATACAGGATCTATAAACCTCATAATTCATTATAATGATGTTATTTTCTTAAAATTATGATTCATATAAAATAATATTTATATTATATTACTCTAAAATCTCTCTGATTCACTAGTATAACATTTTCATGTTTGGGTTGGCTCAACAACCACCATAATATAGGTTATTCCAACATCACCACTTTTCACTATAAATAAGTATAAGGAAACAAATAATGGAAATATATGAAATTAAAAAATAATATTTGAGATGAATTTTTTCAATAAGGAAAATGTAAATATGAATTTTCATTATCGATTAACTTGTTGTGATTAGTAAATTGACCGTAACATAACCATTATGGATTCCATTCTTAATAACCATACCAATACATTCCATAAAATGGGTATTGGGATAAATTAATCAGAAGAAAAAAATAATTATATTACCTTTAATAATATAGGAATGATGATCTTGGTATCATGAATGAATATTAACATTGACACAATGTAACTTCTAGGAAACAATGAATGTTATAACATGCTATGATAAAAATAAAAAATAAATAACTAATATATTAGAAAATAAAGGTTATATATAAATGTATAAAAAGTAATTTACATGAAAAATATTATTAAATAAGATATTAAGATAGTTATGTTTTTTATATAGTACATAAAATCACCTTTTTGGAAGTCATGAGTAAGGATATAGGGTTTCACTTCTAATGTCATTTTCAAATCGAGAATGTTTTTGAAAGAATTTTCAACTAGTAAATTTTGAAATATTATTATATATTAAACCCCAAATACTTTATTCTCATATAATTATTATTTTTTTCTTGTATTATGGCCATTTTATCTTTTTTTGTTCATAATTTACCAAATGTGATTCTTGTAAAAAACTGACTTTATCTCTTATTTTTCTTGGGCATCATTCTCCTCTCTATATATATTATTTATTTTTTTTTAAAAAGAATTATTTATAATTATTTGATATATTAAATTATTTTATAATGTACTTTTATTTCCTCTTTAAAGGGAATCATCTCATAGTATTTTTAGTATGGTTGTTTACAGGAAACAATAAAACCTTTTAAAAAATTGTCAAAAGAATCTTAATTTTCATTGATTTATATATGAATTAATTTTATATATTTTATAACCATTTATAATAATGAATATTATTATCTAGGTATATTATTTTTCCATTTTATATTTATTTCCTTTATTTTTTGAATTTTTCTTTTTTATGAAATTATCAATGTAAAAGGGTATTTCGTATTTTTTAGAGAAGTTTTATAATGATTTTATGAAAAGGTTCTTTCATCTGTGTTAATATCCATTAATGTTTTCTATGAATCACTGGGGATATTATGTAACAATACCATCCATATTATTTCTCTATATGATTTATTATTACGTATTATGTTAATAAACATGAAACTAATTTCTTTCTCACAGGTAAATTAAGTTATGATGGAGTTAATATTTCATCCATGTTATTATGACACGTTTTTATGGATAATACTTATGTGATGGGTGGGTAATTTACATCAATATAATGCATTTTTTATGTTTCCCTACCTCATGAGCTAAAAATGGTATGTCTTTTATTAAGTACATATCCTTTTACACAAATTATTTCATGATTTTAGGAATAATGAACCATCAATTATAAGTAAATGATAGACGAGAAAAGTGGGGTTTCAAGAGGTATATTTTTCATGAGAAAGTTGATTTTAAATGAACTTTATTACAAATAAAAATCCTTATATTAACCATAATTAAAATTTGTTGATATATAATATATAAAAATTTAATTTAAAACATTCCTCATTTGTGTTTTTGAAAATAATTAAATACAGAAGCATTATGTACTTTAAAATAGTTTTCAGAAAACCCCATTTTTTGACCCAAAACATTAGTTATACTAATATCCCATATAATTATGATTAAAATGTAATTTTATATGTTAAATAAAAATAAATATTTCTTATTTTATTTTAAATCACATTAAAATAATAATGGTACATTTAAATTAAAATAATTTGTTAAAAATAAATGTAATTTTTACAGAAATTGGTTTTTTCAATACACTCTAAAAAATCATTATTTTTTTGAAAAATCGGAAACAATCAGCCAATGTAAATTTTGATATTATTATTTAAAAAATAAATTTCATGTTATCACATAAATTTTATAAAAAAATTTATCATTAATTATAATATTTTTTATGAAATGAAATAAAAATAATTTTTGAAGGTAACATATTTCATTAGGAATAAAATTAATTCACCTATAGCTACGTATTCTTCTTCACATGTTGAAAGTGAAAAAAAAATTCTTCTAACTACCCCAATACATTGAATACATTCACAAAATATGAAATGTTCCATAGGTTCATTCTCTATCTAATTTAATACCACAAAAATATGATTATAAATAATGAACTAAGTTAATATCTTGTCCTCTTTGGTAGAATAATCTTTAATTAGTTGTATACATGTGGTATTAAAAAAATAATTTATTATAAATCAACAATGACACTTTTGAATTTTCATGGAAATGATCAAAAATACAAACAATATATATAATTTCTGGTGAGCTAGGACTTTGGTATTAAAGACATATAATTGTAACTATATAACAGATTTGGTCCACTAGTTTCTCGGCTTCATCAAGATCCAACTTATAGTTCGTACTCAATGGTGTTCCAATAATCTTAGTGATAAAAAAATCAAAAGTTATTTAGTATATTAACTTTTATTTAAATTTAAAACATCATTATTTTATAAAATACGAAAACCTGGGAAGAATTTCAGTTCAACCATTAAACGCATTTCTAATTCCATCTGCATAATTTTTTAAAATTCAGTACATAAATAATTTTTTTATAATACAAATAAAATATCTTCTATATAGATTTGAAAACCTATAAAATAATTTGAAATTATTTATATAAATATTTTTTGATCTGTTATACCTTTGGAAAAGACTTTTAAAATAATAAAAGTGGTATTCCTATCATACCAAGCTCTAAGAGACAATTTTAAACAATATAAATCTTTTTTAGTTTGAAAGAATGATTTTGGTAATGTAGATTTTTAAATTTAGGGGGGGTTACAAAAACATCCTCAAATATATACGCATTCAAGAATTTTTTTTGGACATCCATTTGATATAATTTTAAGTCTACGTGTTCTCAATAAGCTAGCTGTATTCTGATTGATTCAAGTATATCTATATGTGCAATGGTATCCTCATATTCTATTCCCACTTCCATCCAATAACAATGTACAACTACCCTATCCTTGTTTCTTATTATTGTGCCGAATTCCTCAACCTTGTTTCTAAACACCCATTTAGTTCTAATAGTCAGGGTGTCTTTAGGTCTATCAATAACTTCCCCAACATTATTTCTTTTAAATTTATTATTTTTTCTTTCATTTCCATTACCTATAATTCAACATTAATTTCATCAGTGATTTTCTAAGGTTTAATCTATGATAATAATTCTTAATGTTCAACCTGGTTTCTTAGATAATCTCTAATCAGTTTACCTCTTTCTATGTCTCTAACTATATCATATATAGGGTGGTATTTAAGAGTCCTAACAAATAGTAAAAAACGTGAGATAGTCACCACATATATTTCGATAGATTTTGGTTTGTGATTTGGAAGTTCCTCACAACTACAGGGTTTTTCTAATTGTTTTACAGTATTATTATATGGATTTTCATATATGGTCAAAGTGGATAAATCATCCTCAAGGTCATCTAAATGTGTTTTAGGACCATGTGGATCAGTCTCACCAAACTTGACTTTGAAAGACTCTTCTACAGTCTCGGTTATTTTGTTAAATACTCTATAGGATATACTAGATGTTGAATAACTACGAAAAAATCATTCAGTGCACTTAGAGGAAAACATGATAAGATTATCCTTTTTTTAATAAGAAATAATTCACATACAAAAAATATAAATTAGGTAAACTTAGATTTCTTATAAATACAAAGATCATACTGGTTTTTTTATAATAGAGTTCTAATTAAAACACTATTAATTATATATCAAGATTTGTTCACATCCTCTACCCAAAAGTAGATGGGGACGTAATATTTAATAAACATTGTCTTAGATATTTCTTGAAGGGTGCAATTTATATTTTCTAAAACTCAATTTTTATAGGGGATTTCTAAGAGTAGAGATGTTATGGTTATTTCCATTTTTTGGGAAAGTTGATTCAATATCATAATATTAAAACTCATGACCATGGTAACTCTTAAAGGTATTAATTCTTGATCTACTTTGTATTTCTAAATATTTTTCATACTTGGTAAAGTGAGAGAATATTTCACTATTTTGAGCTAAATTGAATAACCAATTATACCTAAAAAATCAATCTACTTGTACATAAAAATAGTTCTTTCCACTAATACTATAAAATCTAGATGGTCTAAACCAGTCCATTTGTACCAACTCAAGAGGTTGAGAAGTTAAAACATCTTTTTTGAATTTAACATACATTTTGTATTGTTTTTCCTTTATGAAAGGGTTATTGACATTACAATTTTTGAATTCAAGTGTAGGTACATCCCTGAATATTGAGTGATTATTAAAGTGGCCTAGTCTTCTATTCCAAATCAAAGATTCTTTATGAGAGTCACTTAATCAATAATCATTTTCAAAATTAAATATTCAATATTAAAAAAATACACTTTTTTCAAATAAGTAAAAAATAAATTATTTTTATAATTAGAAAAATTGAATATATTATTTTCAAATTTTCATGAAATATGTCATCACATATCTATGATATGATAAGTATATTGTATTATAAACCATAAAAAATACTTTAGAAATTAAAACTAAGTTAGATCTACTGATTTTACCAATGATAATGATTTTCCCTGTAGAATTGTCACTAAAGGTGACATGTCCACTATCAAAATTTATCAATTTCTTGAAGATTGGGAAATCTATTATAATATTTTGGGAATATCCACTTTTTAGGTACTTTATATTCCTATAGAATCTCTTTACGCATTTCACTTACAAAACAATTTTATACAAAATATGATTTTGGTACCAAAAATATCTTGGGACATGAAATGTTAGTAATAAGAGATTTTGGAACCCATATTTTTTTTATGAGTTTCCTATAATAATATTATAAAATTTATGAAAGAAAGTATTTATTAGGTCCACTTTAAAAAAAATTAGTGGCATAAGTTTTTGAATTGAATTTACGAATAAAAGAGCCCCTAACATTTATTATTTTTCTAGGTTAGTTACCTAGACTAATAATATACATAGGTTGTATTTGTTTACATAGTATTTGAGTTATATTTTATCTACCATTATTAATCATCTATAAGAATTTATTTATTTTCTCATTATGTAACTTTAGTTCCATATTTTCTTTCAAAAACTGATCATTGTTTTGTTTTTCTACATTATGGTCTGGTTTGATATTAAAAAATAAATCATTTTGGTAATTAAATTATTATATTTATATTTAAACAATTCTAGATTATATTCAACCATATTTCAATATTCAAACATTTATAATTTTCACATATCATTATCATTTTCTACACTATAGTTATCAAAATTATATACAAGAGATAAAATAGGCACCTAAGATATATGTCTTGATGCAAATATTTTCTATGCCAGGATAATATTCCAGAGTTTATTTTGAGTCACTAGAGATATCATCAGAGTATCTCTATGTGGATTTCATGGATTTATTATATTTTATACCCTTATCATGTTACTTAATTTTTTACGCTAGCTTGGGAAACGTCGCCTTGACATGTCATTTTATCATTCACTCATAATAGGTAATGTCATTTGAATTATCATCTCTTTTCTAGTTTTTCCTTCAATTCCTTATATTATCACACTCTCCCTTATAACTCGATTTATAAAATAATTTCTTCTTCATATATAGTTTCTAAAACCATTTTGGACAGATGGGCCATTTCCTCATCCTTGTCAACTGGTGATTCATCGTCACTGGAGCTTTCTGTTTGAACTTTTTTTTCTCTTCTGGTTTTGATATAGTAGTCTTGAAGGCTACTAAAATACTATTAGATTCATCATCCTATTCACATTTAATCACAATATCTTTCCCATACGTTATAATATTTCCAATAAATTCTTTGATAGGTAGTTTGTTGATGTCATATGATTCTCTTCTTGAAATTTATTTTCCTCTCAATCTTTTAGGAAGATTACTCTACAGTTGCATGATTTGTTCTTATTATGAAAAATTATTTTCCAAGGATCTCATGGTATTAACTCTCTCAATGAACTTTAATAACATATTATAAATCATCTCATCTGGCTTAATTTTTAATGTATCACATTAAATTGTATTAGTTTTCAATCTCATGTCTTTCACATTAGTTGTTCCTTTATGAGAAATTGATGATGTGTCCCATATTTCATAAGTAGTTTTACTAGATGATATCCTTTTAAACTCTTAATCTCTTAAATCATAGTTAGTAGAATCCATCAGTTTTTAGTTGATGTTATAAGAATGTTTAGTAGCATCATCCCATGTATTCCTAATAGTCTTAGGTAATTCATATTTATCATATATAGTAGACCATATTTCAAAACCCATGATTTAAATATGAATTTTCATCATTATTTTTCATTCATCATAGTTATTTACATTAAATAATGGTGGTCTGTTAGTAGCAAAACCGTCTTAGATATTATCTATTTATATAACTAAATTTATAATTGAGAGAAATTTATGATCATAAAGAAAAGTCAAAACTATTGAAAATATTTTAAAAAATTCCACTAATACCAAATGTTGGTTGGAGTGAGTATCATAATAGGGTGAGAATTGAGTGCCCAATAATATTATTTGTTAAAAAATAGTACAATAGAAATCCCCCAATTAAAAATAATATTGACCAATAAATCAAAATAGTATATCGATATTAATTATAATATTTAAAATGTTTCTCATTGAGTGATTATGTCTCTGTCAAATCATTAAGAATTTAATTCTACCTTTTGAAATCAATTTAATTAATCTAAATTTTATATTAATACTATCTAATACTAAAAATCATAGTAGTATTTTTGTTTATAGTTTTCAAACGAATTCAGTTTAAACCTTTGAAATGAAACAAAAAAACTCACAGCGGAATTAAAACAATAGGTTCAATCGTAAGCTATGACATAATCCCCTCTACATGGAAATAACCATATTCCAATAAGGCTAAATAAATATAATCATGATGCTCAACCTATATTGGGAAAATAAATAATAGCTACAAGATGTCTAGGATACTCAGTGACCCCTTCCACAATAACTGTTGTAATAAAACAATCACAAGTAATACATGGACCTCTTCCAAATCACCATGGGTAAATAAAAGGGAAGAGAGTTAAGAATATATCCTTTATTTTCTAGATAATGTTCATGAGTTAATGTGAATTAAATAAATTAGGTAAACCACATAGTTACTCAATGTAAATATAATAAAGAGAAAGAGAAATTATGAATGTGTTGAAAAGATATTGTTTCCTAGTCAAAATCTCTCTTAAGCATGAGACTCCTCAGATGTATCTTGTAGAGAAACTAAATTGGTTTCTCTAAATATCACAGTTAAAAAGAGTATCATATGATATCTTTTTGCTGACTGTTTGAACAAAATCATATGTTTGATGTGCTTCACTCTTCTAGATTCAATTATTGGTAAGAATTCATAATGTTAATATCTTCAGTAAATGGAACACTTGATCATGTTTTTTACCTTTCCCAACATGAATCACTCATCCTCACTATAGTTTCTTATTTGAATATGTCATGGTGAAATATGGAGACACTATTATAGGAACAATCATTCAGCTATTCTGCATCCCGATACATAGTTCTCCCATCATTAAATGAACCCTGAAGTAGGATAGGATTAACTGTTAGAATAATCATCATTATAAAATTTGATTATATAGTAGTTAGAATCATTTATTTTAAATATCCCAAAATAGTGACAATGATTCATCTTTTTGGTGGATCATGCATGGTAGTGACTAAGGCCATGGGAGCGTCAGGCTGGCGATAAGTTACATGATGGTAGGTGAGGTCTGTTGATTACTCATGATCGCTAATTACTTATTTCAATGGTGACTCGTCTCAGTAGTGACTCAACTCAACAGTCACTCATTTTGGAAATAGTGACCTAGCTTAATGGTGACTCATATTCAAATGTGACTCTTCCCAATGGTGAATCATCTCAATAGTGACTCGTCTTAATGGTGAATTGTCACAATGGGGACTTGTCTCAATGGTGACTCATCACAATAGTGACTTCCCTTAAATTGTGACTCATCTCAATGGTGACTTTTATCAATGGTGACTCATTTTATGGTCGGTCATCCTCTGTGGTGACTAATTTATAGTAGTAGGTAAATTCTATTAGTGACTAAATCATTATAGGGACTCTATTCTAAAGGTGAGAAATTCATGGGGGTGACTCATATTCAATGTCTAATCTTTTCTACTAAGGACTCATCCTCAAGGGTGAGTCTTTTCAATACATAGCCAAATTTTATGAAAATTTCATTATATTATGAAATTATATAATAAAACATATACATCATTAAAAACAAAATTAACATGATTTTTTATCATTAAAACAAGCAGATTCTAATAATCTCCCCATTTTTTTGATAAAAATTATTGAATTTTATAAACCATTTATAGAATAAATTTTTACTTAAAATGGATATTATAAACATTTTAAAAAATTGTACCAAATATATTAAGTAAAAGAAAATATAAAAGTTATGAAAAATGTATTGTATCAAAGGATAAAATCATTATAAAAACAGTAAATAAATTCCATATTTGTTCCCCATCATTTGGGATTATCAAAAATTGAAAAGAAAAATAGAAATAAATAAAATAAAAATATGAATCAGAAGAGATATTCCATTAAAGGGAAAGGGTAATTGTGTAAAATAAAAAAATATACAAATAAATCATACAAAATCCCCTAGAAAAGACAATGTCTTTGTTCAATGCATGTCATCCTGGGTATTGGGAAAGTCATACGACTTGACCTTATTAGAGGAATAGGGCATTGAAGTGGAGGCATGGGTTGAGGTTACTTTGGTAGAGGCTTTAGGGACTGAAGTAGTAACAGTAAGGATAGTGTTAGAAATTATAATATCCATGATGATCACTGGCCAAACATCTTCTGATTGAGATAAAATCAATGGCTTAAATGTAGTAGGAAGTGGTGCAATGGGATATCCAGTAATAGATGTCCTTAAATAATAACAATTGGTATCTGGAGGCATACGATGATAGGTCACTAGAATTGACTCATGTACTACCAATATAGTGCTAGAAAAATCTAGAAAAGGATTCATCTAATTGAGGAAATCCATGATGATTTTTCCTTCTCAATCCATGACACTAAAGATATATTAATTTTCCTATATAAACATATTATGAACATGGGTCACTTATATCAAATGAAATACCTTCTCTTTGAAGGTTCTAGTAATAGGTGGAAACTGAAAATCCTCAATAAGACACATGAAGTGATTGTTCATATCAAACTTAATATATATCTATGAAATATAACACTTAAATACCTCGTTGACAGTATTTATTTCATTTAAAATATCATTCATAAATTCCCTTACCATATTATACACATTATAATTGTTAGGTATAATATACATCAAACATTCATAAAAGAAATTATGGATATCTCTAGAAACTTCCTAGAGCTCTAATCTAAAAACTAGTCTGATCAAATCAATTTCAAAGAAAGGACGTGAAACATTTGAAGTAAATTTAATAGAAGAAATATTATCTATACTCTTTATAAAATAATCCAAACTGTTAGTAAAAAGAGTCTGAATCCCATCCATCATTGATCTCAAATATTCTATCTCACTGAAAAGTATTCTTTTCTCTATTTCTGTTTCATGAATATGATGGCTCATATTGGGATGAATGTGTTGAATCAAAAGATCTAAAAATTTATATCATCTTTTTCAATAAGATTTGTGATTAGAGGAGGATTATTCCTTTGAATTCTATCATAATCATAAGAAACTCATTCCCTGAAAGGATCAATGCCAGGTCTAATAATAGTATCTACAGGTACAGGAGCAGCAACAGGAGAATGGGTAGAAACTATTTCTGTAGAAACCACTATTGGATTTGGTCTAGTACACACAACTGACTCAAATCTCAATATATCCCCAGTAGCATAAATCTATTCCACTATGGATCCCCTATGATCTACTACATCTTGGATAGGAATAACTGGTCTACAATTATTTAGTGGAATACTCTCATCATTAGAGTTTGTTTAATCCAATCCAAGTCTCACATTACATAGATACATATACCATACCTCAAGAGCCAAAACACCTTCTCTAGAAGATGATATAACAGCTAGAGAAACAATAATTTTTTCAACAACTTCATGATCGACAATTGTCTTCCCAACATTATCTCCATAAAGAAGATCAATAAGATGAATAAAAATCCTTGTTAATTCCTCCCCCTTAACATATTCTACTAACTAATCTCTAGAATGTATATCAATATATAAAACAATGATCGATCTCTCCTTAGTTCTAGAAGAAATTAACAAGCCCGGTGAATGAACATGTTCCTAAGGCATCTCAATATCTTCAGCTCAAATATGGCCATTATGGCCATGATGATCTAATCCACCATCACTAAGATATCCATCATTATCTCCCTCGTCTTTTCCATCTCTATTTTTCTTATGTTTTAATTCTTATTTATTTCCATCTCTTCCTTTTCAACTATCTTCTTATTCTTGAGAATTTTCTTCTTTATCTTCTTATTCATATGCATTCACAAAATCCAATCAATCAATTCGATTTACATTTCAATTTTCATAATAAAAAAGAGATACAACATACTTGAAATATCTAGAAGAACTTTTACATTGTTCCTCACCAAAAAAATAAATTTCTTCTTCTTCTCTTCTTCAGTCAATAGAATCTCTCTAAATTTTAATGAAACTAGTTGACTAGTTGAACTAAATGTAATAGAAATATGGATATGAGGAAAATATTTCTTACTACCCTCATCAACTGAAAAAATATTCTCCTCGTCAATAGAAGTAGTATCCTCTTCTACTTTTTCATATTCCTTATCATCACACTCAATCACTTCATCTGGCTCAAAGCTAGGATACACAATATTCTTCAACCTTATTGTGTGATCAATATAATTGAAATAACCAAACATATTTTCAATAGCATCAACCCACTTCCTCTTATTAGGGTTCCAATTTATCATCCCTCTTTCTCAAATTTCCATTATCTTACAAAAACCTCCACTATATAACTCGGTTTCTTCTTCCCCGTCAACCAATCACTTTGCTTCTAGCATGGATTAAATTAACTTTGGGTAAATTAAGTAATTTTACCTACAGTATTTCTTATGAATATACATCATATGAATAATCCAAAACCTACAATAGTTGATTTTATGACCCCTTTTCATAATGTATAGTAGTTATACATCCTAGTATCTAATTATATAAATATCACTTTTTCTTGGGTGTGAGATATGCTGAAAAAATTTGAACATCAAACAAAACACACTATCTAACTCTATTGTAGATAGTCTTCTCAAATTACCATCTCTAATCAACTCAACTAAGGAACCATAATATTTCAGAGAAATACTATCACTTTGAATCTATCCAAGATAGTCATTTGAGACTTTTTCACGAGGAACTTTGATACATCTTTCCCATGTAATTGAAGAGAACACAACTTTATCCCATTTATCCTACTTTGAACCCACTTTTAATAATCCCCAAATCTAAACCTGAAATTATGATAAATTTGGTGTGCTATCCTAAGATAAAATGACATGTCATTAAGCGAGAACCATTTTACCCAATCATGGAATTCGTTTACTTTTAGAACAAAAGATCTGACTGACATCAACTATCAGGACTCATCCCTTGGGGCATGTGTGGTGATTACCCCAATCCCGCCTTCCATAGGCTAGGGACTGGTGACTAGCACCGAAAGGAATATTCCCTAAAAACGAGAAGGCATTGCCTTTATAACCTGTAAACTCACACAACTATGCACAATGCAGGATATAAGATCAAATTAAAACTATATAGTAAACAGGGTGTATAAAGAAAATAAAAATGTCTATAATAAAAGACCAACTATAAAGTACAAGTAAACTAAAATGTACAAGTAAAACTGAAAATAGTTCCTGTGAACACCCTCCAACGAACCTACCTGAAGGGTAGGTATAGCTCTTGAACAGTCTTCTATGTGGTACACCTCATCTAAAGTCCACCTCCAAGCCACCGCCAGTCCTAATACTCTCATCCTTAGTCAGTGATGTTTGTTTTCTGCACCAAACACAATAATGTACGGGCATAGCCCATGCATGGGTGAGTAAAACGATACTCAGTGGGGACCCCAAGACCTCGTAGGTCTCCTAGAGTTACACAAAAGAAAAGGCCACAAAGAAAGAACCCAACTCTACTTAGGTGTATGCCAATACATATACCTATGATATCAAGCTATACTCATCTCATACATGTGGGAAGTATACCATGAAGGTAACACCATGAAGATAAAGTATCACATAGCATAACCTCAATCACAAGCACAAAGTAAAGGCAGCTCGCACCATGATTTATTCTAGGGGTAGTAACAAGTAACATCCCCAGTCACATTGTCGACACCTTGGCTGCTGGAGAACTCCTCTATTAATTATAGTGGGCCTTATGTGTCACACAGAGGCACTTACCACTAATATTGGATAGTTGAGGTACTCCTCTTGTCGAGTACCATGGGTCTTCCATGTCACACAGAGGCACTACCCACCATTGGTCTGCCACATCAAACAAAGGTTCTCCCCCTTGTGGCCGGCTGAGGTACTCCTCCTGTCGAGTATCATGGGTCTGTCACGTCACACAGAGACACTCCCCACCATGGGTCAGCTGCGTCACATAGAGGTACTCCCCAATGGGCATGTCAAGTCACTCCGAGTCGTAATGGTCTGTAATCGTCAGATCTTAGCCAGTCCCAGGGTTATGCACGTAGCGTGCTTGGGATAACCGCTACCCAAGACATTTTTCATACATAAACCACCCTTAAGTCCCAAAAATAAGTATCCCAAACGTTAATCATGTCTTAAGGGTCCCAACGCAACACACGGCGCGTCAATCAGACGCTCGGTCTGTAAGTTATTAGCATTTCGGCTCCGAGGGCCTGGTTGGATTCGGGGTCCAATCCAACTATGGCGTACTCCAAACATATCCAAAACTCAACTAGAGTATACCAAAATGACTTTCTTGATCAAAGGATTCAGGTTCCATAGACGGTTCATCAAACGGACACTTGGTTCACATGTTATGGCCACAAAGGTGTAAGTGGGTCCAGATGGGCTCGGGTCTTGTCTACTAAATCATATTTAGAAATTATTTTAATAAAAATTGTAGGATCAGCTATACCTTTTGAAAATCCATTATAAATAAGAATAGATATGAGAATGTCACACAAATCACTAGATATTTATTTAAACTAAATAAATATTTTTTTTAGTTTGAAAACATTATTTGGAAAATGTCTATTTTAAAAATCAAGGGGTTTTCAACAAAAAATCCACAACTATATACCCATTCAAGAGTGCACTTTTGACTTTTATATGATATAGTTTTATGTCTATATGTTCTCCATAGGCTAGAAGTTTTATTATAGATTCAATTTTGGTTATAGGTGAAAATGTTTCGTCATAGAATTTACCATAATATTGACTATATCATTGTGAAACCTGTCTATCCTTGCTTTTTATTATTGTGGCAGATTCATCAACCTTGTTTCAAAATACACATTTAGTTATTATAGTGAGGGTCAATTTATGTATATCCTGACATTCTCAAATTTTAATCATTTAAAATTGTTTATGTTCTTCTTACATATCCATTACTCTAAATTCAACATTAATTTCATCTCTGATGTTCTTAAGTTCATGTTGTGACATGAATGCTTCGTGTTCAACCAATTTTCTTAGAGAAACTCTAGTCTATGTACCTATATCTATGTATACAACTACATCATCTAGAGGGTGGTATTTGAGATTCCTTATAGATCTATCAAAAATAAATCTTGGTCACGTCATGTCCATATATAGATTCTGGTTCCAATTGTAGAGGTTCCTCAAAACTAGATGGGTTTTCTTCTTATTTTAGAGCAGTATCAGAAGGTTTCTTATTTATGTTCAAAGAGGATAAATCATCCTCAAGGTTTAGTAAATTGGTTTTAGGATCATGTTATTTGTCTCATCAAAATTTACATACATATACTCTTCCATGTTCTTGGTTCTTTTGTAAAACACTCTATAGGATTTACTAGATGGGGAATAAGCAAAAAAAATTACATCATTTCTCATGAAGGAAAACTTTTAAAGATTACCATTTATGTTGACTGACTGAAAATTTAGTTTTTTATTATCAAAACACTTTAATAGGTAAGTGAAAACCACAAAGTACAACATAAAACCAAAAAGTCAAAATAGAAAACATCCCCACATAGATCGGATCTGCCTCACCCCATTATTAACCTCGTATCAACAAACCCCACTAATTCATGAAGGGCCTATTTATCATTTCTATAACTGCATTTTACAATGGGTTTTCTAGGATAAATTAAGTTGTTATTATAAACATTTTGTGAGAAAAAAGGATTCAATGTCTTGAATTTCAAACTCATGACCATAGTTACTTCTTAATGTCTTTATTTTAAATCCACTTAGGTTTTCTACATATTGTTTATACTTGGTAAAGTGAGAGCATGATTCACTTTTTCTAGCTAAGAATAATACACAAGTCTACCTAGAACATTTGTATATAAGTACATAGAAATGGTTATTCCAAATATGACAAGAAACTCTATATGGTCCATACAAGTCCATGTGAACCAACTCAAGTGGTTTAGAATTTGAAACTTCTTTGTTTATTTTAAAATATATTTTTTGTTGCTTCCATATTTGATTTGGGTTAAAGGATCAATCATTTTAGAATTCATGTTCTGGTAGATATATGACTTATTATTTTCTAGTAATATTTCTAAGTAAGTGACTATTATGGTGGCTTAATTACATATTCCAACTCTAATATTCATTATTAATGTAACTTTATCTAGATAAATTTTGTGAAATTAAATTATCAAGATTAATATCATATAATTTTTCTTTTATAAACACAGTAAAAATAAAATTATTTTTTGAATTAAAAACATTCAAATCATTGTTTTGAAATTTGAAAGGAAAACCATCATCACAGAGGTGTGATAAGCTAAGAAAATTGTACTCTAAATCACACATAAAAAGAAATTTAGAAATTAAAATTGAGTTAGAGTTACCGATTTGGACAATGAAAAAATATTTTTAACTTAGCATTGTCACCAAGGGAGACATGTCCACCATCAACCTTTACCATATTCTTAAAGCTTGAGTAGTCTTCTTGTCATATTTCTAGAACAACCAATGTCCAGGTACCATAGATTTCTATAGGTTCACTACATGTAGGCCCCCTACAAAACAATTTAATATCCAAAATGACATTGAGTCCAAAAATTTAAGTAATGAGAGCTTTTTTGAACCATGTTTTCATAATGGTTTCACTATATGAAAATTGTAATCTCTTTGAAATAAAATCATTATTTTCTCTACTTGGTTAATAACTATAATCCTAATATTCAGAATTGGATTTAGGAATAAAAGTTCTCTTAATAATACATCTTTTTCCAGGTTGTTATCCTAGACCATTTATACTCTTAGATGTTATTTTTTACCTAGAATTTGATTAAAAGTTTCTATAACATTAGTAAAAATATCTAAGTATATAAATAATTGGTCATTAGAAAACATCAGTTCTATATTTTCTTTCAGTAATTGAGCATTGTTTTTATTTTCTATAGCAAGGTCATCTTTTATATTAGTACGTAAAGCATGATTTTTATTTTAAATTGTGTGTTCTTCTTTAAGATCAATGAAGATATCTTCTAGAATATTTAAATATGAAAACATTTCTTATTTTTTACATATCATTAACATTTTCCTCACCATAATGATCAGAATTATATACAGGAGATATTATAGCTACCTCATTTTTTTATGAAGCACATATTATCTCTATTAGTATTATCATCTTAAGTTGACTATGAGTCACTGGAGTTATCCTTATAGGAACTCTATTTGGATTTCATGGATTTCTTATATTTTATATCAATTTCATCATACTTATTTATGAACTTACCTTGGTAAATTCACCCTTTCCACATCCTTTTCTTTTGAACTCATAACAGGTAATGTCATTTGAATTATTATCTATTTTCCTTCTCCCAATTCCCACTATTATCATACATTCCCTTTTAACATGGCTTCTAGAATAATTTCTTCTTCTTATATAATTTATTAAACCGTTTTCTAGATTTTTCATCTCTATATAACTATCCGTTGGTGATTCCTCATCATTGGATATTTTACATTGAACCTTTTCTTTCTCTTTCTAGTTTCATTCAGTAGTCTTGAAGGCTAATGACTTCCATTTATGTTTATCATCTTAATCTAAGTTACATTATTCTCTTCCTCACACATCATCATCATTCCAATCATTTAATTTATATGTATTTTTATGATGTCATGTAATTCTCTTATTGAAACCAATTATCCTCTCTTTATATTAGTGATACATATCAATATTTCCAATATTTGATCTTTTTCTGGATTTTTACTTCTAAAAGAGCTCACAATATTAATTATCTCATTGAATCTAAGATACATATTAAAAATCAGATCATCATGTTTCATACATAATGTATCATATTTAATCGGTGAAGTAGTCAACCTCATTCTTCCACATTAGTCTTTCCTTCATGAGAAATAAATAATGTGTCTCATATTTCATAAGACATTTTACTAGAAAATATCCTATTAAATTATTCATAACCAAACGCATTGTAAAGAGAATTAATGTCTTTATATTTGTTATAATAAGTAATTTTAGTAGAATCATCCCATTTATTCCTATAATCCTTAAATAATTCATATTTAACTTCTATTGAAAACTATATTTCAAAACCCATTCATTCACAATGCATTTTCATTTTTATTTTCCATTGAGAACATTGATTTTCATTAAATAAAAGAGTTAGGTTATAGTGAAACCGTCTTGTCTAATATTCATTTAAAGAAATAAATTTTTAATTTATATAAAAGTAATCTCTTTAAAACTCAACTACAATAATAGTTTAAAACCTTTTTAAAAATCCCTTAATACCAAATGTTTTTCAGAGTGAGTATCTCAAGAATGGGGGGTGAATTGAGTACCTAGAAATTTTTTTTATTAAAAACAAGTTCAATTAAAATCCACCAATTTGAAATAAATTTTTCAGTGAATCAATATAGAAAATGATATAAATTGCGATATTTTAACATAATTCTCAAAGAGTGGTGTTGTTTAAGTTAAAATAATATGAATATTATTCAAACATCTGAAATTAACTTACATAATCAAAACATTATGTACAAAAGTTGAGATAAATAACTATACTTTTTTTAGTTTTTATTATAGAAAAACAATTTATTTAGTTTAATTCTTTGAAATGAAGAAAAAAAACACATTGTGAAATAAATAAAATAGGTTCAGTTTGAAGTTGATACATAATCCCCTCCACTTGGAAATCACTTAATTATATTAATATTATATAAATATAATAGTGATCTAGCACCTAGATTGGGTAAACAAACAATAGATACAAGCTATCTAGGCCATGCTGGGACCTCTTCCATAATAATAGTGGGAATGAGAAAAACACAGGCCACACATGGTCCTATTCCACAAAACATGGGGAAGTAAATGTTAAGATAGTTAAGAATATATATTATATCTTCCAATTATTATGCTAAAGATAGTGTGCATTCTATAAATATGGTAAAACACACACTTCTCAAATATTACTACAAGAAACTGAAAGAAAAATTATAAAAGTGTAGAAAAGATAATGTGTCACGTTCTTATGTTCTCTTAAGATTGAGATTCCTCAGATGTTTCACGGATAGAAGGACAAGTCATTTCTCTAAAAAGTGCAGAAAAATAGAGCATCATAATCCCAATTTGTTCTGATTATTTTAAGTAAATTGTGTTTTCGATGCGCTTCACCCTTCTATAGTTGGTTGTAGGCAATAATGCTTTGTGTAAAGATCTTTTGTACGTGGAATACTTATTCATGTGTTTTCAGTTTCCCATCCTGCATCACTCATCCACATGAGAGTGTATTATCTAAATATATACTACTCTAGGATAGAGAGACTGTTATAGGAATAATCATCTGGGAGTTCTTCATCCTCACACATAGTTCTGACATCATTTAATGTTTTTTACAATAGTTTAAGCATAACCGTTAAAATAACCGTAAGAATTAAATTAAATAACAAAAAAATTATAATCATTTAGTTTAAATATATCATAAAATTTTTGGTGAGTCATTTTGGTTGTGACACATGTCTGGTGGTGAGTAGGGGCAATGGTGAGTCTGGCTGGCAATCGGTTATTTGAGAGAATGTTAGGTCTGGCGGTGACTCTTTTTCAGTGGTGACTCATATCAATGGTGAAAATCTCAAAGGTGAATCATTCAAATGGTGACTCTTCTTCTATGGTTACTCATCTCTATGGTGAATCATCGTCATTTGGGACTTTCATAAACTATGACTCATCTCAATGGTGGCCCATCTCAACAGAGACTCATCCCAATAGTTAATCATCTACAACATGACATATCTTCAATAGTGACTCATCTCAAAGGTGAAATTTTTAAAGGGTGACTCATTTGATTGTCGGTCATCTTCAGTGTTGACTCCTTTCTGGATGTATATAAAGTATGGGTTGAATCAATCATGATGGTTTCTATTTTCAAGTTGTGAGACTTTCATGACTGTCAATCATCATCAACAGTGAGTCTTTTCTCATTGTGAAATATCCTCAATGGTAAGTCTTTTCAATACCTATCCAAATTTTCTAAAAAAATCATTATATTATAAAATAATATAATAAAAGATAAGACCCATTAAAAAATAATTCCCATGATTTTTGGGAATTAAAACAAAGAGATTCCAATAATTATCTAGTATCTTGGTGTAGTAAGACGCAAAATTTTGATGTGTTGTCTACTATTGAAGTTGAATACTTAATTTTATGTGGTTTATGTGATAAAATTTTATTAATGAAATGGATTCTTATAGACTATGCATATAAATTTAGAAATTTACCTATAAATTTTGACATCACAATTGAAATAAATATTTCTATCAATCCAGTGTCTCACTCTAGAACAAATCAATTTGATGTAATAAATCACTTTTTTAGAGATCATTTTCGAAAGATTGATATAACTATTGAATTAATAAAAATTGAACATCCAGTTGCTTGTATTTTTAATAATACATTGACTTTTTAGATATTCACGTACATATCGAATTAAGTAATAATGATAATTTTTTGTTCAAATTTTAATTACGGGTACCCAATTTTGAAAATTATCCACTGTTGGAAATTACATACTGTTGAAAATTACCTACCCTTAGTAATTACCAACCATTGTAAATTACCCACCATTAGAAATTACCCACCACTATAAATTACCCACCATTTGTACTTAATCCCTTTTGGAAATGACATAACGTTGTAAATTACCCACCATTAAAAATTACCCTCCATTAGAATCAACCCACAATTGAAAATTACCAACTGTTAACAATTTATTTTAAGTAAATTATTTCTTTTAATTTTAATTTAAATGTTTTCTTATGATTTCCGTTTTTAAAAAAAACTAATTGATATATATTAGGGGTTAAATCTAAGTTTTAATCATGCTCTCTCTCATGCATTTTTCCCTTCGAACTTCTCTGTTACCTTTCTGTCCTAACATTTGGATTTCTATCTTTCTCAATTAAACATTTACTATGTTGCAATGGCTAGTTTGATGTGACTTTCCAAGTCATCTCCTTAGTATTTTCATCCTTATAATAATCCTTGAAGATATTTTATAATACTAGTATTCATTCCATGGAACCATCAACTCTAAAATCATACAAAGGTTACTGAGAATGATGCTGTGTAATGGATTTTGTCCAGTAGATCAGTAGTTCTCAAAGTGATCCAATACCAGGGATATATATACTAGTTTCTGAATAATAAGAGATCATTCTATCCTAGGTTGTTTCAACAGTTTTATCAATTTTAGAATTTTATTATTAGGGAAAATAAATATTTGATTCGATGAATAATGGATGGAAAAGAGGTATTCTTATATATGAAATGATGTGATATGTGTACTATAGTACCTCATGAAAGTGTTTTGAATGAATATAAAGGGTATATTCCAAGTGATAGTAATTTTTTGTGTATGATAATTATTTAGTATATATGAAAGGATATCGAAACCTTATAAGACATGTTACAACTAAATTTTATGGTGATTGTAGATTTATGTTTATGTCTATACGACACATGTTATTACCTAGAAAATGATACTTTAGTGGGATGAGATACTTGGGTGTATATATCCAATTGATTATGAAATGGAGAGACATAATCAATTTGTATATGTATCTATTGTTTAATATGATTGATTTATGAGGGAAAACATCCTGGTTTAACTCCCTTATCTATCCTATGTTTATTTCATATATTTTTGAGGACAAAGGATTATATGATGTAGATGAGGAACCCATAGTAAAGTGTTAAGGATTATTTCATTCCAAAGTGATTAGAAAAATAATGAAGGTAAATTCGAACTTATAGATGATGAAATGGGTGTATTATGTTGATAAGATCCTTGGAGGATTTAAATCATATTCACAACTTTACCAGACCAAAGAACCTTGTTGATCCTATATTGGAGCCAAATAATGTAGTAGATTATTTAAATTAAGAGAAAAAAGAAGTAGAGGATACAACACCTTGTTGTGAGGACGAGTTATCAGTTAAAGAGGGTAGTGAACCTCACATACCTAAGAGTAGAATGGTTTATTTTGGTCCATCTAGTCCTATAATACCACTACCTATTAGAAAAATTATTTTACGTGAAGATGTCGATGTAGAGGAAATATAATTTTCAGGAGAAGAAAAGTTTAAAAGTTCTCTATCTAAATCTTCTAAGAATGTTGTGGATGTTTCTGATAATGAAACGGATGGTGATGAAAATGGATATGATGGAACTAAGGGGGATCATAATGATGATGGAAATAATGTGAGTGGTGGATAAGATAAATTTGATGATGATTTTGATGTAGATGTCTGTGATGATGGATCTGGTCATGGTGGTCCTGATGATCATGATATGACTCAGTCACATAATTCTTCTCCAATTGTATTTATTTATACTAAATAAATACCATGTTTTTCTTCAAAATGATGATAATCATTTCTTTATAGATATGATATGGGGGAATATGTTGAGGTGGGGGGGGGAATATCTTAGTTTTGTTAGAAACCGAGTTGACCCTTCAAATGATGAGCCTATGGTTTTGTCTTCCTCTAGGGTGAATGTCATGGATTTTAATGAGGTGGAAAGCTTCCATGGGTATGTGAGTATTAGATTAGAATATTCATATGCTGAAATTTATGAGATAAGTCCACCAAATCATGGTAGAGCAGATTGATGTTGAAGGAGAGATTTAGGGATTTTCTTCAGATGTACCATCCACACCTTATCCAGTAGAGTTTTATGTGCCTCATGGTAAGAGAGATATTTCACCCCTAGATGATTTTACACATGTTCCGTTGGATAATATTTATATATATGATATAATTTTTTTAGAGAGAGTCTTATTTCAAATTGAGGTAGGATTTTGGGGAGTTAGAAACCTCCACTCAAACAGCTTGGTGAGAATGATTCTTGATACCAATTTGAGTTGGTTGTGTGAGATATATAGATAAATATGATTCATCATAGTCAAGAGGATGAAATTGAGAAAAAAAATTTATCCATCATGATGTAGCCTTTGAGGTCTTTGATGGAGGAGAATATGACATCTTTTACTGATAGTTATCTACTTTTTTAGAGAAAATAGAGACTATATATTATATAGATTATACATCAATTGCTCTAAATCTTTTATCATACATGGATGTAGAGTTAATTAATTTTGTTGGGAGTGAAGAAATTTGTGCCTCTAAATTAGATGATCATACTACTCCTCAAAAGAATATAAGGTTGATCAGAGAGAATAGTGATCATATTTATAAGATGGTAAGGGAACGTTTGAATGATACGATAAATGATAGGGACCACATCTCTATGCCTGTAAAATATTATCTTTCTAAAATTCAAAATGACATTGAATTGAACTCAAAATTCATGTTTCTAGATCATAATCATCAAATTCCACAAGTTACCCAAGATTTCAAGGATAAGGTCAATCATTTTAAGGTGATGACAGTCATTCTTAATTTATTTATAGTGTAAAATAAACATTTCCGCATTTCTATGGAGCATAGAGGAATCATTATCATTTATTTCATCAACCTATTGAGAAATTTCTTACATGTATCTGGTATTATATTTGTACCTCATGAGGCCATTATAGTGACTTATCTGTAATCTTCTCCATCCACTTACCTTGAATATTCTAGACCATTTGTTTTTAGGAATCAAAATTCTCCTTTACCAACTCAGTTTCATCCTATTAGTTTTTCTCTGCTAGAAGTATTAAATAATATTCTATAAGTGATTATCCAAGAGTTACCCACTTCTATATCTTTTCCTAAAACCCCTAAACTAGTTTCTTTAGCCTCTACCTCTATTCCCATATCACCGACAAAAGGAAAAGGACTAGAAAATTCCAGGTATCTAGGCTAAGAGTAGTTGAGATTTACTTTTTTCT
Source organism: Viscum album (assembly GCA_963277665.1). Classification (NCBI taxonomy): domain Eukaryota; kingdom Viridiplantae; phylum Streptophyta; class Magnoliopsida; order Santalales; family Viscaceae; genus Viscum; species Viscum album. Next base: position 781,524,424 of record OY728141.1, read on the forward strand.
TTGATAGGGACATCATTGTTGTTTTTTCTTAACTTTTTTTGATGTAATACACTCACTTTTTCATCAATAGAATGTCTCTTCTTATTCAACATTTTATTATTTTTCTTTTTTCTTTATTATCTTCACTTTTTGATAATCCCAAAATTGGGAGCATACCAAGGGTCATTTAAAACCATATTTATTTATCTTCTATTTTATCTTTATTGTTTATGATGAAACTCTCACATTTTATTTTTAAGGATTTTTGAAGATTTATTTTATTCTAAATATTATTCCATACATTTTTTTTAACATTTCGTAATTTTTTATTGTCCAAAATGGGGATATTGTGGGAACCTCTTAGTTTTAATAACCATGAATCATATCAATTATAACTTTAAGAGATTTATTGTTTTATGATAGCATTTAATAACAAAATTTGATTTGATGAAATATTTGTTAAGTTTAGAAAATACCTATTATTAGACATTACCTACCACCATAGTTGAGTAAGTAGTAGAAAAGACTCCCCACCAGAAAAGTTTCACCACCAGAAAAGACTCACCACTAGAAAAGATTTTACGATAGAAAATATTCACTATTAGACGTGACTCATTTCCTGAGCTAAGTCACCGTCAGGAATGAATCACCATCAATAAACTATTACCATATAACAAACCACCATATTACCTAACATCAGATGACCAACCACTAGAGGTCCCAATGTCAGGTGATTCACCACTAAATACGATTCACCATTGAAATATGAGTAACTTCTAGATGAAATAATTCCATACATCCTATGATATTCCTGACTCACCACTGGAAGGACTCATCACCAGACATGAGTCACCGTTAGCATGTTACACCATCATGGTTCTGAGGAATTTGAATTAAATACTCTCAATAGATATATTAACCCAATTAATGAAAAGATATATTTTATGATTATATTGATAACTATTATATGGAAATAATAAATTCTATTTTAGATAAGATTAAGAGGATGTAGAGAATCATGAAGATTATTCTTCAAATTGACTCTCCATCATGTAGTGCTTCAATTATTAAAAATAAGAATCATTTGTGCTAGTGTGAGCGATGATATAAAACATCTGATCAAGTTTTATACATACTATATACAGATAATATTATTCCATAAGATCTTGAATGATTCCTTAATTCTCTAATTATATTGTTGAAGGGTGGAATACACAGAAAATTCAGATCATTTTTTATAGTTAGAAAAAAATAGAGCATTACAAAAAATTATTTTACTACTATTTTCAATGAAACAACTCAATATCCTCTTCATTAATCATCCAAGGAGACTCAAGAATATGGAGAAATTCAATCCATGTAGTACTTATATAGACACTTGCTTTTTATATATTAATATTACATCATTTTTTTGGAATTCTTAAATCATTATCAAACAGACGCCCAAAGACCATATTATGTTATTTAATTTGAAATATGGAAACATACACACTAATACATAATTGAGTTTCATTATGTACCACTTGGTTCTCCATTACTATCAGCCTTTGTATACACATCATACATAAATCATGTCTTCATAACCTAGGGAATGGAATCATAGGAAAGAGGTGAGCTTATATGCCCAGTAAAATTAAACAAGGGAGATATGTAAGAATAACATGAGTATAAGGGTATGATAGCGTGATGATAACATTAGAATATGACACCCTACCTATCAGATATCAAAAAAATGAATCAGATAATAGATATAGGTATTTTTTAATACACGATTAATAATGTAATCAAGATCATAATCAAATAAATCAAAACATAGTTTTAAGACATAAAAGTTGTGGCAGACACATAATTAAAAAAATAACTACAATAGTAGTAAAGGCATCTTTTCTAGGGTAGTATTAGTAGTATGGGTTCACTCTCCCCACCATCTTGGTGGTCATGGACTCCCATGACCATATTAGTAGTCACATTTATCCCCCAAGACCATCACAGTAGACAATGCCCTTTACAGAACCGAGTTCACTCCTCATTTCATCCTTTTCTATATCATGAGAAATAAATATTTTCCCAATGCATTGGAGGGTGATAGAAGTCCCAATCATCTCATAATTAAATCAAAAATACATGTTCCACAAGATAATAAAAAATCATATCATAACCTATGAAATTAAATGTGTATCATAAACCAATAATCATAACATAATTGGTTGAAAAGTGACAGGTTTCATGATAATTTTATCAAATAATAACCCATGAAAAGAATTAGGTTTCATAAGCATATAACCTGTGAAAGGGAAATATATTTCATAAAAAATAACTTCTAAAATATAAACGGGTTACTTAAACATCATGTCATCAAAACATAATCCATTTAGAGGAAGAGGATGAATGGAACCTTTTTTATAATTTCGATAGAATTACATGAGTAACATCACCGGATTTTATCTTAGATGGAAAATAACTTGGAAATATATTTTAAAAAACATTTCTTGTGAAAATAGTCTTTTCTTATTTGAAAAATCATTTTTTAAACATAAAACCATTTTAAAAACATTTTATTGAAAATACACTTGAAAACATATAAAGGGTGACATAAAAATATTTAGAAAACATTTTTCTTTGAAAAATATACTGGAATCTTGAAATTTTTTTCAAAAACAATTCTTTGATAATTGATTCAAAATATATAATGAAATCTTGAAAAAAATTAAATAATCTGAAAAATATAAAGTATGAATGAAATTTTTTTGAAAAAATCATTTTTTTTTGAAAATTCTGACAACAAAAATGACCAAACATAATATTAAGAAAAACATTTCTCTTTAAAAGGATTATATTAAAATTCTAAGTGATGCTTAATAGGGGTTATGTTCATGACCATGGATGAATCTCTACATGTCAAATATTCCTTTTCCACCATAAAAATTATAGAAAGGTGCCTAGATCAGAAACTCACAATAATATTATATTAAAATAAATTGATAAATAATTAAAACATTTGTAAAAATTTAATTTAGATATCATAGTATAAAATTTTATAAAACAATTTTAGAAAACTTTGTTTTTAAAGAACATGTATTTTATAATGGAGAGAGAGGTAAAGCCCGACTTTCTGAACAAAACATTCTTACTTGTATTATGTACCAAAGAGTCGAGACATGTTAAAAATACATGTATATATCTTGAAAAATAGGAGTAAAATAAAAATAATGAGCTTTATTGAGATATGGATCATAATATTTCATTATTGGGAGCATAATCATAAAAAATATCGATAAATGATGAGATTGTAGGAATAAAATGATGCCACATTGGTAACATTGAATCATAATACAATAATAAAATTAAATGAAGCTCAAAATATAATTAAAATAATTATGGTTATGATATAACATTTCAAAGGGTATTATGTACACCTCATAGATAAATATAGGTTCATGAAAAGGAATGTCTCTCAAAGAAGGATAATTGATACAAAATTACATTACTGATTTGGTAACATGTCAAATATAAACTCCATGAAATAAATATCATAATTGAATTTTTAAATAATAAAATATTTAATAATATGAATATTTTATTGCATTCATGGGTATTATTTAATCCTCATAGAAAAAATAGATGCATGACATGGCATGTGTCTCAATAAGAAAAATTGAGACAAAATTACTTTAGTGATTTGGTTACTTTTGAACCACAATCTCCATGAAAGAAATATCCTAAATGGATATGTAAATACCCATAAATTTTAAAATAATAATCTCAGAATTCATTAATGAGAATTAAATACACCGTACAAAATAAATTTTTGGTGAATAAGATATAAATCTCACAAAAATAAAAGTGAGATGAGAAAACCCTTACCTTAAGTCTCAAATTTCATCGTACACATTCAAACCTCCTATATAATAAATATAAGTTTACTATACATATAAAATAGAAATCTATTATTATATCTAATACCATAAATTATTTGGTTTTGAATTTATACTATTCATTTATTAACACTCCATGTTAATTCTATGTTTTGCGTGATATCAATTTTGTTTTTTGTATATGTCATGGATTATTGTTACTGATCCTCTTATATTGATTGTGATATTATTAATTAAAAATGAAAAAAATGATATAAATATAATATATATTCAATATATATATATTTATAGTAATATATATAATATATATATATATGAAATGGAGTACACCTTTTATGGAGACGATAGGTCATATGTACACATTATCGTTGTTTCCTTCTTATTGTCATATTCAAAGAATGAAAGTGAATAAAATATATGTTAATATTTATTATAATTATATTATAATTTCTATGTCACATATTTAATATAATTTCATTAAACCCATCCTTAATACATTTCATGTACAGTGAACAAATAACATCACATTGAGGAGGTGATAGTCCACATGTCCACAAGCAAAGTTATCATGTTTACACAAAAAGTAAATCATGAATATATGTGTTATATAACAATTAAATAAGAATAAATACATCATTAATATCATATATACAGTATATAAACATATTTTTCAACAAATTATCAACCATGATATATGTTAAAGGAAAAATGATCAACATTGTTTCAATAGGGGGTAGCTCGACCATACACAAAAACGATAAGTTTTTTACCCATTAGATAGAAGTTGTGTAAGTGTAGGGAGAACCCTTATAATAAAAAAATATAATTAAATTTAGTATAATGTTGTTATTATATAATCATGTAATAATAATACTTTATGAGATATATAATGAGAATAAAATAAAGGATCTTGAAGAAGTATGTTACCTCTTCTTTGGGTAACACTTCTTAGTTTGTATAAAAGGTCTTCTTTGGGAGGATTTCATCAAAAATAGAAGCATAGAGGATCAATGAAGTGATTTTAAGAGATTATTAAATTATAATTTTGGATATATAAAGGTATTTTGTGGATTTAATTAGTTGTAGGGGTGTGTGCTTTTTTATTGTGTTGGAGGAGTAACATTCTTCTAAATTTTTAAAATGGATTTTCACCCACACTTTCCCATTCCAAGTGGAATAAATAATATTCCAAATACAATAAAATGGAGGATAGGGTCTGAATATTAATATAAAATGTATTTTTTATAATTTCATAGGTTATTTGTGTCCTTACTTTTATTGGTTAATCATTTGTTAAGATAATTTTTCTCTTAATCATTATAATTAATTTTCATCATATTCACCAATGTTTTTTCTTAAAAACAAATATTACTTTATTGTTTATTTTGAATTATTCTGATTCCAATAATTAAATCCATTTTTCCAAATTCCAATTTAGGAAGTGATGGAAATTAACTTAAACATAATCCCGCAGATGATACGAAAATGCGGGTTTCTAAATTAAAAACATTCAAGAGTGTGCTAAAATTTTATATCCAATCTCCTGGTGAAAGTCATTAAAATGACCTAAATTGGATTAAATGATATAAAATTTACCTAATTATAACTCTAAACTAAATGAAAACATAATTTTACAGTATAAATAAATTACATAAAAAAGTAGTTTGGAATTAAAATTTAGTATTTTTCACTATTCACCAAAAAATGAAACCTCATAAGAAAATACAAAAAATTAACCCAAAGATAATTTTGTTGCTATTTAAAAAATTTATTATATTTATACATATAAAATTTAAATAATTTGATTAAAAATAATTTCTCCATTAAATGGTTGTAAAACAATCCTTGGAAAAATATAGGTTTTATACATAAAATTGGGTTTGTTATTATCTAATATCTATCATATATATTGTATGATTATCAAAAATAATGTTTGAATATATAATATGTAATATTATAGAAAACATTAATTAAAATTTTTTAAAAAAAAATCTTAGGATAAAATTGTGTTTATACATTAGAAAAAAATCTTAGAAATTTAATTTCGTTATTTTGAAATAGTTCCTTCATTCACTTCAACTAATTGATAAAAAATGATTAATTCTATATAAATGCATAACTAATATTTTTATAATATAGTTAATATTAATCAATAAATCCTTTCAAATGGATAGGGGATAGTTATAATAAAATTTTAATTATAATATTTATTGTATATTGTAGTTTTGTAAAACTCCGTCTTGTGGGTAATGAGAGCTATCTAAGGGATTCAGTATTGTGTGTAATATAAGAAAAAAAATAGTGTTGTGTGTACCTCAAGATAATATAATTATTTTTTGTGGTGAAATATTAACATTTTGTTTCATATAATGAAATAAAAACTAAGTTCTTTTATTTTAAAAAATAAAATTCTATGTTGCATGAAATGTAAAATATCGAAAATATTAAATTATTTCAAAAAAAGATTTCACAAAACATTTGTGTGTTACATTAAACCACCAAAAAATGAATTTCTCCCTTGAAAATCATCTAGGTTATTAAAGGACTAATACTTGAAAGTTCCTTTCATTGAAAACCACATTATAAAAGTGAATACTAAAACATGCTTTATAAAAAGGAATGTTGGAAACATGAATTTTAACCAAAGTAACTCATAACCAGGTTTACGCATGGTTGAACATAGGTGTAAAGTGAAAACATGGTCATGTAAGAAAAATCTAATTATCTAGTTCTAGTAGAGAGTGATAGATAACATGTTTAAGAGAATGTTAAAAAGACATAAATCTATGATCATCTAAGGGACCATTTAATTCATCAAAAACAAACATACTAGGATAAAATTTTTAATTTCATGATACATTCCCGAAAGTTGAATAATTTTCATGATAATATATATATATATAATCCAAAGGCCTAAGAGTGAGTCAGACCCACTCCTACCAAACTTTATTTAAAAATAAAAGACAATGTCATAACATAAAAAGGGAGGTTTACATAGCCTAGTAAAGAACAATTATATCCATTCCTTCTGTCTATGGATAAAATTATACGCTGGTTATCTAATATGGATAAATATACATATGGTGAAGTCGTACATAAATCATTAACTCCTCATCCAAAGTTCATCGTAAACATTTCCTTAAATGGTTAACCTTATAACCCTTTTGAAAGATGAAAATCCAGAATAATAGTAAGAATGTCACTAAATTTCTCAAAATTCATCTTAAATTGAATTAACATAAATTCATTGGGAAAACATGAATTATACCTTATACCAACAACAACTGGATATATTCTTCAAATACATGATGTTTTGAACTTCATCCATAATAACATCGATAATGTTTTTAAAAAAATTCCTCATTCATTCTGAGGTCATTAATACTATTCAATTTTCATTATCCATATCATCATATTTTTATCCATATAAAATATCATTTCTCTTCCTCAAGAACATTTTAGGGGATACCATTCCTTAATCTAAATATCACCTTTCCATTAAATTCATTTTCTATATCATCTGCACCGTTTAAAATATCCTTTCAAACCCATAACAAAAACTTATAGTGAAAGTACATATGTATTTCCTGATTCATATAATATAGTTTTTTAATCCTAAAACATTTATACTTCAGGAATTCAAATTTATTCGTAAACCATTATGCATGATTCATCATATTATTCATTAATAACCCCTTCCTAAAATCTGAAATATGAAAATTTTATTAAGTTTCCTCAACCATAATTTAATCATCCATATAAAAAATTAATATAATAAAAAGTAAGAACATATAAAAACATTCACATGTCATTTTTGTCCCCTATATATTCAGTATTATAACCAATACTTATACCACCTTCATGATTCTCTTCATTAGATTTCCACTTTGGAAATAAATTTTCATTTTTACCGAAATTTCCACATCTAAAACATTAAAGGTTAAAAAAGCTTCTTCTAGTTACCTCCATTAACTAAAACTGTAAATTATAGTGTGAGAATCACTTATCAAAGCAGAAACCACATTGTAACATCCCGAGCTTCCACGATACGCTTCTCTTTCAATAATGCAATAGCTTGCATTGTACGCAAGTTCGAGACTCTAACACACCGCGACCAATGAAAATAGCCATTATGAATAGTAATAACCACTTTTTGAAATTATATAAATTTTATATTTCAAAATGGACTTCATTTTTGTATTCAGAATATCGAAATTAGCCAATGTTGAATTTTTTGTAATTTTCTGAGAACTTCCAATTTTTATTGAATAGTGAAAAATACTTAAAACCAACGTTTTTATAAAAAAAATTATATGTGATAAATTATACCATTGAGTGGTTTTAAAGAATAATTAGAATATATTTTTACCATTTTATCCAATGGTGTTCATTAGAATTAATTTCACTTTGAAAATGGACATAAACAATTGTCAATCTTTTGATATATATTGTTTCTTAAAAACACGCTATTTGTTGTGATAGTGGGAATTAGTTATATAATTAATTAAAAAACTTATATATTTTTAATTTTGTAAAATATAAATCATTTTTGAATTTGGAATATCAATTATTGCTTAGGGTGAAATTTTGGGATTATTCTGAAAAACTTCAATTTTTTATGATTAGTGAAACCACTAAGTGGTAGTTAAAAAAACCGATTTTTTGTTTAAATGAAAAATTACAACTTCTGTGATTTGATTTTCAAAAATCCGACATAAATGGTTGTCATTAGGAAGTAAAATGAGGTTCAATGGGATTAAAATAATTTTTTGGTGAATAGTAACTTTTAAATTTAATTAATCGCGATTAAAGGTAATTAGTGAAATTTAAGGTAAAAATGATATTATAAAAATATGAAAATACATTTACACTTGTCCTACCCATATTTTATGAGTCATGACCGACCAAGACAATCCATGTTTCAACTTGGGGACTCTATGGAGCCACTTTGGTAGGAAAATGACATTAAAACCCTTTTATTTAATGTTAAAATAAAAATGTCACAAACATGAGTTGTTTTACTAAAACAATTTTTAAATGTGGTTATACAAGTCATATTTTTGACTATAAAGATTCATTAGAAATCTAAAAATATTTACTACATCATGATAATTTTTTTATAATTTTTAGAAATTAAATAAATTAAATTATTTATGACACCATGATGATGCAGTGATTACCTCATTAATTAACGATTTAAATAAAATGAAAATATAATGTAAAATATAAGACATAAACATGTAAAAAACCTATTGGATGAGTATATTTCGAACCATTATCACCTTATCCTAGAAATATATAATTGTGGGACCTTTAAAATCTGAAACTCGTTACATAATAAAGTAACATTTCATTACTTTCCAAGAGTGCCCCTCCTCTCCTCTTATAAAAGGCCCCCACGTCTACCACCTCATTCACACATTCAAGCCATTTGGCTAGTCCTACCTCTTACCTAATACTCTCACAACTTCCCTCTCTTACACCTAGAAGCCTCACTTTGGGCAGAATTCTTCCCAGGGAAGCCTTTGGCTCAAATCAAAAAAAGAGTTACCTGATTTTAAGGTAATTTTTTCTCTTATGTTATTTTGTTTTATTTTGCTTCTCCAACCCCTTAAACTCTTTTTATTCCTCTATTTTGTAACAACACCAGTATACTCAATATACTAGGATGTTTTTATAAGATGTATTTGAGCTAAAATTACACACACCCACATCTAATGGTTGAAGAACATACTGTTTCTGTGGATGGGGAATTTCTGCCTCACGAAACGATGATTGTTCAACACTCATATAACACCTTAAAAGGTGGCCATTAAGATGTCAATATATTTATATATTATATACAATATGATTATTCTTTAGATAAGATTATTTATTTTTCATTTATGGAATACCTTTATGATTTCCATTATGGGTAAACGCGATGATTTCATTTTTGGAAGTGCGGACTACCGCCCCCTCAATGTGATTTGAATCATTAATGCCATATGTGTGATGTATAAAGGATAGAGTAAATGATATTATATATCATATTATACTTGAATTATAATATACCTTTATATCATTATGATTTCATTCCATTAAATATGAAATAGAAATGAAAGTCGCGTTCATGCGTACGTACGGCTTACCGTCTCCATGAACGGTGCATTTCATTTCTTACCTCTAAATGTTACGTAATATTATGAATGAATTTGTATACTAGATATATATGATATATATGCTATCTAAATCATGAATATAATGCTACATATAATGGATATTTTACCACATGAACAACTTGTAATTATAAGAAGTTTATTTTTGACTCAAGTACCACAGATCGACAAAATGACCGTTATTAACATAAATAATTAGATAATGTTCATAACATGGTAATGGGATAATGAACTTGAAAAAGGTTCTTAAGAAAGTAGATAATAACTCTAGTTTATTATTCAGAAGGTTAAAGACTGGTCGAGTCAAGTCGGACACAAGGTAAGGGAACTTCTTAACCTAATTTCCATTCTTTGGGTTAATCTCCTACTTTCAAATTATGTCATGATATTATTATGTCTTATCTTGTATTTGTACTTTATTTATGTTTACTTATATTGAATACACATAATAGATCTATTTTATTTAAAAAATGATCTTTGTAAGGGACTTTGTGTAAAGACCTGGAAATTTCAAGGAAATTTTTTTCTTAATTTTCTTTGGAATTTTACAAGAACGCAGTTTCTGACGGCGCCTGATTCCGAGGCCCGGTGTGCCCGAAATTAATTTCTGAAGTTTGGCTCGGGTACGTTCAGTGAACGAGCGAGCGGGAATTTCTATCTTTTGAACCGGTGCTCGGAATTGAAATCCGATTGCACCGATGAACTCGCAACGCCGGTAATCGCTTAAGGGAACCTTTACCGTAGTTGCGTTTGTGCGGGAGAAGAAGTTAATTTTTTGGGGTTTTATTAAAAAAGTGAATAAAATTGTTAAATCAATTTTATTTCATGTTAAGTTGTTAACTTCTCCCATGGGAAGTTGGTGGTGGGCCCACATCCATCCAACTTCCCATGTGTGGATATTTGGAAGGGTGGGGCCCACACAAACCCCTCCCCACCTCTTCAAATTCCTTAACTTTCCTAACCCCTCTAAACCCCCCATTTATGTTTTGATAACTTAACACCTCCTTAATTTTATAACATCTTATGTTAATAACATAAGTGAGTTAAATATGGGTTTTGAATTTTCAAACTCTTGAAATTCAAAACCTATATTGGGTTAATAAAATAAGTGGGAGGATTATTTTATTTTGGGGTCAGTTGTTCTTGTGGTGGAGACTTGGGAGAGAAAAGGCTAAGTCTTCTTCTTCTTCAACATCGACGAAGAACGCGAAGAACACCTCCAACGAAGAACATCTCCACCGAAGAACGCGACGTCTTCTTCCAACGACGTTTCCCCTTCGAACGCACCTCGACGACAACGGAGTCGACGTTCTTTCCCTGCGACGCCCGACCTCCGCGACGCTCGTCTTCCGCGGGTTGTTGACGTGCATCGTATCTGAATCGAGGTAGGGGTTTATTTATTTAATTGTTCGTGAATACAAACTTGGTGATAATCGTGGATTAAAACCCTTTTTGTTATTGAATAACGCGAGGGGGTCGGACCGCACAAACACGGCCGACCCTCCTCCTTTGTTTTTCGTGATGGTATCTTGAGGATGATACGAGAAAACGTGGTGCCGTTGCACCAAAAGATTTATTGCGGAAGATACGCGTGGCGCCGTCGCGCCGCGCCGTGGAAATAAATCCAAGAACGCGATGTCGTCGCGTCGCGTCGAAGAAAGTCAAAGGCACCGCGGCCGGAGCGGGTCCGCGGCGGAGGGAAGCGATGTCGTCGCATCGCGCCGAATGGCATAGGCAGCGGCCGGTTCCGGGCCGCGGCGGAGCAAGATGACCGGCGGTCGATACCGGGCCAACGGTGTCGGCGAAGGAAGGACCGGCCGTCGCCGTTCCTTGGTGGCGAAACCGGCCGGCCAGTGCGGGTCGGCCGGGCAGTGGAGACCGGGGGAATTAATTCCCACGGCCGGGTCTTCAAGCGGCCCCAATTAAGGGGATGCGGTTTCACAAAGGGGGGGGCCTTACCCCCCGCGCGCGGCACCCGAACGACGCGCTGGCCGCACCGCCGGCCGGGCCGGGTCCAGCCGGACCGGGTCGGGTCGACCCGGTTCGGGCCGACCCCAGTTCGGGTCGGCCCGGGCCCAGACCCCCAGTTTCGAACCACTTTTGGTCAAATGCCCGCATCTTGGGCTACGGGCCTCCAAACGACTCGTCGTCAGCGGCAACGCGATCCTTGGATCGAGACGGTCGTTTCGGTATACTATACTCAAGGTACATCTTCTTTTTCGGGAGGCTACGTGGTTAAAACTCCATAGTTAAGCGTGCTTGGCCTAGAGTAGTGATCAGGATGGGTGACCTCCTGGGAAGTTTCCGAGGGTGGGTGTGAGACGGAAAAACCAATAACTTCCAGACCATGCGTCCGATTGACGCGTCGTCTGTTGCGTTGCGTTCTTATTGACGATACGGAACTTTTGGCATCCTCCGCCCGAGTTTTGGATGCAGATGGATAGTGGCCGGGTTGGATCGCACCGAAATCCAACCGGGACCCTGGAACGGAAAAGCTGATATCATTCTGACAGAACGTCCGTTTGACGAACCGTCAGCGGCGTTGGTGATCGCGTTGAGAAACGGTCCCTATGAGTTTACCCTATGAGAGTTCGGGGTACAGTTGAGATACGGCCGGGTTTGGTTTGCTCACAAAACCAACCGGGCCCCTGGGACGAAAAGGCTAATAACTCACAGACCGGGCGTCCGATTGACGCGCCGTCTATTGCGTTGAGACCCCTATGACGTGGCGGTCCTTTGAGATACTTCTTCATGGGAATTTGAGATACTTGGAGTATCGACCTGTAGCTCGTGGAGCGGACCCTCCCAGTGACGAGCGTGCGGAGTACGGAGACCGTGTAGCTGGCTGAGACCCGATGACTGCTGATCGAACGACTCGGTGTGTTACAGAGGTGCGCTTGGTTGTAGCGGCACATGGGAGCTCTTGGTTGTAGCGGCAGACCCATTAAAGAGGTGCGCTTGGTTGTAGCGGCACATGGGAGCGCTTGGTTGTAGCGGCAGACCCACGACAGAGGTGCGCTTGGTTGTAGCGGCACATGGGAGAACTTGGTTGTAGCAGCTGGCCCACAGTACTCGATGGGTGGAGTTCTTCAGCATTCTTAGGTTAGTGAGCAGTACCTCGGAGTCGTGACAGGACCACTGTACACTCCAGAGACGGAGCTCTTCAGCGGTTACGGTTTCGATAATGAAAATCCTGGTTGAGCTGAGACTTTTGACCTTGTGTTTACCTCATGATTGAGATGGGTCACTTGCTAACTTAGGTATATGTATGGGCATATACCCGGGTAGTGGTTATCCATTGATTTCACAATCCTTGTGTTTCCTCATGATTGAGATGGGTTACTTGATAACTTAGGTATATGTATGGGCATATACCTAAGTAGAGGTTATCTGTTGAGATCTTCTTTGTGGTTATCCTTGTTGGTTTAGTGAGACCTTAAAGTTCTCGGGGTCCCTACTGAGTATCGTTATACTCACCCCTGCACGGGCTATGCCCGCACCTCGTTGTGTTGGTTGCAGACGACGGGCAGTGCTGACAGAGGCCGAGTGTTCGAGGACTGGACGGTACCTGGAGGTGGACTATACGACGATATGGTACCTGGAGGAGGACCTCACGAAGAGACGGTACCCAGAGGTGGACGTGACGACGAGGCGGTACCCGAAGGTGGACCACTGGGCGGACATACTCGGAGCGGACGGCAGGACCCGAGGAGCAGAGGAGCTATCTGTACCCACCCTTCATGTGGGATTACCAGTGGACAGCTCGACGTAGCAGCTTTACTTTTCAGTTTTTGTTTTCCCTTCGATTTGTACTTTACAGTTGGGCTTGTATTTCCGGCCCCTTTTTACTTTCCACACTTACTGTTGTACTCAGTTTTTACTTAGTGTTTACTTCTTCCGCTTGTACTCTGTGTGATTGTTTACTTTAAAAAGGCAATGCCTTCCCTTTTTACTGGGATTTACGCCTTGGTGCTAGTCGCCAGCCCCTGGCCTATGGAAGGCGGGCTTGGGGTAGTCACGGCACGGGCCCCGAGGACGGGTCGTGACAAATTGGTATCAGAGGAGTTCGGTTCTACCGCAGAACTTATAACTCTGATGTTTCTTTCTGTGAAGCAATAGTGTTGAGAGTACCGAGTGTGGTTTTCAGTTCAGGGAGTCCAGTGTTGGTGCGGGCGGCCGACGTATCCATACACCAGGACCCTGACAACTGATTTCTGACTTTGTGCACGAAAACACTAATTGCGTGTGTGTTTTCAAAGGATTTACCCTAAAACAGCTCAAACCAGGTCAGCTCACCAGGTATAAACGTTTGACTGTGTCACGATGTTTCTTTCAGAATTCCTTTTCACGGACGACCAGCTAGAGCCCCGAGAGTGGTACGTACTGACAGCCCGCCGAGCGACGAGGCCTCAGTACAGTGCCCTATCCCAGTTGAGGCACCAGCGGAGGCACCAGCCGTACTGCTACCCGTTGGGCCACCGATGCCACCAGCCCCGGCAGTAGGTGATGCACGACGCTTGAGCGCGCTGCACGAGTTCCAGCGCCAGAGGCCACCCAGGTTCCGGGGAGAGACGGACCCGCAGGCGGCTGAGGTTTGGCTGGAGGCTGTGGTGAGAGTCTTCAGGCTAGTGGGGACGCTGGCAGACTTCATGGTGATCTTTGCTACCAGCCTCCTTCAGGCAGCAGCAGGCAGGTGGTGGAGCCACTTGTTTCAGTTTTGCGATGAGATGAACTTCGCATGGGAATACTTCGAGACCTTCTTCAGGGTGGAGTTTGTGCCAGTATCTCTACACCCCGAGCGTGTACAGGATATTCTGCCTTTGCCGCGTGCTTTTCAATCAGTATCCGAGTCATCTGTGGGCAGTAGACAGATGATGAAGAGGTCCAGGAGGACCGGACTAGCAGTTGGACGATCTCGGGTTTTAGGACCGGTGGTGCGGGGCACCCGAGGTGGGGTCAGAGCCAGGCGTGCCAGAAACGGACAATGTTACTCCTGCGGCAGAAAGTGTCACCTAGCACGTGACTGTCCGACTCCTTGTACGATTGATCAGTGGGTGTTGGAGGAGCCACCGAGACAAAAGCAGCGACGAGTGCTTGAGTAACAGCCGAGCAGTGGACAAGGCAGTAGAGCTCTGAGAGTAGGTGGGCAAGAGAGGAACTAGTGGATACGTCCTTTGTACTTCTAGTTCCATGTTGCTTTGTATTCGTGTCTTTGTACTATGAGTTGCAATAATAAAAAGACACTTATCTTTGTTGCTTTCCTGTCTTTTTGTTTGGTTGATACTGAGTGGTCCTGGTTAAACTGTTGACTTGACCCTCACTTTCGAGATTTCTACTGGAGGGGACCCAGTGACCTCACACTGATGCCGAAAGTGTGACTCAACCCTTGGAGGTGAGAGTGACAGTTGGATCTCTTAGTTGATACGTCGAGGCCTTACGACGTCATCCATGGCATGAATGCATCATTCATGTCAGAATTGACTGTATTAGGCAATGAATGTGGTTCTTCCAGGGGATGAGACTGGGTTTCTCTAATCGGAAAAGAAGAAATCATAGTAGCTCTTGTGAGACTAAAGGAGGTCCAGGACATCCAAGAGAGGATGAATACTGCTCAGTACAGTAAGAAACAGGAAACCGGTGCCAGTCATAGAGACTCGGGCATGTTAAGAAGAGGAAGCTTAAAGGAGAGATGAGTCTACGAAGCAGTAGACGTGTAGGCAGAGCTAGGAGAGCAGCATGAGGTGGTGTACATCCTAACATGGTACAACCACCCGCCTTAGTTATTCCTGCCAGGCTTAGGGAGCTGGAGGGCAGAGGAAGAGTGTGCCTGCATGCTGTCAAGGAGTGTGACCCAATGGCTCTAGAAATGATTCAAGGGACAGTCTGTGTCCACTACTAGATTTTGTAGTAACGGATGTCGATGTGAATCATTTCTTACTTTCACAAATCTTGTTCCAGACCTAGAGTTTCTGGTATGACGTGGACTTGACCCTCACATCTAGAGATACCTTGGTATGAGACTTGATAATCACACTTACGCCGACGGTGTGGTCAGACCCTCGAGGCGAGAGTTTCGGTTGGAATCTCTTGGTGACAGCGTCGAGGCATTACGACGTTAGTCTGAGTATGGAATGGGAAATAACTGTTCATACTCAAATTGACGGTTTTAGGAAAACGTCGGGATGGGTTTTCCTTGGTCGGTGAAAAGGAAACCCAAGGCAGCATGGGATAAACTCTTTCATGGGAGGGTGCGACCGATCACTCTTGAATCGGCCAACCTTACCCTCGTGGCAGCAGTCGTTTGAGTTCCAGTTCTAACAGGAATTGGAAACATCTGGAGTTTGAGGATGGTGACCACGTTCTTATACGGGTCTCACCTCGACAAGGTTTACGGAGATGTGGCCAAGGCGGCAAGTTATCTCCAGGGTTCATCGGACCTTCTTAGGTCCCCATCTGGGTAGGCGGGGTGGTTTACCGCTTGACCCATTCACCGCAGTTGCACCAGGTGCACGATGACTTCCACGTATGTCAACTGAGGAGATACTTGCTCGACCCTGCGCATATCATCGACCATGAGGAGCTGGACGATGGCGAGGGGGTGTCTTTCACGGAGGTTCCAGTGGGGATCGAGGATCGACAGGAGCAGATCCTACGAGGACGATCGATTCCTCGGGTGCACTTACATTGGCAGTACGGAACCTCCAGGTAAGCACATGGGAGCGGAAGGCTCAGATGCGTGCTCTGTACCGCTTTTGTGACCCTAGTTTGTATTGAAGCTTTACGGGGACGTAAAGCCCTGAGGTGGGAGTAATGTAAAGACCCGGAAATTTCAGGGAAATTTTTTTCTTAATTTTCTTTGAAATTTTACAAGAACGCAGTTTATGACGGAGCCTGATTCCGAGGCCCGGTGTGCCCGGAATTAATTTCTGAAGTTTGGCTCGGGTATGTTCAGTGAATGAGCGAGCGGGAATTTCTATCTTTTGAACCGATGCTCGGAATTGAAATCCGATTGCACCGATGAACTCGCAACGCCGGTAATCACTTAAGGGAACTTTTACCGTAGTTGCGTTTGTGCGGGAGAAGAAGTTAATTTTTTGGGGTTTTATTAAAAAAGTGAATAAAATTGTTAAATCAATTTTATTTCATGTTAAGTTGTCAACTTCTCCCATGGGAAGTTGGTGGTGGGCCCACATCCATCCAACTTCCCATGTGTGGATATTTGAAAGGGTGGGGCCCACACAAAACCCTCCCCACCTCTTCAAATTCCTTAACTTTCCTAACCCCTCTAAACCCCCCCCCCATTTAAGTTTTGATAACTTAACACCTCATTAATTTTATAACATCTTATGTTAATAACTTAAGTGAGTTAAATATGGGTTTTGAATTTTCAAACTCTTGAAATTCAAAACCTATATTGGGTTAATAAAATAAGTGGGAGGATTATTTTATTTTGGGGTTAGTTGTTCTTGTGGTGGAGACATGGGAGAGAAAAGGCTAAGTCTTCTTCTTCTTCAACATCGACGAAGAACGCGAAGAACACCTCCAACGAAGAACATCTCCACCGAAGAACGTGACGTCTTCTTCCAACGACGTTTCCCCTTCGAACGCACCTCGACGACAACGGAGTCGACATTCTTTCCCCGCGACGCCCGACCTCCGCGACGCTCGTCTTCCGCGGGTTGTTAACGTGCACTGTATCTGAATCGAGGTAGGGGTTTATTTATTTAATTGTTTGTGAATACAAACTTGGTGATAATCGTGGATTAAAACCCTTTTTGTTATTGAATAACGCGAGGGGGTCGGACCGCACAAACACGGCCAACCCTCCTCCTTTGTTTTTCGTGATGGTATCTTGAGGATGATACGAGAAAACGCGGTGCCGTTGCACCACAAGATTTATTGCGGAAGATACGCGCGGCGCCGTCGCGCCGCGCCGTGGAATGAAATCCAAGAACGCGATGTCGTCGCGTCGCGTCGAAGAAAGTCAAAGGCGCCGCGGCCGGAGCGGGGCCGCGGCGGAGGGAAGCGATGTCGTCGCATCGCGCCGAATGGCATAGGCCGCGGCCGGTTCCGGGCCGCGGCGGAGCAAGATGACCGGCGGCCGATACCGGGCCGCCGGTGTCGGCGAAGGAAGGACCGGCCGTCGCCGGTCCTTGGTGGCGAAACCGGCCGGCCAGTGCGGGCCGGTCGGGCAGTGGAGACCGGGGGAATTAATTCCCACGGTCAGGTCTTCAAGCGGCCCCAATTAAGGGGCCGCGGTTTCACAAAGGGGGGGGGGATTTGCCCCCTGCGCGCGGCACCCGAACGACGCGCTGGCCGCACCGCCGGCCATGTCGCGCCGCCGGCCGGGCCGGGTCCAGCCGGACCGGGACGGGTCGACCCGGTTCGGGACGACCCCGATTCGGGTCGGACCAGGGGGGGTCGGGCCGGGTCGGCCCGGGCCCAGACCCCCAGTTTCGGACCACTTTTGGTCAAATGCTCATATCTTGGGCTACGGGCCTCCAAACGACTCACCGTCAGCGGCAACGCGATCCATGGATCGAGACGGTCGTTTCGGTATACTATACTCAAGGTACATCTTCCTTTTCGGGAGGCTACGTGGTTAAAACTCCATAGTTAAGCGTGCTTGGCCTAGAGTAGTGATCAGGATGGGTGACCTCCTGGGAAGATTCACAGGGTGGGTGTGAGACGGAAAAGCCAATAACTTCCAGACCAGGCGTCCGATTGACGCGCCGTCTATTGCGTTGCGTTCCTATTGACGATACGGAACTTTTGGCATCCTCCGCCCGAGTTTTGGATGCAGATGGATAGTGGCCGGGTTGGATCGCACCGAAATCCAACCGGGACCCTGGAACGGAAAAGCTGATATCATTCTGACAGAACGTCCGTTTGACGAACCGTCAGCGGCATTGGTGATCGCGTTGAGAAACGGTCCCTATGAATTTACCCTATGAGAGTTCGGGGTACAGTTGAGATACGGCCGGGTTTGGTTCGCTCACGAAACCAACCGGGCCCCTGGGACGAAAAGGCTAATAACTCACAGACCGGGCGTCCGATTGAGGCGTCGTCTGTTGCGTTGAGACTCCTATGACGTGGCGGTCCTTTGAGATACTTCTTCGTGGGAATTTGAGATACTTGGAGTATCGACCTGTAGCTCGTGGAGCGGACCCTCCTAGTGATGAGCGTGCGGAGTACGGAGACCGTGTAGCTGGCTGAGACCCGACGACTGCTGATCGAACGACTCGGTGTGTTACAAAGGTGCGCTTGGTTGTAGCGGCACATGGGAGCGCTTGGTTGTAGCGGCAAACCCACGACAGGGGTGCGCTTGGTTGTAGCGGCACATGGGAGCGCTTGGTTGTAGCGGCAGACCCACGACAGAGGTGCGCTTGGTTGTAGCGGCACATGGGAGCGCTTGGTTGTAGCAGCTGGCCCACAGTACTCGATGGGTGGAGTTCTTCAGCAGTCTTAGGTTAGTGAGCAGTACCTCGGAGTCGTGACAGGACCACTGTACACTCCAGAGACGGAGCTCTTCAGCAGTTACGGTTTTGATAATGAAAATCCTGGTTGAGCTGAGACTTTTGACCTTGTGTTTACCTCATGATTGAGATGGGTCACTTGCTAACTTAGGTATATGTATGGGCATATACCCGGGTAGTGGTTATCCATTGATTTCACAATCCTTGTGTTTCCTCATGATTGAGATGGGTTACTTGATAACTTAGGTATATGTATGGGCATATACCTAAGTAGAGGTTATCTGTTTAGATCTTCTTTGTGGTTATCCTTGTTGGTTTTGTGAGACATTGAAGGTCTCGGGGTCCCTACTGAGTATCGTTATACTCACCCCTGCACGGGCTATGCCCGCACCTCGTTGTGTTGGTTGCAGACGACGGGCAGTGCTGACAGAGGCCGAGTGTTCAAGGACTGGACGGTACCTGGAGGTGGACTATGTGACGATATGGTACCTGGAGGAGGACCTCATGACGAGACGGTACCCATAGGTGGACGTGACGACGAGGCGGTACCCGAAGGTGGACCACTGGGCGGACATACTCGGAGCGGACGGCGGGACCCGAGGAGCAGAGGAGCTATCTGTACCCACCCTTCAGGTGGGATTTCCAGTGGACAGCTCGGCGTAGCAGCTTTACTTTTCAGTTGCTGTTTTCCCTTCGAGTTGTACTTTACAGTTGGGCTTGTATTTTCAGCCCCTTTTTACTTTCCGCACTTACTGTTGTACTCAGTTTTTACTTAGTGTTTACTTCTTCCGCTTGTACTCTGTGTGATTGTTTACTTTACAAAGGCAATGCCTTCCCTTTTTACCAGGATTTACGCCTTGGTGCTAGTCATCAGCCCCTGGCCTATGGAAGGCGGGCTTGGGGTAGTCACGGCACGGGCCCCGAGGACGGGTCGTGACACTTTGTCTCAATCTCCTTTTATTGAGTCATATTTTGTTTTATACACAAATTTCTATTATACGGTGTATAAACCCCTTTGACGTTTACTTTTATTCAAAAGAAATATTTTTATACGAAGCGTTTTTACTAAACAAAAAAAGGAATGTTTTTTCTTACATATGTGGCGACAACGACTTTTCCGCCGCTGTAACTATTATTTAAGTTTCGGTATCCTCTATAAGCCATAACGTTTTTTAAAAGAAAAATAAATACCATGTTTTACTTTTCTTTTATTTTGGTATTGAAAATGGTTTTGATAAAGTTTTTATTATATCAATGTGTTGTATTGATATCTTGTGATTGATGTGTGGAAATATTATGTTTCCTTTGTGCATGTTTTATGTGAAACAATTATGTTATGGTTTATGATATGTTTAAACCTGTTCATATGAGGAATGCATTGGACTTAATAAGTGACGGGTGGAGCCCGCTATAGCTCCTCGATGCATCGGCAGGTCTCGTGAGACAAACTACTGTCTTGGCACGAGGCCTTCACAAAATCTTATTTGTACTCTTGGCATGAGGCCTTGGCTACGTGGTTATGATAGTCTGGCATTATGCATTCCATCATTATGAAAGTGGTTATTGATATTCCATGTTATTATTAGACCAGTAGATTATCCATGTGAAGAAGTAAATGGCATTATCTCATTTTACTTTTTCCATATTATGTTGAAGTTCAAGTTTAAAAGGATTTTGTTTTAGTTATACATTGCCTTAAATGTTTATGTTTATTTATGAAAGCTTCTGCTATATTGTTATCCTTACTGAGCATCTGAGCTCACCCCTTTCAATGTTTTAATTTTTCTAGGATGTGAAGAAGTATTTTAGGAATGACCTACAAGGATAGTCTGAAGGGTATATGAGTGTGGAAAATGGAGACTATGTTATTTTAGTTCTTCACTTTATGTTGTAATGTAACATTTATGAATGTATCTAGTGTTTCCAAGTCTACTAAACTAATCGGTCATTCGAGACTTCATCTTTTGTTATCATGCCAATGTTACGCAACAATGCACCGACTCTGGGTAACTGGGGTCGTGGCGTTACAGTTGGTATCAGAGGCAGTTTAGTACTAACCTTGTAAGCTAGATTTCGATAAATTCTGATTAGAGCACATAGCCCAAAGATAGACTTTGAGGATTAGTATAGAATAACTTCCTAGAATTTTGGTACTGTAAAGATTTTGTGGGTTTTCCGAGCAATACATCCCTGTCTGGATACCAGCAGGTAGAGGAGGATCTAACACAGATGTACCTAGGGGTAAAACCTGAAAACCCCGCTTTGAGCTAGACTCGAACGGGAACTGGTGCACGACAACAGGCCTTGCTACACTCTTGGTTACGACACTCCCAAGGGATATTCTTAGGATAATTATCATTTTCTTTACAAACCATTATGAAGGGATTATGAGTACATACTTCCTCAAAGAAAACATTTTTATGATTATGGATTATATCCATAAATAGTTCAATTTTTGTTAAGTGTTTTACAAGTGTGGAATTATGTATTTTAATTCATAAACTAATCTAGTTTATGCCATTGTTTAGAAATGGCGCCTAGTGGGAGGAATGGAAATCATATCAATGCACGCACTCCGTGTAGGGATTCCCACCTTCTCAAGATAATTATTGTGAAGATGAAGATACAACTGGTGCTGATCAACTTATTACCATACTAGGAAATCTCACTCAGGTTATGAATAATAACCTTACTCGTATGGATCACCCTAATCCGCAACGTGGCAGATCAATTTTAGACCGCTTTATGAGGAAACAACCACCAACATTTAATGGGGGTACAAATCCATTAGTATCTGAGCAATGGATAAAATCCTTAGTGAAAATATTCCACACCTTGGGGAGTAGCGATAGGGAGAAGGTCATCATGGAAGTTTACCGCCTCACTGGAGATGCTAATCAATGGTGGTCATTGATTCAAAACACGAAGGAAGATGATGAAGTATCAAATATGTAATGGATGGATTTCAAAGATCTATTTTTGGAAAAATACTTTCCTCGTGACCATCGAGCAGATATGGAAAGACAATTTCTGAGTCTGAGGCAGAAGGAGGATGAGAATGTTGCAAAAGTATGAGGATAACTTTACAAAATTAGCGAGGCATGCTGTAGATTATATACGTAAC
Source organism: Viscum album (assembly GCA_963277665.1). Lineage (NCBI taxonomy): Eukaryota > Viridiplantae > Streptophyta > Magnoliopsida > Santalales > Viscaceae > Viscum > Viscum album. The sequence continues at coordinate 781,547,036 of OY728141.1, forward strand.
CCAATAAGTAAGATTGATTGCCTCTTTGATGGGTTAAAACCATTTGTCCGTCGAGCTTTAGTATCACAATCCTTCTCATCGTACAAAAATATTGTCGCATGTGCTATCAAGACAGAAAAGGAATTCTCTAAGTCTTATGACAACAAAGTAAAGCAAGAGAAGAAGAGAATGGTGGAACAAGAGACGGATAAAGGGAAAAAGGGAAAGAAGGATTTTCCATTATGTGATAATTGTGGGAAGAATCACCCCAGTGCTTGCCTAAAAGGAATGGGAGTTTGTTATAAATGTGGAGAAAAAGGTCATCAGGCTCGTGATTGCAAGGGAAATAAAGGGGCTATCAATGTTGAATGCTACAATTGTAGGGAAATGGGGCATTATGCAAATGAATTTCCTAAGAGTCAGGGAAACATACCTTAGAAAAGGCCAAGAGATCAAGGACAATCTTATGTTGTTACTATAGTTGAAGTGGAATATTTAATGTATTGGTTCTTTTGGACTCAAGGATTATATTCTGGTTATAAGAATAATGTGATATATATAAGGATTGTACTGCAGTACTTATTGTTTTCATTAAGGTTTCAATATGATGAAGGTAATCGTATTTTTAGTATATGACAATAAGAGAAACTTTACTTTGTTTGGGGAATCTGATGTTACAATTTATTTTGGAATTTACAGACCTTGTAGAGAATGTCTGGAAAGAGGTTTTTTGGATATCTATATTGGTTGGAATGGATTAAGTTGAACCATGTATAGTATTGTTTAAGGTTAAAACATTTCTGAAGATTATTTTTGGAATATTATAATACTATAGTTTTGGAAAAAGCACAACCTGCAGGTTGGGGGATAACCCGTCGCGTCAGACAAAGCTGCAGGAATCGAACCCACAACCATAGAGCGACAGGCCTTTATTACCTACCACTAGCCTACAGGAATTCCCTGGTTATTATAAAATTGTTTTACTAATCTAAATGGTATGTGTTAATATTTTGAACCTTATACAATTAGGATAAATAGAATATTTTTTAGTTCTGTTACCATTTGGAGTGAAAGATGGGTTTGTGGTAAAAATTTATTAAAGAATGAAAGTCTACATGACAAGTAAGTATATTTCCTTACGTTCTTAGTAAATATCCTAAATAAATTACTCATCTTTATAAAAGGTAACTTAAAACAAAAATGTTGCCGGTTAAATTTTCCAACTGGGGATTCAATAACCGTTTAACCAATCACATGTTTGTAATTTTCTTGTGGTTAACTTTCTCCTAATCCAGTTTTCTACAACTCTCCATCAGACCTTGATGGTTTGTTTTTATTCCATATCCATATTTTCATAGAATCCTAGTATTGGCTATCTCGGGTGACCTTTGTACTTATATTTCTTTATTTTAAAGTTATATTTTTATTAACCTTATTTCCGATCTGGGTTTTCCACAAAGGTATTTTCTATTTTCGACCTTTTATTTTCAAATAAAAATTTCAAATTGATAGGATGTAATTTATTGAAGGTGGGTAGAATGTAACACCCCGAGCTTCCATTATACGCTTCTCTTTCAATAATGCAATAGCTTGCATTGTACGCAAGTTCGAGACTCTAACACACCGCGACCAATCAAAATAGCCATTATGAATAGTAATAACCAATTTTTGAAATTATATAAATTTTATATTTCAAAATGGACTTCATTTTTGTATTTTGAATATCGAAATTATCCGAAGTTGAATTTTTTGTAATTTTCTGAGAACTTCCAATTTTTATTGGATAGTGAAAAATACTTAAAAGCATATTTTTTAATCAAAATAATTTATAGTGATAAATTATAATATTGAGTTGTTTTAAAGTATAATTAGAATATATTTTTACCATTTTATCCAACGGTTTTCATTATAATTAATTTCACTTTGAAAATGGACATAAACAATTTTTAATCTTTTGATATATATTGTTTCTTAAAAACACACTATTTGTTGTGACAGCGGGAATTAGTTATAAAACTAATTAAAGAAACTTATATTTTTTGTAATTTTGTAAAATAGACATCATTTTTGAATTCGGAATATCAATTATATCTTAGGGTGAAATTTTGGGATTGTTCTGAAAAACTTCATTTTTTGATGAATAGTGAAACCACTAAGTGGTAGTTAAAAAACCGCTTTTTTGGTTAAATGAAACATTAACACTTCTGTGATTTAATTTTCAAAAATCCTACATACATGGTTTTCATTAGGAAGTAAAATGTGGTTCAATGGGATTAAAATAATTTTTTTGGTGAATAGTAACTTTTAAGTTTAATTAATCGCGATTAAAGGTAATTAGTGAAATTTAAGGTAAAAATGATATTATACAAATTTAAAAATACCATTAAACTTGTCCTACCCATATTGGACGAGTCATGGCCGACTGAAAAATCCACGGGTCAACTTGGGGACCCCATGGAGCCACATTGGTAGGAAAATGACATTAATAACCTTTTATTTAATGTTAAAATAAAAATGTCACAAACATGAGTTGTTTTACTAAAAAAAATTTTAAATGTGGTCATACAAGTCATATTTTTGACTATAAATATTCATTAGAAATATAAAAAAATTTCCTACATCATGATAATTTTCTTATAATTTTTAGACATTAAATAAATTTAATTATTTATGACACCATGGTGATGCAGCGATTACCTCATTAATTAACGATTTAAATAAAACGAAATGATAATGTAAAATCTAATACTTAAACATGTAAAAAACTTATTGGATGAGTTTATTTAGAACCCTTATCACCTTAGAAACTAAATATATAAGTGTGGGACCTTTAAAATCCGAAACTCATTATATAATAAATTAATATTTCATTACTTTCCAAGAGTACCCCTCCTCTCCTCTTATAAAAGGCCCCCAACTCTACCACCTCATTCACACATTCAAGCCATTTGGCTCGTCCAACCTCTGCCAAAATACTCTCCCAACTTTCCTCTCTTACTCCTAGAAGCCTCACTTTGGGTAGAATTCTTCCCAAGGAAGCCTTTGGCTCAAATCAAAAAAAAGTTACCCGATTTTAAGGTAATGTCTTCTCTTATGTTATTTTGTTTTATTTTGCTTCTCCAACCCCTTAAACTATTTTTATTCCATTATTTTGTAACAACAAAAGTATACTAAATATACTAGGATGTTTTTATAAGATGTATTAGAGCTACACTTACACACACCCACATCTAATGGTTAAAGAACATACTGTTTCTGTAGATGACGAATTTCTGCCTCACGAAACGATGATTATTCAACACTCATATGACACCTTCAAAGGTGTCCATTAAGATGTAACTATATTTATATATGATATATAATATGTTTATGTTTTACATAAGATTCTTTATTTTTCATTTATGGCATACCTTTATGATTTACATTATGGGTAAACCCGATGATTTCATTTTTGGAAGTGCGGACTACCGCCCCCTCAAAGTGATTTGAATCGTTAATGCCATATGTGGGATGTATAAAGGATGGAGTAAATGATATTATATATGATATTATACTGGAATTATAATATACCTTTATATCATTATGATTTCATTCCATTAAATACGAAATAGAAATGAAAGTAGTGTTCATGCGTACGTACGGCTTACCGTCTCCATGAACGGTGCATTTCATTTATTATCTCTAAATGTTACGTAATATTATAAATGAATGTATATAATGGATATATATGACATATATGATATCTAAATAATTAATATAATGCTGGATATAATGGATATTTTACCACATGAACAGCTTGTAATTATAAGAAGTTTATTTTTGACTCAAGTACCAAAGATTGACAAAATGACCATTATTAACGTAAATAGTTACATAATGTTCATAACATTGTAAATTGATAATGAACTCAAAAAAGGTTCTTAACAAAGTAGAGATTAACTCTAGTTTATTATTCAGGAGGATAAAGAACGGTCGAGTCAAGTCGGACACAAGGTAAGGGAACTTCTTTACCCAATTTCCATTCTTTGGGTTAATCTCCTACTTTCAAATTATGTCATGATATTATTATGTCCTATCTTTTATTTGTACTTTATTTATGTGTACATATAGTGAATACACATAATATATCTATTTTATTTAAAAAAATGGTCTTTGTAAGGGACTTTGTCACAATCTCCTTTCATTGAGGCATATTTTATTTTATACACGAATTTCTTTTATACGGTGTATAAACCCCTTTGACTTTTACTTTTATTCAAAAGGAATATTTTTATATGAAGCATTTTTACTAAACGACAAAAGGAATGTTTTTTCTTACATATGTGGTGACAACGACTTCTCCGCCACTGTAACTATTATTTGAGTTTCGGCTTCCTCTATAAGCCATAACTTTTTATTAAAAGAAAAATAAATACCATGTTTTACTTTTCTAGTATTTTGGGATTGAAAATGGTTTTGATAAAGTTTTTATTATATCAATGTGTTTTATTGATATCTTGTGATTGAAGTGTGGAAATCTTATGTTTCCTTTGTGCATGTTTTATGTGATACAATTATGTTATGGTTTATGATATGTTTAAACCTGTTCATATGAGGAATGCATTGGACTTAATAAGTGACGGGTGGAGCCCGCTAAAGCTCATCGATGCATCGGCTGGTCTCATGAGACAAACTAGTGTCTTGTCATGAGGCCTTGACAAAATCTTATTTGTAGTCTTGGCACGAGGCCTTGACTATGTGGTTATGATAGTCTGGCATTATGCATTCCATCATTATGAAAGTGGTTATTGATATTGCATGTGATTATTCGACCAGTAGAATATCAATGTGAAGAAGTAAATGGAATTATCTCATTTCACTTTTTCCATATTATGTTGAAGTTCATGTTTAAAAGGCTTTTGTTTTAGTTATACATTGCCTTAAATATTTATGTTTATTTATGAAATCTTCCGCTATATTGGTATCCTTACTGAGCATCTGAGCTCAACCCTTTCAATGTTTTAAATTTTCTAGGATGTGAAGAAGTATTTTAGGAATGACCTGCAGGGATAGTCTGAAGGGGATATGAGTGTGGAAAATGGAGACTATGTTATTGTAGTTTTTCACTTTATGTTGTCATGTAACATTTATGAATGTATCTAGTGTTTCCAAGGCTACTAAACTAATCGTTCTTTTGAGAAATGATATTTTTTGATCATGCCAATGTTACGCAATAATGCACCGACTCTGGGTAACTAGGGTCGGGGTGTTACACACATAGTCATGAAAAATAACTTATTGGATGTCTAAATCCTGACACCGACTTCTTTAATCTCTATAACTTTAGGTTTATCCTAGGTAATTTATAGTGATATTCTATTTTTATCAAACATGATGTGTATTAAAGATTTTTTGAATTCCCAAAGCATATCCCTAGGGAGTGTCAAACTACGTTTTGGGCAAGGCTCGTTGTCATGCACCTTTTCTTAATCAAGTATAGCTCAATATATTGTTTTCTCCATTATTACCCCTATGTAAATTTGTACCAGATCCACATCCACATGTATTATCCCGACAGAAATGTATTTCTTGGAAACCACTCTCTCTAACCTTTATGAAAATTCTATGACATTTTCATATACATTAACTCGTCATTATACATGTCCATGTAGATACCCTTTTACATATCTTTTAGAAATATCCCACGGTATCTCACTAAATTTTTCACATCCTTGTTTAAAAGGGTCGAATAAACCTTTTCTATAATACCAACTATAATGACCCTTTATTTTCATATATTAACATCAAATCATTTTTATAGAATACTTAAAACATTACATAAAATGATTCTAAAATACGAAATTAGTTTATTCCCTTTGGAAACATAGAAATATAAGCAATAGTACATAATTGAGTTACATTATCTCCCAATAGGTCATCCATTAATATCATCATTCTTAGATACATCATACATAATACATATCTTTAAAACCATGGAAAAGGAAACAAAATAAAGGGGTGATCTCTGATGCTTATTAATGGTAAACAAGAGATATATGTATGTATATCATTAGAATAAGGGTATTAGAAAATTATCATAACATTATAAGGTCATACCCTATATATAAAATATCATTAAAATGATTCATGGTATAAATATAGGTTGTACATAAGACTGAAATCATATTGGAATCAAAATCATAACTCATAAAATTATAAAATAGGAGTAAGACATGGAATTTTTGGATGACACAAAAGTATATAAAATTATTTCCATTGTACTCAAGGAATTGGTATAAATGACATTTTAGTAGTGGGTTTTCACTATTGAAACCATAATTGTATTCATGGATCACTCTCATAACCATCTTAGTAGTCAAGGTGCACTCTCAATAACATCATAGTAGAAAAATTTATTTACTGAACCATGTTCACTCCTCATTATTGTTGTTTCTATCTCATGAGATATAAATATTTACCGTACTCATTGGAGGCATATATAGGTCCCACCAATCTCATAATTAAATGATACGTACATGTTCCATAATATCATTAAAAAATCAAATCATAACCCTTAAAATGAAATGGGTATCATAAACATGTAATCATATCAAAACTTGTGGAAAAAAGATAGTTTTAATAATCATTTCATCAAATATTATCCCTTGAAAAAAATCATTTTCATAAGAATATAACTTGTGAATGGGATATTATTTTCATAAACATATCACCTTTGAAATAGAAACAGGTTTCTTAAACATCATGCCACCAAAACATAAAATATTCATTGAAATAAGATGAATTGAGCATTTAGATCAATTTTCTTGAAAGTCATGAGTGACAAAAATATATGTAATCCTATATAGGGAATTCTTTTGAATGATACTTAAAAAAATCAAGAGGAAAATATCCTTTCTTCTTTGAAATATAATTTTTTATACATAAAAACTATTTAAAATAATTTTATTGAAAATAATCTTGAAAAATTATGAAGTAATCCTTGAAAAAAAATTCTAAAAAATTCGTTGAAATCGTCTAAAGTAATCTTGAAAACGTTTTTAAAATAATTTCTTTGAAAATTATTTTAAAACATATAAAGAATGTTTGAAAACATTTTGAAAACCTTTTTCATTGATGATACTTTCAAAACAATTAAAAATTGATTCAATATTCTGTGAAAAAATATTTGAAAACTACTTTAGGAATAATTAATGTCCATAATATTAAGAAATCTATTTATATTTAAAAGGAATATTTTAAACTTTTTAAGTGATTTTGAAGGAAATGATGTTCATGAAGTATGATAAATTTGTACATGTAGAACATTCCATTTTCATAGTAAAATTTTTAGAAAAGATCATCAATAAGAAAATGATAATAAGAGTATTATTAAAAAAAATCCGATAAAATGTTAAAACATGGGTACAAATTTCTTTTATAAATCACACTACAACATTTTTCAAAAAACTTTTTGAATACATGGTTTTGAGAGAACATGGATCTCCGACCAAAGAGTTAGTTAAAGTCAGAATTCTTAAATAACAAAATATTAACCATATTGTGTACCAATGAGTGAAAAAATGGTACCAATACATTATATATATCATTAATAACAAGTGTATAAGAAAATTCATCAGTTTTCCTAAAATATTTGTCATAATATTTCAATAGTGCAATCATACTCGTAAAGTATTTTAATAAACTATGAGATTATTCAATAAACCACTACCACTTTTTAAATTTGAATCATAATACTATGGAATGAATAAAATTACATGAATCTTAGAATATCATGAAAATAATTAAATTCATTATATAAAATATCAAATGTAATTATATACTACAAATAGAAAAATGTAGGTTCATGACATGGCATGTGTCTCTAAGAAGAAAAAATTAGACTAAATTACATTACGGATTTGGTATCTTGTGGGCCATAAAATTCACGAATTATATATCATCATTGGATACATAAATAACCATTAATTTAATTATAATAACCTTCAGAAAATTAAATTATAATTATATACACCTCATAGAAAAATATAGGTTTCTGATAGGGCATGTGTCTTAAAGAAAAAAAATTAAGACAAAACTACATTACCTATTTAATACCATTTAAACCATAAACTCTGTGAAACAAATATCATCAATGGGTATTTAGATAAAAATAAATTAAATTATAATAATATTATAATACATTCATGGGAAGTATATACATCAAACAAAATAAATGAGTGGTGACTAAGGCATACTCATTGAAATAATAGTTAGACGAGAAAACCCTTATCTTATTTTTTGACATTCATCATTCACATTCAAACCTCTTGTAAAGTAAATATAAGTTTACTATAAATCTACCAAAAACCCATATTAATATATCTAATACCATAAATATTTTGGTTATAACATTATATAACCCTTATATTTACAATACTCTATTAATGTTACATTTTGGGTAATAACTGCGTTGTTTTTCATATAAGTCTTGACTTATTGTAATAGATTTTCTTAATTACATCCTGATTTTATTATTTACATAATATAAAAAATGATATAACTATAATATATATTCAGTATGTATTTATTTATAATAATCTATATAATATATATATATGAAATGGAATACATTGTTTATGGAGAAGGTAGGTCATACGTATGAATGAATGTTGTTTCAGTATTATTATCATATTGAAAGAACGAAATTGAATGACATATATGTATAAAAATATAACATAAATAAATTATTATTTTTATTTCATATATATAATATAATTTTATTAAAACCAACCTAAATAAATTCCATGTAGAACGTAAATGAATCACATCGCTTTGAGGATGTGTTAGTCTACAAGTCCACAAGTGAAGTTATAACATTTACCCAAAATGGAAAAGATGAAGGTATGGGTTATATAATAATTATTGATCCTTAATGATGTCATATTTATCTTCTATTTCATAAAAAAACGATGTTTACATCATAATTTACAACCCTAAGAGGAGGTAAATAAAAAATGAACAATATGTTTTCATGAGGCAGTAGTTCACCATACACAAGAACGGTATATTTTTTACCCATTAGATAGATGTGTGTGTAAGTATAGTAAAAACCCATAAAATAAATATATATTAGTATATTTAGGATACAGAGGTTATTGTATAATCATGTAATAATTGTAGTTGAGTTGGTGGAGAATTAAAATAAAACAATGGAGATTGAAGAAGTATGTTACCTCATCTTTTGATAACATCTCTTTGTTTTCATAATGGGGCCTCCTTGGATGGATTTATCCAAAAATTTAAGATTATATGATGATTTTATGGATGTTTAGATATTATTTGAGCATAGAGTTTTAGATAAAATGGTCTTTATAGGAGTGAATAAATGGGAGGTGTGTGTGTCTTTTTATAGTGTAGGAGGAGTGGCATTCTTGTAAATTTTTTTAAATTTAATTCCACCCACGTTTTATCAATTTTTAGCTTCTAAAAAATTTTAAAAATTGGATGAAATTGATTATATATTTTAAATATTAACATGAAATGGTTTTTTGAAAAGTATCTTGGTATTTCTGGCCCTTAATTTTTAGTTTTCATCCTTTGTAATGATAATTTTTCTCTTATTTATTGTAATTAATTTTAATCACTTTCACTAGTATTTTTGGTCAAAACCTATGTTTAACTTATTAAAAATATTATATTATGATGATTACATATATACAATCCATTTTTTAAAATTATAATAATAGAATAAAATGCATTTGAATTTAATCCCGCAGACTAGGCAACAATACATGTTTTTACAGTAAAAAATGTTAAACATTTTACTAATTTTTTATATCTAATTTCAATGAAAAAATTAATTCCAATGAACAAAATTGGATTAAATGGTATAAAATTTATCTATTTATAATTTAAAACAAAATCAATAAATTATTTAACTATATAAATAAATTTGAATAAAAGGCATCTTTCGAATAAAAATTTAGTATTTTCACAATTCATCATAAAATGAAACTTCTCGTAAAAATAAAAAAATTACTGTAAGATAATTTTTATGTAAATATTTTAAAAATGATGTTTATTTTGACTTATAAAACTTATAAAATTTCCAAATATTGGATTTAAAATTGGTTCTCTATTAAAAGGCAGTAAAACCATCTTTAGAAAAATATTGGTTTTTATGCGTAAAATTGGGCTTGTTCTTATCTTGTAATTTTAAAATCTATTTGATGGACATAAAAAATATTGGTTGAATATATATTATATATATATATATATAATTTGAAACATTAAAAAAATTGTTTGTTTAATTTACAAAAAAAAAATTTGTCGATAAAAATTGTTTTCTTAGAAAAGAAACTTCCTTATTTTCAAATAGTTATTTCATTCACTTATATTAATTCATAACCAAAGGATTCATTTGATATAAATTTTTAAATAATATTTTCATAACATAGGTAATATTATTCATTACTTCAATTATAATGGCTATGTGGTAGCTATAATAATATTTTAATAATAACATTAATCATATATTGTAGTTTGATAAAAATAAGTCTTACATGTAACATAACCTATTGAAGGGAATCATTATTTTGTGTAATAAAATCTAAAAATCATGTTTTCTGTGCCGAAACTAAATATATGTTTTTATTTAAGTATAATATTACCTTATTGTTTCATATAATGCAATCCAAAAATAATTATTTTATATAATGAAAACTATATTGAGTTATTTGATAAAATGTAAAATATCAAAAAGATTAACTTAATTATAATTTATATGTTTCACAAAATCTCATTCCATTTAAACACTTACCTTTATATATTTTAGTACTTTATCTTTCTATTTTTTTGTCTACATACGAGAAGTGGGATGTTTGTTTTGTTTAGAGACACAGACTGAATCCTATGCTATAATTGTAGATTAAAAGATATTATCTTCACTATATTTTCATCTATATACTCATTGTGTTTATGGAAGATGTACTTATGTGTCCTATATTATTTTTATTCCCATATTTATTATTTAAGGTTTCCCTTTCTATCATGAATATCATGTATGTTGTTTTTTGTATACTCAATTCAGGTTTTGTATTATATTATATTTAGATAATGTTCTTGGAAACAGGTGATTTCCTTATGGAGGGGATTAGGCCTCGTCTTGAGAATGAACCACTTTTCTTATTTCATTGTGTGATTTTTTATTATTTCACTATTTAAAAATTTTTAAATTGTGTTTGATTTTATATTATCAAAAAAACCTACATTTTTATAGTTAATATAAACAGTTGTTTTTATCCGTATTGGATTGAGTAAATTGATTCCAAAAGTTAATGTAATTCTCATATTGTTTTAACTGAAATGTAATAAATATTTGAGGATTCTTTTAAAATATAAAAATTATATTAAACTACACTTTTTATTAACTAAGCATATTTATTTTAACTATTCCATTTTAATTTAAAATTGATTTTAAAAGAAATATTTATTGGGAACTCAATTCACCCCCTCTTAAGTTACTCTATTTTTTCAAAATAAATGAATTTCTTCTGAAAAAGAATATTTAAGTACACATTAAAATATGATTTTACACAGTTATATTCTTAGAGTATAAAAATTAATCATTCATCCATGGTTCTTAACCATTAGTATAATATTTTTCATCCTCGTTTGAACATGTCTCTGAGTATTTGTATTTCATTACAAGCTAGGTATAAAAACAAAAAAAAATCGTGAGGCCCACCCTATCAGGTACACAACCTTATGTTTTAATATATATCCTTTTATTCTCATAAAGTACCATTTGGAGTATATATAATTAAAATCGCTTCTAATTTTACCTTCTAAACATATTATCATGACCAAACTTGATACAAAACACAATGATAAATTATATATTCAATACACATCACAATATTAATATCAACATTATATAGTTACATAAATCACATAATGATGACTAGTGATATAAAAATATCATTCTTTAGTTAAAATATTGAAAATTCCTTTATTCAATCAATCATAAAAAATGAGACATCAATTATGTACAATCATTCATTACGAAAAGTTCCCAATTAAGAATTTATATTACCGAGTCCCATGAAAATAAATTTATTATTACATCAGGAATGTTTTATTTATATATAATAAAGAGTTACTAATTTTCAATCATTCCAAAAAATGTAAATAAATATATCATTACTAAATGATAAAATAATCATTTCAAATCAATTATACAACCATGGTTTTCCAATTAACCATTCAAAAAATAAAATAAAAATTAAATTTGACTAATATAATTCAAATAATTGATATTATTGTTAATTTTAATATTTACTGAATAATTTATCCATTAAATTGTATTAAATAACTAGTTTATAACCAATATAACAACATTTTCATTCACCAACATGACATAAGACAATTAAGTTATTACTTATAACATAAGTAAACATTTATGATATATTTATCTAGATTAAATTTACATATTTTTGGTCACTATGGAAACCCACACATATGACTCGAACCATCCTAATGATAGTCTACAAAAAGAACATGATATATATTAATAATCATTATAAAATACAATATTTGGGTCATAAATAAAAAAATATATAGTATCCTTGTCTGATATAATCCATTTAAATTTTTTTAATAAAAGTTTAAAAAGATATATATAATAAATTAATTGTAATTATTAATTATCTGATCCTTGGTAATAAATATTTAACAGTTAATAAAAAATCTTGGTGATTCTCATTATCTTATTTTTTATTCATTCTTATTTTGATGAAACTCTATATATTCATCGAATTAAGTGGATTGTCACTACCAGTCCCTCGGGCCCCATGTCGTGACTACCCAAGCCAGAAATCCCTAGGTCAGGGGATAGTGACTAACACTAGAAACACATATCCCAATAATGGGAAGGCATTGCCTTTTAACCTGTACAGACACACAGTCCAAGAACCCAACAAGAAACAACCACAAAGTCCAATGTTATAGTAAATGTTTGTTGAAAGTAAATGGACCATTATACAAGCCCAACTGAAAGAAAAAGTACAGCAGAAAGGTACAAATTCAACCGAAAAGTGGAAAAAATCTCATGGATAATCCACTGAGGATCCTACCAGAAGGGTAGGTACAAAGAATAATTAGTATCCACTATGTCGCATCCCACCAAATGGTCCACCTCCGAGTATCGTCCAGTCCTATCTCCCTCAGCCTCAAACACTATTGTACATCATCTGCACAAGACACAACAAGGGGTGAGTATATCCCATGCAGGGGTGAGTATAACGATGCTCTATAGGGACCCTGAGACCCACGTAGGTCTCCTAGAGTTCCATGAATGAAAAACCACAAATCAATACATAAACTCTACTTTGGTATATGCCCATACATATACATAAGTTATCAAAAATACACTCATCACATACATGAGGGAAGAATACCATAAAGGTAACACCATGAAGGTAGAAATACCACACAGGTAACACCACTGAGATAGAAGTACCACATAGGTAACACCATGAAATCTACGCCACAAAGGTTGAAGTACCACATAGGTAACACCACAAAGATAGAAGTAACACATAGGTAACACCATGAAGAAATAAGTACCACACAGTTAACACCATGAAGAAAACACCACGAAGTTGAAAGGACTCAGCTCACAATCAGGTATAACTTAAGTACCAAAGTACAGATGATTAGTCGTAAGGCTAAATCACCATATTTTGTTAAATAGAACTGCTTCTGACCTATACAGGATCGATAAGTAACTAAACATTGCTGAACCACATAGGATCTATAGGTAAATAACCCCCACTGACCCACATAGGATCTGACCCACATTGGATCGGTATGCGTTAACCCACATAGGATCGCTGAGCGTTGACCCACACAGGATCTGACCTGCATATGATCGGTATGCGCTGACCCACATAGGATCGCTAAGCAATGAACCACATAGGATCTGATAGATACTGACCAAAATAAGATCGATATGTGTTGACCCACACAAGATCGCTGAGCGCATACCCAAACAGGATATGATAGATGCTGACCCACACAGGATCAGTGTTTTTTCTTCACGTTACAGTCTGCCACATGATTCCTCTCACTTGGTGCACTTGAGTTCCGTAGAATCTACCCCTTGAGATATAAGTTATACCTTAACCAACACTATGCTCCAAAAAGGATTAACCCAAAAATAGCCATGTCGTAAGGGTTTCAATGTAACAGACGGTGTGTCAATCTGACACACGGTCTGTGAGTTATAATCGTTTTAGTTCAGGGGTACGGTTGGATTTGGGTTTGATCCAACCCAGACATACTCCAACTGTTTACAAAACTCAAGTGGAGTATTTCAAAAGGACCATCCTAATCCAAGGATGCCAATGCCATAGACAATTCATCAAATGGACGTCTAGTTCTCATGATATGACCCTTTAAGTGTTTCTGGGTCCGGTTGGGCACGTGTATGCTCTGACACAGTCGGTCCGACCCGGCCCAACCCGGTCTGGGATGGGTTTTGAAAGGCTTTCCCCGCTTGTCCGAGGTCCGACCTGGCCCTCAAGGGAATGACCTGGCCGGCAAGGGAACCGCCCGACCCACAAGGGGGCAGCTCACAAAGGGCTGTATAGCCCGCAAAGTGGGGAGACCTGCTGGGCAGGGGGTCCGGTCGCATGAGGCGCAGCCCAGCTCTTGGTGGGGCATGGTCCTGTTCGAGGTGGAGCACGTCCTGATCTGAGGAGGGGAACGGTCCGATCTGAGGAGGAGCAAGGACGGCTAGAAGCACAGTCTGCTGGCAGGTGGCCCGGCCGTGTGAGGCGTGGCATACAAGGTGGAGGTTTGGCCACGGTCCAACTGAGCAGGCAAGTGGGGGGGACAGAACGTTCCCCTGGTATCCAGAACAAACCAGAGACCATTGGGTTTTATGAAATGGTGGCGCCACGTGGGCACCGCCTAGTCTCCACTGAACCTACTGGAGGCGCGGGTTATTCCTCCGCCGCAACATCGGCATCGACTTATTTCCAATAAGCGGTGCGCTAGTCACGCCGCTCTTCCCTTCCAGGACCGGCCAATGTACTGGCCACCTTCTCTGACCGTGAAAGATGACGATTCACTACCCATTTCTCACTGGTAGTGCATGACAGTGCCCCATTCCGATGACCGTTGTGTCTTAGTGTCCTGGCCTACTATTGCGGCGCGCGACAGCACGCCGCCTTTGACATAGCGAGTTGGGGCTGCTGTTTTGACGGTATTCAACGGAGGACTCAAGGGTTTAGTAAAGTAGTGGAGGTTCTGGTCTAGGTTCATTAGCCTCGCGTACTTCATGTTAGCTCTTAAACATGAAGGAGGATAAGGGGTTCAATGAACTCCTGGAATTTAAATCAAGATAAACCCCAGCCTCGTAAAACCGTTGGAGAACATCCGCACGTGAAGAAGTCTCACGGTTCATCATCCCCACAACAATAATTCGATGATGTCACTCGATAATCGATCTTCAGTTCGGGGTTTCAGTGTCGCGCGTCACCTCTCTTAGAACCTTCTCTGTCCTCCAAGGGTTTGGCATCTCGGCACTTTGTCAGCACCTCACTACTTGGTGAAGTTGTGCCAACACCTCTCCACAAGTTCCATATAAATTGAAGAGGGGGAGGGTACGTAACAACATTGGTAACTTGTAACACCACAGACCCGATGCCACATAAAGGGTGCCCCGAACCCGGTTATCCACGTGACCTCAAGCGCATTTCCCCAAACGCCAGAGGCTGCCGACTAGTAGCAAGGGCCCAGGTCTGATAGTGGGGAAACTATTCCCTCATTTGTCAAAGTGTAGCGTAGTGGAAGTGAAATAAAACATACAACAAACAGCGGAAGCATTAAACCATACACAACTGAAATAATCAATAGTATATATATAGTGATGCTACATGTCTCAAGTAATAAGAAAACAACCATAACATGTTATACATCGATACAGTACAACAATTACAGAGTATATAAAAACAAGAAAAACAGCTGGCAGTGGCATCATGAGCCTAGGCTCAGTCCCATGCCCTCCTACTCCTCAGCAACAGTCAAGTTCCTGTATAGGGACTCTTGCCCTTATCTACACCTGTAGAAACGTAAAATATTTGGGCTGAAAAGTGTGACCCAAATAGGGTGTGAGAAATATATCTCAGTAGGTACCCACCAGAGGCTCGTGCCCAACTGTGTGCTAACATGAAACAATTGTGTGCAGTGGTAAAATGTAATAAAGTAAGCAGTACTACAAAGTAACTAACTTAACAGTTAAATTGCCATTTAATTATTCATTTAATCTATTTTATATAAGAAATAACCACAGTGCATTTCTAAGTAAACAACTAGTGTCCTCAGATATGTAAACTCCGACCCTCGGTTAATGAGTATCCAACACAAGATTCTGCCCTCAGGAATAACAGAGTTTTCCCTCAGGCATAGGTAGTGTCACCCAAAGGCATAGAATCAGCTGCCCACAGGCACGAAAGAAGTTGCCCTTAGGACGAAATAACTACAGCCCACATGCTAAATAGTGCAGTGCCCACAGGCTAATCACAACAACGATCTCAGGCTAAACAGGTAACCGGGCCATTCCCAACATGTCAAATGAAGTAAACAAGCAATTCCCCTCAAGGAAATTCTACAATTACTACTTTAAAGGCATACCCTCGGGTATCCTGGCCAAATGGCTAAACAGTGAAACACACCCCCGGGGTGGTTCCGGATCCAAACAACGATCCCAACCAGCATTTTATTATCACAATTTAATCACCTATGCAATTCTAGTCTTTAAATATAGAAACGAACTCAGCCACACGACACCCCAACATGGGTTCGTGGCACGGAAATGCACAAATACGCACGACAGTTCGAAATTCACACCAAGCCACCTACCTTATATTCCAATGAACATTATACCCGAACGCCGACTCCAGAAACGCCCAAGAACAATGTAGATCTGACAAAGAACAAAACCCATTCAAACGTATATAACATTCCCTCGACAAAGAATTGGTAAGAACGGCTTAAGGAGGAGAAAGGGCTTACCCGTGCGGTTCCAACGAGTTCGTCTGAAGCCGGAATGGATTCCAGACGAACACCCATGGGATCTTCAAAGGTCTAGTCATCCTCCGTGGATACAAAACGGCTCAAATACCTCTGACAAATGAGGAGGCTAATTCCTGTTTTAAGCCGAAAAAACAAAGTACACGGCATGTACTTCTGAGTACACAACATGTACTTCCTTCATTTAATTGTTCCTTTGGAGGCACCGCCACACTGTTCACCCATTGACATGAGTACACGGCATGTACTTCCGAGTACATGGCATGTATTGTTGCCCAGCTGGCGGATACTCTACCTCCTTACTGTTTAGGCCTACCGAGTGACTACACGGCGTGTAAGGTGCCACTACACGGTGTCTAGTCCGTTCCTACACCCCTCGTCGCCGACATGGCTACACGCCCCGTGTACCCATCCCACACGGCCAACAGTACACGGCGTGTGGAAAAGTACATGGCGTGTAGTTCCAAAATTTAGGATTTTCCCCATTTTCCATATTTTCTCAGAAACACTTAAGGAAAAGGAAAAATAAGAAGCTCGTAACTCAAAAATAAGAACCGGGTTCTTACAAACTTCCCCCCTTATAGAAATTCGTACCCTTCCCATGGTGGTGAAGATAAATCTCAGAACAGATCTGGCCACTGAGCACGTATGTCAGCCTCCCGCTCCCAAGTCTCGTCCTGAACTCGGCCATTCTTCCATAGCACCCAAATGATAGGAACCGACCGGCCTCGGAGTACCTTCGTGCTCCTATCAACGATACGAATCGGATGCTCCTCAAAAGATGCATCTGCCACTAGCTCAACCTCCTCATGCTGAAAGACATGAGATGGGTCTGAATGATAGCAACGCAACTAAGACACGTGGAAGATGTCGTTCATGGCTCTGTACCACTACGGTAACTACAACTAATAGGCAACCAGCCCTACTCTCTCCAGAATCTCGAATGGCCCCACATACCTCGGTGAAAGCTTACCTTGTCTCTTGATCCGCTTGTGTCCCAGCCTCTGCGAAACACACAAGAAAACTTGATCCCCAACCATGAACTCCAAAGGTCGTCTGCGGAAATTAGCATATGACTTCTGGAGAGACTATGTGGTAGCCATTTGCTTCCGAATCAACTGGACCTTCTCAAATGTCTTCTGCACGAGCTGTGGTCCCAGTAAAGCTGCCTCACCTGCCTCTAACCAGCACAAAGGTGATCGGAATGGCCTACCATATAAGGCCTCATATGGTTCCATCTCAATAGTTTCCTGAAAACTATTGTTATAGGCAAACTCGACTAAGGGTATATGCTTCCCCCAAGAGCCCCCAAATCCTAGTGGCATTTGCGCATCATGTACTCTAGTACCTGTATCGTACGCTCTGACTGGCCATTTGTCTGGGGGTGGTATGTTGTGCTCAGAAGCACCTGTGTACCCAGTGCCCTCTGAAAACTCTTCCAGAAACGAGACGTAAAGCGGGTGTCCCTATCAGAAACGATAGGACAAGGGACCCCATGAAGACGTACGATCTCTTGGATAAACAGTCTTCGGAGCTCGTCCATACCGAAGGTCTCCTTGATCGGCCAGAAGTGATCTACCTGCGTGAGTCTATCCACAACAACCCACATGGCGTCATTGCCACAAGGTGAGTTCGGAAACCACATCATGAAATACATCGTGACATCATCCCATTTCCACTCTGGAATGGGTAACTGCTGTAACAACCCAACTAGTCTCTGATGCCCTGCCTTCATCTGCTGACAGGTGGAACATCTCATAACGGACCCAGCTACATCTTTCTTCATACCCGGCCACCAGTACTGACGTCTCAAGTCACGGTACATCTTGGTAACCCTGGGATGAACTACCCAAGAAGAAGCATGAATCTCCTGCATCAGCTCCTCACGTATATCCCATGGAACCCACACTCATCCATGGAAATGCAAAAACTCATCACCGTCGATCGTCCAACCAGGATGAGAGTCCTCACTTTCCACTGACTTCTGTAGAACTATGCCTTCTGGATCCGATATCTACCTCATCCTCACTCTATACTGGTGGGTAGAAGTCACAGCTAACAAGGAAAGATAAGTCTGCCCCTAACTGTCGTGCACCTCCAGATGCATCTCAGAGAACAATGCCATGAGCTCCCACTCACTACTGGCCTCCCGCACCGCCTATATCTGAGTATTCTTGATTAGTGCATCGGCTACCGCATTACCTTTACCAGTTGTATAGGCAAGCTCAAAATCGAAGGACTGTAGGTACTCGACCCACCTTCTCGGCCACAGATTCAGGTGAAGCTGAGTAAAGATATACTTGAGGATTTTGTGGTCGGTGAAAACCACAAAATGCTCTCCCGACAGATAATTTCACCAACAACACAATGCATTTACAACTGTGGAAAACTCGAGATCATGCGTTGGGTAATTCCGCTCATGTGGCCTCAACTGCCGAGACCTGTACACAAAAACTTGGTCACCCTGCATCAAAACTGCTCCCAGCCCAATTTCTGATGCATCACAGTAAACTGTATAGCTCTTCCCCTACTCTGGGAGTATCAAGAGCGGTGCTAATGTCAACCTTCCTTTCAGGTCATGAAAAGATGTCTCGCAAGCTTCTGACCAAACGAACTTCACACCCTTCTTAGTCAGACCTGTCAACGGTACTGCTAAGCGAGAGAAGTTATGTATGAAGCATCTGTAGTAACCAGCCAGCCCTAAGAAACTTCATATCTCAAACACGTTCTTAGGATGCTCCCAGGAAACTACTGCTCTCACCTTCTTTGGGACTACTACAACTCCTTCCTCTGAGATGATACGACCCAGGAAGTGAATCTGGTCCATCCAAAAGTGGCACTTCGAGAGCTTAGAATATAGCCGATTCTCTCTCAGTTTACTCAATATGATCTCAAGATGGGTGGCATGGTCATGTCGAGTGCATGAGTACACCAAGATGTCGTCCACTAATACTAACACAAAAGAATAAAGCTACGGATGGAACACATGATTCATCAGATCCAATAAAACTGTTGGCGCATTCGTGAGTCCGAACGGCATAACCAAGTAGTCGTACAGACCATATCTACTTTGAAAAGCTATAAGTCGTATATCCGATGGTCTCACACGCAGCTAATGATATCCTAACCTTAAGTAAATCTTCGAGAACACGCGTGCTCCACGAATCTGATCAAAAAGATCATCAATCCTTGGAAAAGGTTATCGGTTCTTAACCGTCAACTAGTTCAGTTTTCAATAATCCATGCAGATTCTGAGGGTACCGTCCACCTTCTTCACAAAAGGATCGGAGAACCCCAAGGAGAAGTACTAGGTCAGATAAAGCCCTTTTCCTGTAACTCCTTTAACTGCCTCTTAAGCTCCTGAAACTCAGGAGTGGACATCTTATAAGGAGGAATGGACACCAGTGCTGCTCCTGGCACAAGCTCGATAGAGAAATCCACCTCACACACCGGAGGTAGACCTGAAAATTCGTTCCGGAAGACATCTCTGAAATGATCAACAACTAGAGGGAAATCTGTCTGACTAGTCCCCTGGTCATCCAGATATAAACTCTCAATCTGGGATGTGACTCCACCTCGCCCATGATGCTCTGGTCCAGCTCGACTTGCCTGAGAATCCCATTCTCCCTTGTATAGAAACTCTCCGCCCTCGGGTGACGTGAAACGCACCCTATGACGATAGCAGTCTACAAAGGCTCGAAAGGGAAGCAACCAATCCATCCTGAGAATGACATCATAGCTTTTCATCTCCAAGATATAGAGGTCCCAAAGGAAGTGACACCCTCCATCCCCAAGGGGGTACTCCTTGCACTGATGCACACCAGCCGTTCTAGTCCTCAACGGAGTGTCTAGCATCATGATATCAGAAGAAGAAGAAACACTGAGCCCAAGGCTCTCCACAATGGTTACAGATATGAAACTATGTGTAGCACCCGTATCAAAAAGTACTGAAGATAAGACAGAAGCTACTCAAATAGTACCTCTGACTGTAGAAGGTCCGGGATCATGATCATGTTGGGTCTGTTGCACTGCATATGCTTGCCTAGTGCCGCGACCCTGCGACACAGCCTGGCTACCCTGATTTGTCCCGCCCTGTTGCCTCTGAGATCCTGGTGTCTGGCTACCACGGCCATGACCACCATGTCCTCCTGCACGCCCTGACGTATTCCAGTTTCCCGACTGGTAAGAAGCCACTGGTATTCCTCCCGCACGCGGAGTCTGTACAGAACCCCTCTCACTAGCTGGTGGAAACTCCCTGCAAAAGCGTTGCAGATGACCCAACTTGACGCAAGCTCGGCACTCCACTGGGTCTTGTGGACACTGTGGCCTCTTGTTCCCCTCTCTACCACACTGGTAGCACATAACCTGGCCACCTGAAGCATTCTTCTGACTGGTACTGCTGCCCTAAGAGAAGTCCATTTGTCTCTTCCTCTTGCCAATAGAAATAATACCAGTAACTGGTGCTGAACCGCCCTGGCCCACACCACTCAATTCCCGCAGGTTCCTCTATGTAATCAATGTCTGGTTCACAATCGCGTGTACAGTATGAAACCTGAAAACATTCACCAGCGCTCGGATGTCATAATGAAGACCATACTCAAAATGTTTGGCTCTCAACGTCTCATCACCCACCAACACGGGTGCAAAACGCTGAAGCTCCGTAAAACGAGCAGAATAGTCCATCACCGACATAGCACCATTATGCAGATTCATGAACTCTCGAGCTCTATCTGCCCTCAGCATCTCGGGAAAGAATAAGTCATAGAAGACTGCCTGAAAATCTTCCCATGCCATGTCTCTGTGATGCTATGATTGGGTGGTAACATCCCACCACCTCTTGGAAGAATCACGCAGCATATACATCGCGAGCTTGACCCTCCGCCCTAGAGGCGTCTCAAGATGCTTGAAAATAGTCTGCATCGACACCAACCAAGACTCCGCAGCCTGTGGTCCGCCATCCCCTGAAAATGTAGGAGGATGCTGTTGCTGGAAGATATGTGTCAACTCAGTTATAGATGTAGCAACCTGCGGTGCTCCCTGAAAGGTCTGCATGAACCGCATAAATCCTTCATGGAACTATGCCTCCACGCCTGTGTCCCGTAGAGCAGCTGGTGCCATATCTGGCTCTTCTGGAGGATCAACTGGTAGCCCATGGCCCACCATCTCCTGAGTATAATCGTCGTCGCTCTCCTGGCGAACAACTCGCGGTTGTATAGGCGGCATGACACTACAAGGTCAAAAGCACGCCTCAGATTAAAGATTATTAAGACCGAAAAGCGAAGTAACCACAAAGGAAACAAGTGGAAGGAGGCATTTCAAAATTGAAAAATAAGACTACACGGCGTGTACAATGACTACACGGTGTGTACTTGACTTCCTTTCCCTTGCCTAGGTCCTTCTATACGGCTAAGCCACACGAATTCTGTTCAACAAAAACTACACGGCATTTAAATAATCTACACGGCGTGTATGGTGTTATTTTCCAACTGCCCGTGTAGTCTGTGACACGGCCGACTACTCAGCTTAACACTACACGGCATGTTACACTCGTACACGGCGTGTACATCACCTCGTTTCCCAGCCACCCAGCTAACACCACATGGTCTGTCCTCGGACAAGACTACACGGCGTGTCCCAAAGGTACATGGCGTGTTTTGGGAGAGGTGACACAGGCCCATGTTGTTAGTAACACGGCCGAGTCCCTGGGTCACACTACACGGCGTGTCCACCATTGACACGGCGTGTTCTGTCAAGGAGTTCACTGAACCGTGATTTTAGTTACACAGCCGGACTCCGGGTCAACACTATACGGCGTGTACTCAAGCTACACGGCGTGTTTTACCCAAGCTCTTCCCTTCCCCGTGTCACCGCCAACACGGTTTGTGACAAGGGAAGAGACTACACGGCGTGTACTCAGGGTAGATGGCGTGTACTAAAAAAGTTCATTTTTCCCGAACAGAAGAACATACACGACATGTATAAAAATACTAGACGGCGTGTATACTAGGTTTTTGGACAGTATGCCTCAGAAACTTCTCCAGAACCCACAAAATACTGAAAAACAACACCTAAGTGTCAAATTCTGACCCATGGGGGCCCATAATCCCCAAAAATCAAATTTTGACATCTCATATGTGTTATAACCAATAAACAGTCAATGATCCACCAAATTACGGTCAATGGGGGCCCATACTCCCCAAAAACCAAAGTTTGGCATCCATTCCATAAACAAGCTCACATAAAATTACCCTATCAAATAGCAGGTATTTTAGCAGAGTAGCTATCACAACAGCATGCTTTTCTAGCACAACAACTATCACAAAAACATGCATTTTCTAATGCACCTACATGGCATGGAAACTATGCATGACAGGTGATATCTAGCATGTGCATATATGATCCATGAGATGGCATAGCCTCATCTCATCGGGTTGCAACTAAATAGAACCCACAGATAAAATATAAACTGCACAGTCTCAAAGTGCGTCACACAACGGTGAAATCAAATCAATTGTAAAATTTGAAAAATAAAAAGAATTGAAAAATACGAGGTAGACTGGATTTTCCCTGTACACGGCTTAGCTATGCCCGGGCACAGCTTATTACCAACTACCATTCGTCCTATCCCTGACTACGGCTCTAAATAGTAAGTCAAAGAAAAGAACTCCTCTGATACCACTTTCTAATGCCCCGAAACTGGGTGCCACGCAATGGGTGCCCCGAACCCGGTTCGCCACGTGACCTCAAGCGCATTTACCCAAACACCAGAGGCTACCGACTAGCAGCAAGGGCCTAGGTCTGATAGTGGGGAAACTATGCCCTCATTTGTCAAAGTGTAGCACAACGGAATTGAATTAAAACATACAAAAAACAGCGGAAGAAGTAAACCATACACAACTGAAATAATCAACAGTATATATATAGTGATTCTACATGTCTCAAGTACTAAGAAAACAACCAGAACATTTTATACATCGATACAGTACAAACAAATACACAGTATAGCAAAACAAGCAAAACAGCTGGCAGTGGCATCGCGAGCCTAGGATCGGTCCCATGCCCTCCTACTCCTCAGCAATAGTCAAGTACCTGTATAGGGACTCTTGCCCCTATCTACACCTGTAGAAAAACGTAATCTGTTTGGGTCGAAAAGCATGACCCAAACATGGTGTGAGAAATATATCTCAGTAGGCACCCACCAAAGGCACGTTCCCAACTGCGTACTAACATGCAAAAATAGTGTGCAGTGGTAAAATTGAATAATGTAAGTAGTACTGCAAAGTAACTAACATAATAGTTAAATTTCCATTTAATCCCTTAATCCATTTTATATAAGAAATCACCACAGTGCATTTCTAAGTAAACAGTTAGTGTCCTCAGACACGTAAACTCCCACCCTCGGGTAACGAGTATCCAACACAAGATTCTACCCTCAGGAATAACAGAGTTTTCCCTCATGCGTAGGTAGTGTCGCCCATAGGCACAGAATCAGCTATCCACAGGCACGGAAAAAGTTTCCCTCAGGCTGAAATAACTAAAGCCCACAGGCTAAATAGTGCAGTGCCCACAGGCTAATCACAACAATTCCCTCAGACTAAACAGGTAACTGGGCCATTCCCAACATGTAAAATTCAGTAAACAAGCAATTCCTCTCAAGGAAATTCTACGATTACTAAATTAAAGACATACCCTCAGGTATCCTGGCCAAACGACTAAACAGTGAAACACACCCCGGGGTGGTTCCGGATCCAACCAACCATCTCAACCAGCATTTTATTATCACAATTTAATCACCAATGAAATTCTAGGCAATAAATATAGCAATGGCCTCAGCCACATGACACCCCAACATGGGTTCGTGGCACGAAAATGCACAAAAACGCATGACAATTTGAAATTTGCACCAAGCCACCTACCTTATACGCCAAAGAATGTTATACCTGAACGCTGACTCCAGAAACGCCCAATAACTGCGTAGATCTAACGAAGAACAAAACCCATTCAAACATAAATAACTTTCCCTCGGGAAAGAATTTGTAAGAACGGATTAAGGAGGAAAAAGGGATTACCCGTGCGGTTCCAACGAGTTCATCCGAAGCCGGAACGGATTCCAAACGAACACTCGACGTATCTTCAAATATTTGGCCATTATCCTTGGCTCCAAAATGGCTCAAATGCCTCCTCTACCAAATGAGGAGGCTACTGCCTATTTTAATCTGAAAAAACAAAGTACACGGCTTGTAATTCTGAGTACACGGCATGTACTTCCTTCATTTAACTGTTCCTCTAGTGGCACCTCCACACTGTTCATCCGTCGACATGAGTACACGATATGTACTTCCGAGTTCATGTCGTGTATTGTCGCCCAGCTGGCGGCTACTCCACCGCCTTATTGTTTAGGCCTTCCGACTGACTACACGACATGTAAGGTACCACTACACGGCATGTAGTCGGTTCCTACACCCCTTATCACCGAAATGGCTACACGCCCCGTGTACCCATCCCACACGGCCAACAGTACACGGTGTGTGGAAAAGTACACGGCGTGTAGTTCCAAAATTTTGGATTTTTCCGCATTTTCCATTTTTTCTCAAAAACACTTAAGGAAAAGGAAAACGAAGAAGCACATACCTCAAAAATAAGAACTAGGTTCTTACAAACTTCCCCCCTTATAGCAATTCATCCCCGAATTGCCCATCCCAGGGTTTCGAAGATAAAGCTCAAAATAGCTCTGGCCACTGAGCACGTACGTTAACCTCCTGCTCCCAGGTCTCGTCCTGCACTCGACCATGCTTCCATAGCACCCGTACGAGAGGAAATGACTGGCCTCGGAGTACCTTCGTGCTCCTGTCAACGATACGAATCAGATACTCCTCAAAGGACACATCTGCCTCTAGCTCAAACTCCTCAGGCTGAAAGACGTGAGACGGGTCTGAATGATAGTGATGCAACTGCGACACGTGGAAGACGTCATGCATGGCTTGGTACTACTGCGGTAACTGTAATCGATAGGCAACTAGCCCGACTCTCTCCAGAATCTCGAATGGCCCCACATACCTTGGTGAAAGCTTACCCTGTCTCCTGATCCACTTGTGTCCCAGCCTCGGTGAAACATGCAAGAAAACCTGATCCCCGACCATGAACTCCAAAGTTCGTCTACGGTGATCAGCATATGACTATTGACGAGACTGTGTGGTAGCCATCCTCTTCCGAATCAACTGGACCTGCTCAGATGTCTCCTGCACGGGCGATGGTCCCATAAAAGTTGCCTCACCTGCCTCTAACCAGCAGAAAGGTGATCAGAATGGCCTACCATATAAGGCCTCATATGGTTCCATCTCAATAGTTTCCTGAAAACTATTGTTATAGGAAAACTCGACTAAGGTTATATGATTCTCTCAAGAGCCCCCAAAGTCTAGGATGCAAGCGCGCAACATGTCCTCTAGTACCTGTATTGTACGCTCCGATTGGTCATCTGTCTGGGGGTGGTATGATGTGCTCAGAAGCACCTGTGTACCTAGTTCCCTTTGAAAACTCTACCAAAATCGAGACATAAAGCGGGCGTCCCTATCAGAAATGATAGAACGAGGGACCCCATGAAGACGTACGATCTCTCGGATATACAGTCTTTCGAGATCGTCCACACCGAAGGTCTACTTGATCGACAATAAGTGAGATACCTTCGTGAGTCTGTCCACAACAACCCACACGGCGTCATTTCCAAGGGGTGACTTCGAAAACCCCTTCACGAAATCCATCGTGACATCATCCCATTTCCACTCTGGAATGGGTAACTACTGTAATAGCCCAGCTAGTCTCTGATGCTCTGCCTTCACCTGCTGACAGGTTGAACATCTCATAACGAACCCAGCTATATCTTTCTTCATACCCGGCCACCAGTACTGAAGTCTCAAGTCATGGAACATCTTGGTAACCCCGGGATGAACTGCCCAAGCTGAAGCATGAAACTACCACATCATCTCTTCGCGTATATCCCCAGGAACCCACACTCGTCCATGGAAACGCAAAACCTCATCACTGTCGATCGTCCAACCAGGAGGAGGGTCCTCACTTGCCACCGACTCCCGTAGAACTAGGCCTTCTGGATCTAATAGCTGCCTCATCCTCACACTATCCTAGAGGGTAGAAGTCACAGCTAACGAGGAAAGATAAGTCTGCCCCTAACTGTCGTGCACCTCCAGATGCATCTCAGAGAACAAGGCCATGAGCACCCACTCACTACTGGCCTCCTCCATCGCCTATATCTGAGTCTTCCTTATCAGTGCATCAGCTACTGTATTACCTTTACCAGGTGTATAGGAATGCTCAAAATCGAAGGACTGTAGGTACTTGACCCACCTTTTTTGCCTCAGATTCAGGTCATGCTGAGTAAAGATATACATGAGGCTTTTGTGGTTGGTGAAAAACACAAAATGATCTCCCGATAGATAATGTCTCCAACAGCACAACGCATGTACACCTGCAGCCAACTCGAGATCATGCGTCAGGTAATTCCAATCATGTGGCCTCAACTGCCGAGACCTGTACGCAACAACTCAATTACCCTGCATCAAAACTACTCCCAGTCCAATCCCTGATGCATCATAGTAAACTGTATAGCTATTCCCCTACTCTGGGAGTATCTGGATCAGTGCTGATGTCAACCTTCCCTTCAGGTCCTGAAAATTTGTCTCGCAATCTTCTGAGCAAACGAACTTCACACCCTTCTTAGTCAGACCTGTCAATGGTGCTGCTAAGCAGGAGAAGTCCTCTATGAAGCGTCTATACTCACCAGCCTTCCCTAAGAAACTCCATATCTCAAACACGTTCTTAGGATGCTCCCAGGAAACTACTACTCTCACCTTCTCTAGGTCTACTTCAACTCCTGCCTCTGAGACGATATGACCCAGGAAGTGAATCTGGTCCATCCAAAAGTGGCACTTCGAGATCTTAACATATATCCGATGCTCTCTCAGTGTACTCAATACGATCTCAAGATGGGTGTCATGGTCGTGTCAAGTGAAAGCTTATAGCAAGATGTCTTCCACGAATACTACCAAAAAATAATCAAGATACGGATGGAACACACAATTACTCAGAGCCATGA
Organism: Viscum album; assembly: GCA_963277665.1. Classification (NCBI taxonomy): domain Eukaryota; kingdom Viridiplantae; phylum Streptophyta; class Magnoliopsida; order Santalales; family Viscaceae; genus Viscum; species Viscum album. Next base: position 781,575,198 of record OY728141.1, read on the forward strand.
AAACTGCTGGCGCGTTCGTGAGTCCGAATGGCATAACCAAGTACTTATACAGACCATATCTACTTTGAAAAGTTGTAAGTGGTATATCCAATGGTCTCACGTGCAGCTGATGATATCGTGACCTCAAATCAATCTTTGAGAACACGCGTGCTCCATGAAGCTGATCAAAAAGATCATCAATCCTTGGCAAAGGATATCGGTTCTTAACCGTTAACTGGTTCAGTTTCCGATAATCCATGCAGAGTCTGAGGGTATCATCTGCCTTCTATCCAAAAAGGACCGGATAACCCCAAGGAGATGTACTAGGTCAGATAAAGCCCTTTTCCTGTAACTCCTCTAACTACCTCTTGAGCTCCTGAAACTTAGGCGTGGCCATCCTATAAGTAGGAATGGACACCGGTGCTGCTCCTGGAACAAGCTAGATAGAGAAATCCACCTCACGCACCAGAGGTAGACCTGAAAAGTCGTCCGGGAAGACATACCTAAAATGATCAACAACTGGAGGGAAATCCTTCTGACAAGTCCCCTGGCATCCAGATATAAAATTGCAATCTGGGCAGTGACTCTACCACACCCATGATGCTCTGGTCCAGATCGACTCGCCTGAACATCCCATTCTCCCTTGTATAGAAACTCTCCACCCTCTGGTGACGTGAAACGCACCCTGTGACGACAGTAGTCTACAAAGGCTCAAAAGAGAACCAACCAGTCCATCCCAAGAATGACATCATAGCTCATCATCTCCAAGACATAGATGTCCCAAAGGAAGTGACACCCTCCAACCTCAAGGGGGAACTCCTGGCACTGATGCACCCGAGTTATTCTAGTCCCCAATAGAGTGTCTAGCGTCATGATATTAGAAGAAGAAGAAACACTGAGCCCATGCCTATCCACAACGGGTACAGATATGAAACTATGCGTAGTACCCATATCAAAAAGTACTGAAGATAAGGCAGAAGCTACAAGATTAGTACCTCTCACTGTAGAAGGTTTGGGATCATGCTCCTGCTGGGTATGTTGCACTTCATATGCCTGCCCAGTGTTGCGGCCCTACGACACAGCCTCGCTACCCTAAGCTATCCCGCCCTGTTGCTTCTGATATTCTGGTGTCTGGCCACCACGGCCGTGACCACCATCTCTACATGCACGCCCTAGCATATTCCAGTTTCCCGACTACTAAGAAGCCACTGGTCCTACTCCCGCACGCGGAGTCTGCACAGAACCCCTCTCACTAGCTGGTGGAAACGCCCTGCAAAAGCACTGCAAATGACCAAACTTTCCGCAAGCTCGGCACTCCACTGGGTCTCATGGACACTGTGTCTTCTTGTGCCCCTCTCTACCACACTGGTAGCACATAACCTCGCCACCTGAAGCATTTTTTTGACTGATACTGCCGCCCTGAGAGAAGTCCATCTGTCTCTTCCTCTTGCCAACAGAAATAATACCAGTAACTTGTGCTGAACCACCCTGGCCCACACCACTCGACTCCCGCAGGTTCCTCTCTGTAATCAACGCCTGGTTCACAATCGCGTGTATAGTAGGAAACCTAAAAACATTCACCAGCACTCGGATGTCATAACGAAGACCATACTCAAAACGTCTGGATCTAAACGTCTCATCACCCACCCGCACGGGTGAAAAACGCTGAAGCTCTGTAAAATGAGCAGAATAGTCCATCACCGACATAGCGCCCTACTGCAGATTCATGAACTCTCGAGCTCTATCTGTCCTCAACATCTCGGGAAAGAAGAATTCATAGAAGACTACCTGAAAAACTTCACACGCCATGTCTCTGTGATGCTATGACTGGGAGGTAACATCCCACCACCTCTTGGAAGAATCAGGCAGCATATACGTCGCGAGCTTGACCCTCTATCCTGGAGGCATCTCAAGATGCTCGAAAATAGTCTGCATCGACCCCAACCAAGACTCCGTAGCCTGTGGTCCGCCATCCCTTGAAAATGTAGGTGGATGCTGCTGCTAAAAGATACATTTCAGCTCAACCATAGATTTAGTAGCCTGCGGTGCTCCCTGAAAGGTCTGGATGACCACATAAATCCTTAACGGAACTGCGCCTTCGTGCCTGTGTCTGGTATAGCAGCTGGTGCCGCATCTGGCTCTGCTGGAGGATCAACTAGTATCCCATGGCCCACCATCTCCGGAGTATAATCATCGCCGCTCTCCTGTTGAACAACTCGCGGTCGTCTAGGTGGCATGACACTACAAGGTCAAAAGCACGCCTCAGATTCAAGATTATTAAGACCAAAAAGTGAAGGAACCACAAAGGAAACAAGAGGAAGGAGGCATTTCAAAATTGCAAAACAAGACTACACGGCGTGTACAATGACTACACGGCATGTACTTGACTTCCTTTCCCCTGCCCGGGTCCTTCTACACGGCTAATCCACACGACATCCGTTCAACAAAAACTACACGGTGTGTAAATAATCTACACGGCATGTATGGTGTTATTTTCCAACTTCCCGTGTCATTTGTGACATGGCCGACTACTCTGCTTAACACTACACGGTGTGTTACACCCGTACACGGCGTGTACAACACCACGTTTCTCAGCCACCCAGATAACACCACACGGTCTGTCCTCGGACAAGACTACATAGTGTGTCTCAAAGGTACACGGCGTGTTCAGGGAGAGGTGACACCGGCCCGTGTTGTTAGTTACACGGCCGAGTCCCCAGGTCACACTACATGGCATGTCCACCATTGACACGACGTGTTCTGTCAAGGAGTTCACCGACCCGTGTTATTAGTTACACGGCCGGACTCCGGGTCAACACTACACGGCGTGTACTCAAGCTACACGACATGTTTTACCCAAGCTCTTCCCTTCCCCGTGCCGCCGCCAACACAGTTTTTGACATGGGAAGAGACTACACGGTGTGTACTCAGGGTACATGGTGTGTACTCAAAAAGTTCATTTTTTCCCGAATAGAAGAACATACACGGCGTGTATAAAAATACTACACAGCGTGTATACTGGGTTTTTGGACAGTATGCCTCAAAAACTTCTCCGGAGCCCAGAAAATACCGAAAAACAACACTTAAGTGTCAAATTCCAACCCGTGGGGGCCCATACTCCCCACGAATCAAAGTTTGACATCTCATATGTGTTATAACCAATAAATAGTCAATGATCCACAAAATTCCGGTCAATGGGGGCCCATACTACCCCAAAACCAAATTTTGGCGTCCATTCTATAAATAAGCTCACATAAAATTACCCTATGAAATATTAGGTATTTTATCAGAGCAGCTATCACAACAGCATGCTTTTCTAGCACAAAAACTATCACAACAACATGAATTTTCTAATGCACCTACATGGCATGGAAACTATGCATGGCATGTGATATCTAGGACGTGCCTATATGATGCATGAGACGGCATAACCTCATCTCATTGGGTAGAAACTAAATAAAACCCACAGATAAAATATAAACTGCACAATCTCAAAGTGTGTCACCCAACGGTGAAATCAAATCAACTGTAAAATTTTCAAAATCAAAAGAATTGCAAAATATGAGGTAGACCGGCTTTTCCTTATACACGGGTTAGCTACGCTAGGGCACAACTTATTACCAACTACCATTTATCCTATCCCTGACTATGGCTCCAAATAGTAATTCAAAGAAAAGAACTCCTCTGATACCACTTTCTAACACCCCGGACCCGGGTGCCACGCAAAGGGTGCCCCGAACCCGGTTCGCCACGTGACCTCAAGCGCATTTCCCCAAATTCCAGAGGCTGCTGACTAGCAGTGAGGGCCCAGGTCTATTAGTGGGGAAACTATGCCCTCATTTGTCAAAGTGTAGCACAGCGGAATTGAAATAAAATATACAACAAATAGCGGAAGCAGTAAACCATACACAACTGAAATAATCAACAATATATATATTGTGATGCTACATGTCTCAAGTACTAAGAAAACATCCAGAACATGTTATAAATCGATACAGTACAAACAAATACATAGTACAGCAAAACAAGCAAAACAGCTGGTAGTGGCATCGCAAGCCTAGGCTTGGTCCCATGCCCTTCTACTCCTCAGCAACAGTCAAGTACCTGTATGGGGACTCTTTACCATATCTACACCTGTAGAAACATAATCTTTTTGGGCCAAAAAGCGTGACCCAAACAGTGTGTGAGAAATATATCTCAGTAGGCACCCACCAAAGGCCCGTGCCCAACTGCGTGCTAACATGCAACAATAGTGTGCAGTGGTAAAATGAAATAAAGTAAGCAGTATTACAAAGTAACTAACTTAACAGTTAAATTTCCATATAATTATTCATTTAATACATTTTATATAAGAAATCACCATAGTGCATTTCTAAGTAAATAACTAGTGTCCTCAGACAAGTAAACTCCTACCATCGTGTAACGAGTATCCAACATAAGAATCTGCCCTCAAGAATAACAGATTTTTCCCTCAGGCATAGGTAGTGTCACCCACAGGCACATAATCAGCTGCCCACAGGCACAGAAGAAGTTTCCCTCAGGCCGAAATAACTACAACCCACAGGCTAAATAGTGCAGTGCCCACAGGCTATTCACAACAACGCCCTTAGGCTAAATAGGTAATCGGGCCATGCCCAACAATTCAAATACAGTAAACAAGAAATTCCTCTCAAGGAAAATCTACGGTTACAACTTTAAAGGCATACCCTCGGGTATCCTGTCCAAACAGCTAAATAGTGAAACACACCCCCGGGGTGGTTCTGGATCCAACCAACGATCCCAACCAGAATTTTATTATCACAATTTAATCACCTATGAAATTCTAGGCATTAAATATAGCATCCGCCTCAGCCACACGACAACCCAACATGGTTTTGTGGAACGAAAACGCACAAAAATGCACGACAGTTGGAAATTTACACCAAACCACCTACCTTATATGCCAACGAACGTTATACCCGAACGCCAACTCCAAAAACCCCCACGAACGGCATAGATCTAACAAATAAAAAACCCATTCAAACGTAAATAACTATCCCTCGGGAAATAATTGGTAAGAACAGATTAAGGAGGAGAAAGGGCTTACCCGTGTGGTTCCAACGAGTTCGTCCGAAGCCGAAACAGATTCCAGATGAACACCCGGCAGATCTTCAAAGGTTCAGTCATCCTCCTTGGCTCCAAAACGGCTCAAATGCCTCCTCTACCAAATGAGGAGGCTACTGCCTATTTGATGCTAAAAAACATAGTACACTGTGTGTACTTCTGAGTACATGGCATGTACTTCCTTCATTTAACTGTTCCTCTGGCAGCACCGCCACACTGTTCATCCGTCGACATGAGTACACAACATGTACTTCCGAGTACACGGCGTGTACTGTCGCCCAGCTGGAGGCTACTCCACTGTGTTACTGTTTAGGCATGCTGACTGACTACACGGAATATAAGGTACCACTACACGACATGTTGTCGGTTCCTACACCCCTCGTCGCCGACATGGATACACGCCCCGTGTACCCATCCCACACAGCCAACAGTACACGGCGTGTCGAAATGTACATGGCGTGTCGTTCCAAAATTTAGGATTTTCCCCAATTTTCCATATTTTCTAAAAAATGCTTATCGAAAAGGAAAATGAAGAAGCCCGTACCTCAAAAATAAGAACCGGATTCTTACAAACTTCCCCCCTTATAGAAATTCGTCCCCGAATTGCCCTTCCCATGGTGGCGAAGATAAAGCTCAGAACAGCTCTGTCCACTGAGAACGTACATTGGCCTCCCTCTCCCAGGTCTCGTCCTGCACTCGGCCATGCTGCCATAGCACCTGTACGAGAGGAACTGACCGGCCTCGGAGTACCTTCCTTCTCCTGTCAACTATAGGAATCAGATTCTCCTGAAAGGACGCATCTGCCTCTAGCTCAACCTCCTCAGGCTGAAAGACGTGAGACGAGTATGAATGATAGAGACGCAACTAAGACACATGGAAGACATCGTCCATGGCTCGGTACCGCTGCGGTAACTACAACGGATAGGCAACCAGCCCGACTCTCTCCAGAATCTCGAATGGCCTCACATACCTCGGTGAAAGCTTACCCTGTCTTCTGATCTGCTTGTGTCCTAGCCTTAGAGAAACACGCAAGAAAACCTAATCCCCAACCATGAACTCCAAAAGTCGTCTGCGGCGATCATCATATGACTTTTGACCAGACTGTGCGGTAGCCATCCGCTTCCGAATCAACTGGACCTGCTCATATGTCTCATGCACGAGTTGTGGTCCTAGTAAAGCTGCATCACCTGCCTCTAACCAGCACAAAGGTGATCGGAATGGCCTACTATATAAGGCCTAATATGGTTCCATCTCAATAGTTTCCTGAAAGCAATTGTTATAGGAAAACTCGACTAAGGGTATATGCTTCTCCCAAGAGCCCCCAAAGTCTAGGACACATGCACGCGGCATGTCCTCTAGTACCTGTATCGTACGCTCTGACTGGACATCTGTCTGGGGGTGGTATGCTGTGCTCAGAAGCACCTGTGTACCCAGTACCCTCTGAAATCTTTGCCAGAAATGAGATATAAAACGGGCGTCCCTATCAGAAATGATAGAACAAGGGACCCCATGAAGATGTACGATCTCTCAGATATACAGTCTTTCGAGCTCGTCCACACCGAATGTCTCCTTGATCGGCAAGAAGTGAGATACCTTCATGAGTCTGTCCACAACAACCCACATGGCGTCATGAAGACATACGATCTCTCGGATATACTGTCTTCCCTTCTGCGGACGACCGATGTGTCGGACTCCTTCTCCGACCATTGCGGCTGACGAGCCACGACCCTTTTCTCACTAGTGTCGCGCGATGGCGTGCCACACCTTCTACATGTTCTGTCAATGTCGGCCGCTCCGATGACCGCAGTGGCATAGTGCCGTGACCTCCTCTTGCTGCGTGCGACAGCTGGCCACCTTCATCGTAGCTGGTGGGTTCCGCTATGCTGACGGTCTTCCACGGAGGACGCAAGGGTGTAGAAAAGTATCGGAGGGCCCATATCAGGTTAGTTAGGCTTATGCCCTCCTTGATTACTTGTAAACATGAGGGAGGATAAGGGGTTCAATAAAATCATTGAATTTAAATCAAGATAAACCCCTATCTCATAAAACCCTTGGAGAATGATTTCTCTTGAAGAATTCTCATTGTTCGTTGTCCCCGCAACAAGCTTTCGATGACATCACTCGATGATCGATATTTGTTTTGGGGTTTTTGTGTTGTTTGTCACCAATCTCGGAACAGTCTACAACCTATAAGGGTTTGTCATCCCAGAACATTGTCAGCACTTCACTGCTTGGTGAAGTCGTGCTGACACCTCTCCCCAAACTCAATATAAATAGAAGAGGGGATGGTAAGTAACGTTGTTTTTAATTAATGGGGGCTCATTAATTAGGAATCTTTCTAATTACCCAATGTTGAAGTTACTTAGATTGAAGGTTCATTCCATTTAATGTCTTGACACATCACTGGTCCCACACTTCGCCTGTCCGTTGGAGGATAAGATAGAAACAAAAAAATTAACCAAGTTATTTTATTTATTCCATTAAAATTCCCAAAACATAACTTTTTCCCCATAACTACTGCGGTTAAAGTAAATCATCCCTTTAAGGAATCCCTATGATGAGTATTCAATGGTGCCATTGTATTATTAATCCGAGCACCTGTTTTAATGTTAGAAAACACCTCTCATGCATTTACTGAACTTACCTTAAAATTAGTTCATAAATTCATTCCAGGCACATCGGGCCTCGGAATCACGCACTGTCAATTTTCACATACTCGTAATAATTCCATATAATTTAAAAAAAATACATGGTAAAATTGGATCATTACATGGATAGTAATAATATTTGGGGAAAATGGATGATGTGAGGGAGAGATTTTTCATTGCAATCTTCCATAAGGGGCCTTCGAAGTTTTTTTTTATTTTTATCCCCCAAATGGTAAAAATTTGCCTTATTTAATCGGTGTTATTTGGAATACCATTATAAAATTGGTGGAACTTACATAATTTGTTTCATAAATCCTAAATTATGGTGTACTACCCTCATAAATCTTGTGGTAACAGTGTCCTTTTAAAAATGAGGCTACCATAAAAGATCTATAATAGGATGTGGTAAAACTCTTATGAGGGATTATATTTACCCTGTAACTGTTTGTATCATCCTTCTATTTTTAAATTCAATGAAAACCTATATCTATATAAAAAAATTAATTCCCCCACTCAACAATATGATTTTCAATGCCCAAAAAATATTCATTCTAATTAGAAAAGTGGTGGTGGTTACACTCTCTCCGCCAACGATATTTTCAAACACCAAATTACAAAATGGTAACACCACATGATTCTACATTTTATTTTTCCCATTAAATAAATACTCTGTTATATAGACCATTTCAGATTAAACACCAAACTAAATTTAATGATGATACATTTTATTAATATAAAATAACAAAATGAATGATAAACATCGATATATATTGACAATGAAATATGAAATATAATAATGAAAATTATAAATGAAATAAATATGTATGTAAATAAAAATACTATTGATATAAAATCATCATCCATGTGGTTTTTCATTTAGATCAGCATCCCAATTATATTAATAGAAATAAGGTATAGAATTTGAAATATTATAGACATGTTGATAGATAAGAAAAAATGAATACAGTAAATGATTCTAAGAATGTATAAATAAATTTACCTAAAAATATCACCTTTATATATATGGTCATTAAAAATATAATCATTGGATATATCCTGTGGATAAGAAGTGTAATTAAAAATAATATATTAAACAATAATAAATATTAAAAAAGAGAAAATATTTTATCGAAATTTATTTTTATAAAAATATATATTTATATGTTACATATAATTACATTTATTATTAATAAACTATAATCTCAGGTATTAATAAAATTAAAACCAATATATTGATACCAATGTATTAATAGTACTATTTTTTGAAGAGAATAAAAACTAAATTTAAAAGGGTGTGGTTATATTTTTTTTATTCATAAAAATGATATTTTCCAAAGAAATATTTTTTAATTATTTTTTATATTTACAAAAATAAATTAAATTGGGTGTTTTAAATAATGAACCTAACTTAAAGATTTAGTCAATAAAAAATATATTTAAATTAAATTAATTATAAGATGATATGAATTAAAATTTTGAGTAGTAAAAGTTTTAAAAGTCTTTTTTCTATAAAAATATTTTTATTTTCATTATATTATAATTTCATAAATAAATATAAATTTATAATTATTTGAAATTGAATTATAATGAATAAAATAAATAAATTATGATCCAGGACATTTAAATTGGGTAAAATGAGTCATATAATATTTTAAAAAATAATAGTCACCTGGGTAAATAATAAAATAAGGTAAAATGGGGTAAAAGTGGTAAATTAGATTTAATAGATAAAAATAAATTTTATATTATATTTATACTCTATAAAATTCATCTGGGTGTGTAACTCAGACCTAAAAACCTTACAAACATTCCCTCACTTAATAAACTAAATCCCATGTGAGTCCATATTTACCCTTTACCACACATATGTTTCGAATGAAATGTCCCACATTTTAACCTATAATTAGTTATCCCCTTTACCCCTTAATTAATACATTATTTATGTCATCCTTGAAACTACTCTTCTAGATCTAGTGCTAAAATAATAAACATTACATTTCTGGATTTGATACTGATGAATGTGACACAATTTTCATCATCCAAAACATATAATATAAAATACAAATATTGTATCACTTAAATACCCCAGGGTAATTTTGGTTTAGAGTTTTATGGAATTATTAGAAAATATTAAAAAACAATACCCATGTATTTTAATAATAATTTATTCCATTAATCCCATTTTATCTTTTTTCAAATTATTTAATCATCATCATCCATATAAAACCCTTATATATATATATATATAACATTTAACATCATTCATGATAACCTCAGAAAAAGAAACATAAAAATGATGAGATGAAATTCCCAATTTTGGTAAACATAAGCATTAACAATGAAATTTCATCAATGTGAAGAAGAAAAGCATAGCGGTATGATGATATAATCAATGTGTGTGAGAATAACATAATAGAAATCATAACCATCAAACCTAGATCAATAAATATGTTTCAGAAAATAATTCTTTAACAAAGGAATGATTAATCGAAATCATTAGTCATGATCCATGGGATATCAATCTTGATAAAAATAAAATTTTATAACCCATAGAAAGAATAGAGAATTTTTTTTGGAATCTTGGAACATCGTATTCATAACCCATATTAAACTCATTTCATAAATTAGTTGATCCAAGTTAAATCGATAGGAGAAACCCTCTTATAACTCCCTCCCACTTTTCCCTAAATAAAAGGATCCTTACCCAATGCATTGGATCAAAATCTGGGCACACCCATCATATTTGCTATATCAGGCCCACCTGGTGCTATCTTGGCACACCCATCGTATATGTTATAACATGATCACCAGAAGCAATGGGGTGCACCCAATATCATTAATAATGTCCAAGATTCATTCTTTAATAATGTACATAGAGAATTCATTTAATTATAAACTCATAGAAAAAACCCATTATTATTTTAAAAATACGATTGACTAATGGAAAAGAAAAGAGTTCCAGAAAAAATGTCTTAGAAACATGGATAACTCATTAGAATAGAAATGGGTTCCGTAAAATCTATTTGAATGATGATTATCAAATGGGAATGAAATGGGATTCATAAAAACCACATGAAACAATATTTATACATATCGAGAAATAAATAGGATGGTATCATTAAAAAATTACATGTTTTCTAATAATTAAAAATAAGGGTTATCAATGTTAATGAATGGAAAAATAATTATAAAATCATTATAAAATTTTTAAATAAAATAAAATTTTTATTTTTAAAATAACATTAAAAAACTACATATTCATAAAACAATTGTGAAAATATATTTTTCTAAATACAATATTAAAACATATATAATTAAAAAATCGTGGAAAATAATGGACATCATGTCAAGAAAATCCATTCATGTCATAAATTTTAAAAATAAAAATTATTTTCAATATATATTTTAAAATAATGTCAAAAGTGAACCTTTTGGAAAATACTGAGAAATTTACTTTTAATGTATTTTTAGTAAAAGAAATAACATGAAGAAAAATTGATTTAGGAAATAATATATTTTTATAAAATAATGTTTTTAAAAACATTTTAGAAGTAATCGATAGGGAAGAGAAAGATGTCTAGTCTAAAAGAAATTAGAATATCAGTGTCACATACAAACAAATTTCTTGATGTTTATCCTATCAATTAAAGAGAAATTTAAATTTACCCATGTGTACCACATTAATATATAAATGAAAATAAAATATATGTGATTCATGAAAATAATATCTCATTATTTCTTCCAAAATAACCTTTAACATAAACAATCCCAAAAGAAATGATATTAAAAAATGAATCCTTTTCCACTTTGGTAACTCTTCAATCGTAATCCCCATAAATGAATAAAATAAAATGATACTTTATATATCACGAATAAAATGTTTCTTCTTATATAACATGTTTAATATTATGATATAAACCTCATAAATTAATATAGGTTCAGATCATGAATGTATGTCTCAAAAAAATATTTGAGACGAATAACCCTTAAAAAATCATTCCATTAAATTTAAGAATTGATAAATGAATAAGTTATGTGCATCCAATTTAAAAAAAATTCAACATAATAAAAAAAATACTTACGCACATAATTATGATAATATAATTTCTATGAATAAGTAATATAACCAAAGGAGAAGAAATTGAGTTAAGAGACTCTTTGCCACTATGAAACTTTTAAGTCAATTACCTTGAACTATAAAATTGAAATAGAAAATAAAAATAACATTATGTAAGAAGTATTAATTTTATTACATGTAAATGGGAATTATATAAACCACAAAATAAAATCTAGTGGTGAATATAGAATATGTCTCACAAAAATTAAAAGTGAGAAGAGAAACGCTTACCTTGAGAACATAATTTCTTCATACGTGTTCAAAAATATTGTATAATAATATTATATTAGTTATTTTATTTATTAATATCCATTTCTAGTATTAATAACATTTAATGAAATTATTTATCTAATTTTTTAAAATAAAATTTCTAAATACCTAATCATTTAATTCCATATCATGGTTTCTGAGGATGTTCGTTTCATTTTTCAAAATCGCTTTGGTGTGTTGGATGCCTTCCAAGAGTTCATTATTTCAAAATCACCACCATAGTAATAATTAATTATTTATCATATTTATACATAAATTATACTTTTATAACCAATCATGAAATATGGTTATGAATAATTAACTTTGTTACAATCATGGAGACGGTAGTCCATACAAACGCATGTGTAAAGTTTCCATTTTTGAATGATTATTATGGAAAGAAGGTAAGTTATATGTTTTTATTTAAATAATGATAGTTATATCATAAAAACATTATTATTTCATTAAATTAACATACGTATATCATCAATTTGTTTTGGTGATGAAAAACAATTTATCACTTTCATGTGGCACTAGTGTAGACGTGCACACGAATGCCATTATATTCTTTAAGTTTGAGAACTAAAATGATATATTATATTTTAAGAATAATAAATATTTTATTTAAATCAAAATTATTTTATTTATATCACATATATTCCTTAACATCATCCTTATTACCTTTCATGTAATGATTTAGTGAAAAATGAATCACATCATTTCTCGAGGCGGTAGTTTGTTGTACACATGTGCGAAATCATTATGTACCCCATGGTATGTAATTTAGGAAGTTATATATGATAACATAGGTAAATAATTATAAATATTTCAAAATTTTCATATATATACTGTAAATCTATCATTATATCAATATGTGAGAGGTGATGATGAAGAATGATTGGCATCAGTTCGCGACGTGGTAGTCCGTCGTACACACGAATGATGATTTTATATCCCTTTTGATGGAAGAAAAGAAGGATTTGGGTTATTATAATAACATACAATTATATTATATATATATTTGTCATTAAATAATATAAATTTATGTTGATTTAAAAGACTTGTAATAAGAAATAAAATAAAAATCACGGTTAAGCATAATGACTATTATTCAGACAACCTCCTTAGGTTGGCCCCAAACCCCTTAATAAAATGGATTTATTAGTAAAATAATGGATCTAAGTCAGGTTCCAAGAATTTATAAAATAATTTTTTAAGTTATTTTTTCTCTAAATGGATTTTATTGTCTTAATAGGATAGGAGATCGGGCATCCATTTATAAGTGAGGTGACTGGCACACATATATGTTTTTGAAATAAAAAAGGTGTATACATGATATTCACATTACACAAGGGACTAAAATGGACCTTAATTGAACCCTACATATTATAAGGTGTAAAATAAATTAATATAATTATTCTTTACGTCATTTTGGCCCTTTTATTTTAGTTTAACCCCTCAATAGTCTCGTTTACCCTTAACCAAGGTAATTAATTCTTAATACTTTAACTGTTCATTCGGTTTAAAAATTATATTTTCCTTAGTAGATAATATAAATTATTATTACTCAAAATATTTAATCTCCTTTATCAAATTATATTTTTATAATTGTAAAATTTTAATATAAAATTAAATATATAGATTCCAAGAGAAAAGGGGGTTTTCAAGAAGATTTGTTTTTAAGAAAAATATGATTTTATATAAGATCTATGACTAATAATAATAACTATATTAAAAATAATTAATATTTATTGATATATAATATATATATCTAATTTCCAAAATTCTTCATTAGGTAATTTTTAATTAATAAAAATGTACAAACATTATTCAATTTAAAATCGTTTTCCGATGAAAAAAACCCATTTTTAAATCCAATATTTCACTAATACTAAAATAAAATATAAAGGTGATTAAAATGTAATTATGTAGATTAAATATAAATAAATAATCTTTATTTATTTTTAAGTCATATTAAAAATTAAATTCTACTTTTTAATTAACTTATTTTCTTAAAAATAAATGACATTTTACAAAAATTTATATTTTTCACTATTCACTGAAAAATCAATATTTTAAAAAATCATATAATTTAACTGAATGTAAATTTTGATATTATGATTTCAAAAAACTAATTTCATTTTATAAAATTCTTTTTAAAAAAATTCCAAAAATAAATTATAATATTTTTTCCTGAAAATAAATAATAAATATTTTTGAAGAAAACATTTTTTAGGAATAAAATTACTTTACAAAAAATTTATTGATTATTTAATAAAATAATTAACAATATTATATATTTTGTAAGAAATTTATATATATATATATATATATATTATGTTCTATTTGATAGTCATAGTCTCCAATTTAACGTCTCGGTTATAATGATTATATATTTTACGAGTCATTTATTCTTAATATTGTACATTATATACACTATCAAACATAATAATCTCAAGATTTTATGCACCACATGATTTTTAATAGATTGAATTTATTTACAAATAAATTTATCATAATGTCTCAGGTTGTTATATTCTAGTCTATTCTCGATGTTTTGTGTCACATATTTTTTTTTAAAAAAATTAATCTTTTAAAAGTTCAAGTTTTCTAATTATCCCATAATAATTTTATTCAATATGAACTCATTTTATAATTTTTAAATCCCAATAGTGTTTTTGGTAGCTTCTTATGAAATGAATGAATCTTAAATTCTTCATTACGATAGAACCCATGTCGAGGAGGAGCTAATTAATCAAGTGTTTTATGTAATTCTCATACATTTTCAATTTCCTTCTCACATAAACTATTTTAAAGCATTGTAATTCATTATAATGATGTTATATTATTAAAATAATGATTAATATAAAACCATACTTATCTGATATAACTCTATACTCTTACCAATTCATCAGTGCAACGTTTTATTGTTCAGCTCGACTCAACCACTAACATCAAAGATGTTATTCCTACATCAAAAATTTTATTTAGGAATAAGTATCAAGAAAATAATATTGTATAATATATGATATTAATGAATAATTTATTTCATGAATATAGTTATTTAATTAAAACATAAATACGAGTTTTCATTATCAATTAACTTGTTATGATTGATAAATTAACCAGAAGATTCTCATTGGGGATTCAATTCTCATGAATCATAACAATACATTCCATAAAATTAACATGGGACTAAACTAATAATTGTAAAAAAAATAATTCTATTACCATGAATAATATAGGAATGATGAACTTGGTATCAAGAATGAATATTTTCATTGAAAAAGAGTGAATTTAGTGAAACAATCAATGTTATTATCATCCAATGATAGAAATAAAAAATAAAAAATTAATATATGAGTAATGAAAAATTATATATAAAAAGTATCAAGGGTAATAGACATGAATAATGTTTTAAAAATAAGTTATTAAGATAGTTATTTTTATAATAGAGGTTGTTAAATTACCTTTTTGGATGTCCATAGGTAGGATTAGGGTTTTCACTTCTAATCAAGTTTTCAAAACATGAATTTTTATGAATAAATTTCCATTTTTGGAAATTGTTTGATTATTATTTAATAAACCCCCAAATATTTTATTCTTCTATATTTATTAATTGTTTTTACATGAATTCTTACCATTTTGTCCTTTTTGGATCATAATTTACCTAAAGTGAAGGTTATAATAAAATCTTAATTTATCTCATCTTTTTCATGGGAATACTTCTCCTCCATGTACATATTATTTATTTTTATGTGTTTTATTATATATATTTATAATATATCTTAAATGAGACACTTTAAAGTGAAAACATATAAAAATAGTGTTTATGAAACTTTATAAATGAGACACTATAGACTGGTTTAAGAGATTTTTTTTTGATTGTTTATAACAGGAAATGAATAATTGTATTTATATTAGTATAAATGAACCATGATATTTATTCATGAAAAAATGAGTTATTTTTGAAAATTAATGGTTTCATAAAATGGATTATAAAGATCACTTTAAAAAGGGTGAGAAATTCCGAAGTTCCCTTTAATCAGGCTTTTTTATCATGAGGGGTTACAAAAAGGAATATTTTAAAACATTTAATTCCCCATAAAATAAATAATATTTTGTAATAGGTAAATATTTTTGGAAAATAAAAAAATAGAACATTTGAAAAGTAAATAAGGTTATTTAAGAATTGAATTGTTTTAAATAGGTAGAAAGTGTAATCAAAATGAAAAATAGAGGATGTGATAAATTCTCTTAACTTATGTCAAAAAGTGTTCAGCACTTGAACATAAAGTCTTAGACAATCAAACTAAACAGATTAATTAATTAATTTACAACCTATTTAAAATGTATAATATTTATTATAATTTTATTAAGTTTGTTTATAACCATTTCTATTAGTTACAAGATTAAATTTTGTAACATTTGAGTGTATATTTCTTTGGTTTTCATGATTGTTTTACTTCTACACATGTATGAAAGATCATGTAAATAGGGAATATCTATCTAGAATTGAAATTATATGTTATAAATGAAATTAAATAAGATTAAATTTTTTATTATATTATTTTTTTTATGTATATGAGGATGATTCATTTTATAAAACATTAATGATAATTGTTTATATTATTTTGGTGGTTTTTCAATCATCTGAAATTAGTTTTGTTCTATTAAATAATATTATGTATATATTTTAATTAAATAACATAAAAAGGTTATTAAATACATATTACAATATTTTTCAACCATTATAATGGTTTAATTACATCCTTTGAAGGTGTTAATGGAAATGGAATATTCGCCATCATTGAATGTGATAAATCAACACATCACATACCATGTTTTAATTTTTAGAAAAAAGGGGAAGAGATGAGAATTGATCATGGATATACCACTTACATAAAAAATATAGTATATAAGAGGTAATATAGTTATAAATGTTTTTTGGATAGGTAAGTAAAGATATTATAAGAAAATAAAATAAATTAAAAAGGAATTAAAAGAAAATGAAAGTGGATTTCACCTCATAAACTTCTTCTCCTTCAGAACCACTTTAAGGTGCTCTAGAATGGTCTTTGAGGAGACAAAAAGACCAAGTCATGGGGAATATTTTTTGGATCGTAATTTGGTAGAATATAAGTTAGAATCAAGGCTTTAGAGGTGTGATTTAAAGGGGTGGTATTTATAGTGGGAGGAGAGGAGTGTTTTTTATTATTTTGTTCATTTGTTTATTATTCTTGGCTCAACACTATCAATATTGTGCATTATTATGACTATTTAAATTGAATATTTCATGTTATTTCTAAATAATTATTCTTACATCATCCATACATCATCCATGACTCAATAATTCATGTATTTAGCTTATATCATAAATTACCATATTTCATTATTCACTAAAAATTAAAATGTTTTTAGAAAAATTAAAAAACTAATCCTAACCTTTCTTTGATATATAGAATTAATAAATAGACATTATGTTAGGAAAATATTTTTCAAAAAAATTGAAATTTATTTTTTTATTAATGTTTTCAATATTTTAAAAAATACCAATTTTTAAATTATAATTGATTTTATAACACTTTAAAAAATTAATTAAGGTCCCATAATTTTATATTATAATCATAAGACAGAAAAAATATTAATTTATGAATATATTATATGAAAATTTATTTTATATTAAATCATTATATAAATTATTAATTTGTAAATAATCATTTACGCTTTACAAAATTACCAACACTTAATTTATCATTATCAAAACATTTAATTACTTATTACAAGATATAAATATATCATATTTATAATTATAAGATACTGAAATTATATAAATACTTTCATAAGTGGGGTTACTATTCTAGTGGCCACATTGTTATTCTTAATGGTCATATTACTATTTGAATGTTCAAGTTACTATACCATCGGTATAGGTTCCTTAATTTCATGAAATAATTATTATTACATTCATTATTCATTTATTAAGATTTTATTTTGTTCTATATTTAATGTTTATGTGATTATACTATATAAAATAATTTTAATAAGTGAAATTTCATTGATAATGTATTAGTTCATTAATTTGTTCCCCACTTTTGAAATTTTATCCTTGAATTTTTTTTTAAAAACAAGGTTGAATAGGTGGGGGTACTTCTCCACCAAAACATTTTATAGTTCTCATGTTTCATCTTCATAATTATGGTTCTTCCAAAGTAATTTGATTGGGTGAGTAGTATTGTTTCATATAAAATTTTCCATATTGTCTAAGATCTTCACCGGTTTCTCCTCATAAGTGAGATCATTTTTTCAACTATACCAACTATAAATTTAGTACATGTGATGGATCTGGTATGTAATTCCTCAAGTGGGGTATGTGGAATACTTCATGTACTTGTGACATGGTAGGTGGAAGTTCTAGTCGATTGGTCACAGATCCAAAATGATCAAGAATCTCTAAATGGGCCCATATACCTAGTAAATAGCTTTCCGTTCTTCCCAAATCTCATGATCCACTTCCATAAAGATATATAAAGGAATACCATATCTCTAACCTTAAACATTAGGTCACAACAAAGGCTATCTGCATATCTCTTTTGTCATCTTTGGGCACCCCAGATATACTTTTAAATGTTTTTCACCTTTTATACCATTTTTATACCATTTCATGTCCCAACATATTCTTTTCACTAAATTCATCCCATCATGTCAGTCTTCTGCATATTTTTTTAATAGGGGCTCCATATAAGTCCATTTTTATTCTCAAGTATAAAATATTGTTGTAAGAAAACTTGACCAGAGGATAGTGTTGATACCATACTCTCTTGAAGTCTATAGAACACACTCTCAACATGACTTACAATATCTAAATAGTTATCTTATATTGGCCATCAGTTTGAGGATGATAGGCCATACTGAAGCTTAGATAATCCTTTAGAGCATGTCGGTGGCATTTCCCTAACTTGGAGGTGAATCTTGGATATTGATTAGATACCATCGATAGTGTTACTCCATGAAACATCACCAGTTCTTTGATTCATAACTATGAATGTTAACCAAGAGATAAGTCCAATAAAATTTTGATAAAGTGAGTTATCCTTATAAGACGATCCACAAGAACCCATATAGCATTGTTTCCTCTTGATGTCTTTGGATGTCTGGTGATAAATTTAATGGTGATATTTCCCCACATCCATGTTGTTATGGGTGATTTATGAATAATACAGTTATAATTTTTCCTTTCAACCTTCACCTACTGACAGACCAAGAACTTTGATTTTTATTCAGCAATGTCCTTCTTCAAATTGTCCCACCAATAGTACTCTCAACTATATCGAAACATCTTTGTGCTTCTGAGGTGAATTTAGAAGGATGAGATCTGTGATTCATTCAGGAGATATATATTTATCTCTATATTGGATGGTATATATAATTTTGAACCATGTCTTTTTACTCCTTCCGCAATAATTTTTTTTAACTCTAAGGATTCCCCATTTCTAATAGTGTCCAACTTTTTTTAATTTTCCACATCATTTCTTTGAGAATCCTTTTATTTTCTCTGTAATGAATGGTTAAAAATAATTTGAGAATAAATTTATGATATTCCTTTATTAATTATTACCATGTACATACTTTGAAGGTCTAAGAATATTGGATCCTTCTCAATTCCAATCATTGATAAAGTTAGAGGATCCTTTCAACATAATGAATCATCCATTTTATTTTCATTATTAAGATGGTAGTGTATTGATCAATAATAATCCATGATTAGATATATTTATATTCAATGGATATTATTATTATCATTCTATATGAATATATATTTTAGGCTCTTATAATTAGTATATATCTCACACTTCTCCCTACATAGATAATGCCACCAGATTTTCATTTCAAAGATCACAGTCGCCTACTCTAGATCATGTGTGGGATAGTTTTTCTCATGAATTTTCAACTACCTTGAGGTGTAGGATATCAATTTACCATTTTTCATAATTAAACATCCTAATCCACCCTTTGAATCATCTTTGGATACCACAAAGAGTTCCCCACTTGTTGGTAGTGCGAGTACTAGTGCAATGATAAGCCTCTTTTTCAACTTTTTAATGTCATCTTTACATTCAGTGGTCTAGATAAACTTTTATCCCTTACAAGTCAGAATACATAGTGGTATTTACAATCATGATAATTTATTCAGAAATAATTAAAATATGTAGCTACACTAAGAAAACTACATGTATCTATTAAATAGGTTAGCCTGGGACACTCATCGATTCCTTTTTTCTAGGTTGGGTCCACAGATATTCCTTCACTTTTGATAACATAACCCAATAATGAAAGTTCCTCCATTCAGAACTGACATTTCTATAATTTTAAAAGATTTTATCCCTTAAAAATATCAGATCTATAATTACTGTATTCATTAATTACATGAACATTACTAGGGAATTAGTGATTCTCAAGGGAATCACTGTGAACTCATAGTGTCCAAACCTCATTTTAAAGGAAGTCTTGGGAATATCTCCTATATTCACCTTTATATGGTGATATCTTGTCTTTAGATCCACATTAGAGAAAAACATCTCCCCACATAGTTGATTTAACAATTAATTGATTCATGGAAGGGGATAATTTTCCATTATCCAAATTTTTATGAGCTCACAATAATCAATGCATTGGTGCATTGATCCATCCTTATTCCTGAAGTATAGGAAGGGAGTACCCCATGGTTTAGAACTTGAGTGTATAAAACCCTTTTCCATATTATTTTGTAACTACTTTCTCAATTTATCTACCTCAATGGTATCCATTATGTTATGTGTCTTTGATATAGGAAGAGATCTAGGAATAAGTTCAAATAAAAACTCAACCTCTCAATCCAGAGGAAGACCAGGAAATTCATTAGGAAACACATCAGTATAGTCCCACACAATGATAATGTATTCAAGCATGATTCTATCCTTTATCTCAATAATTTGAGCAAGATATTCTTTCTTATAAGGAAATAATATCCATAATTGAGACAATTATTCTAAAGAAGATTCGTCCTCCTCTTTAAACATGTACATAATTTGAGGATTCCTTGGTATGTGAAGGGTGATCCCATTTTCCCGATAATTGAGGATGTATTTCTCAAAATATATCCAATCCATTCCCAATATAGTATAAAACCTCACAAAATGAAGTGAGAAAATATTTACTTAGAGTTTCATTCCAAAAACATTAACTATGGAGGAGTTATATACACTGGAAGCAATAATTTCCCCATTTTATATTCTCACAGAAAACTCAACCTCCATATTTTGAGTGGTTTCTGGAATATTAATACGAACTGTGAAAGATGTGAAAGAATTTTTAGAACAAAAATCATGTATTATGTTCACTATTTATGATTTAATACCCATTATACCTGTCACGTTATAGTTTCTAGGATCCATCTCAATGATAGTGATAACATATTCTATTTAATGTTTCCTTGGAGGTTGTTGTTATTGACTGCCTCCAAGAACCCTTTTCTTGGGATAATGGTTCACATTATTTTCACCTTCCTTGCAGTTAAAACACTATACTACATGATGACTATTTATCTAAACATTCCCTTATTCTACTACATAAATGGGATTCTTCATATCACTTTTGAAATTATTATCTTGATGCCCCACTCTTAAATATTTTAAGCATCTTATGGTTCTCTTTAAATAGTTCCTGGGGTACTTCTTCCCACCACATTGACATATGGGATGTTGGTTTTTATTTCCATCATGGGATTTATCTATTGATAATCCCATAATAAATTCGATTTTATGCTTTTTTATCATTAGGCCCAAGAGACCACGGAGATTCTCCAATCTCCATTTCAACCTTAAAGAGGAAATGTAGAATCTCTTCATAACTATCAATGTCTCAAATTTTCAAAACATTTCATAGACTCAGATTCAGTCTAATAAAGAAGGTACCCACCATTCATTAGTTGTTCATGTCTTTTATAGAGGCATATCATGAAATCCTTGTAATGTTTTCCTTCTATGACCTGATGGGATCATATTCTATCTATTTTAGTCTTAGGAGCTCCCTTTATATATAAATATAGAGTTTTTGGGTAAAATATTTATTTAAAATATATTTTCATGATTAATTCCCATTCAATGGAATCAATTTCATCCTTGGGAATCATGTTCTTGATCATTTCACACCACGAATCATCTTCCTTGTCAAAACTATAGACCAACATTAAAATTTTATATTCTTATGAGCACTAGAGGATATAAAATATATTCTCAAAGTATTTAATCCATTTCTCTATGATTATGGGATCAAGAGATCAACTAAATATCAGGGTACTTTGACGCATGAACAATTTCACCACAAATTTATCTTTATTAATAAATAGAGGGAATTACACATGGTTCAAGATATAATTCATAACATCAGCCAGTTGAGAAAGTAATTTCATGATGTTTTTATTTCATATTCCCATCAGATCAGTAATATCATTAGAGAAATCATCAAATTTTCTATCACAATGATAGTTGTCACAAGTACCCCTATTTCCATACATTAATTAAGAAAAAAAGATTACAATTATGTGGGATTCAATAAATAGATAATAAGAATATAAATAGGAATAATTGAACATATAAGGATAAATTTTAATATGAAATGTATATCCTAACATGTGATTTAAAAATTTTCAATATAGGTTAACCATGGTAACAGAATTTTCTATATGGTTCTTACTAAATATTTCTTGTCCTAATCTCCAAAAATAACAAAACATTTCTATAATAAAAACTATAATGGGATTACCCATTAAACCATATAATTACATGATTTTATGTATAAATAATCATCAATTATAATACAAGGATCCGAAAATCCATTTTGTTTGCAATACAACATATATAATTATAAAAAATGAATCTAAAATAAAAACATCCTTTAGTTTTAGTCCAAAATAAGAATCTAAATTCCTTTGAGACATTACATATATGTAGGATAACCTATGGAATACATTAATATTAGTATGAGCTAAAAATCATAGTATGTGTTGGGAAAAAATCCCTCAAGGTAACATTGCAGTATTTTTGGGTTGATTGTGTTTGTTGACAAAGAAGGTTTCAATGGAGAATTGTCGAGTTCCCGAGAAGTTTTTGACAATCCATGTTGATAAAGAATGATGACAAAGGAATGTATGATCTTGAGGTGGTACAAAAGATCAGTACAAGGTGGAGTCGTTTCCCAGTGTGTGCCAAATTTTTGGGGTCCAAAATTTGGAGTTTGGTGAGCATCAAGAAAATAGGATTTCTATGAAGATCATATTTTAATATGGAAATGGCATTAATTTCATAAAGAGAGGCTTCATGGTTTGGATTTCCTGAAGACCAGAAGATTGATGGCGGTGATTCTTCACGATTACGTCAAAGCTTTGCGAACGGCAGAGTTGAAGTGCATCGCGGTGGTGAAGGGATTTTCGAAGGAGATTCACGACGAAGGTGCGAAGGAATGTTGATGGTGATGCTCTGCGATTACGATGAGCTCTACGATCGGAAAATTTCCATGGTGATCCGCGATTTGGATAGAATTCTGGCAGAAACTTCGGAGCTTCGCGATAGGAAATGACGTGGCACTAACTTCGCGCGGAAGGGTCGAGGGTCGGTGGAATTTCCTATAAATAGAGGCTGACCCCCTCAAGAGAAGTAGAGAGAATTTTCAGAGAAAATACTTTTCTCTCAGTTCACGAAGGAAGTTCGCGAAGGCAGTGTGCTTCGTGAAAGAAGAGCTTTGCGGCGGTTATTCTAGCTCCGTGAAAGTCATGTGATCCGCGTTGGCTCTCTGAGCTTCGCAAGGGAAGTCACTCTGTGACGACTTGAGCTCCACAATGTATAAAGCATTGAGAAGGCTTGAGCTTTGCGATGGTCTGAGCTCCACGAAATTCTGAGCTTCGTGAAAAGGAAGGAGCTTCACGAAGGCTTGTTTGAGGTTCGCGAAATTGGGAGCCTCGCGAAGTAGGGTGCTTTGCGAAGGGTTTTCCAAAGGAATTTCCCAGTGTTCAGGGGCAAAGGTTTATTCATCGCTGGATGAAATTTGGACTTCAACAGAGCATCTATAAATAGTTTAGGATGCATTCATTTATGCAAATAAAGAGACCTACAGGTCTATAAACTGTGAGTGGATCTTCTGAAGAAGCAGTGAGCTCACTTCAGTTGAGAGAGCAGTGAGTTCTCAAATTATGTGTGGTTGTAAACCAAGAGGGACAGTGAGTCCGCTTCAAACTTGTAAACAACAGTGCACTTATAGTGGAATTGGTACATAGGCACACTACCGGTGTATGCTCCTTGGATATAGCCCAGTGAGGGTGAACCAAGTAAAAATTGATGTGTCATGTGCATGCATTAATGTTTGTTCATACTCTGCATCGGGAAGGAGATAGAAGAGGTTTTTTCTAACAGCAAAACAAGATCAAAAGGGGTATTAGTTTTAATCTATCAATCCTTGATTCACCCCCCCCCCTCTCAGGGTATCTAGCCTAGTGGACCTAACAGTATGGGAATAATCATATGACTAATCATAGTACATTGGATAGAAGGCATAACACTATGAAATAAAAAGGCATGAAACATGAATTAAAATAAGGAATCATAACATGTATAACATGTTTTCATATAATAATAGAATAATATGAATTTGGTAACAACATAAAACATGACATAATCATTATTAAAGCCTAACTTGAAAGACCATTTCACATAGAGGAGCATGAGTCAAGGCAAACTGATAAGACCATTGCATATGGAAGACCAAGTCCCATAAAGGAATCAGGTTTACACTGTGTCCCAACATGATGTCTCATGATACTAATCGTTAACAAATTAATAGTCAAATTATCTAGGTTCACCCATCATAACATGTTATTGAATATTTTCTCCACATGAAGAATCATACATAAAGAATAAACATAAGGGTTACCCCTGGAAAGAAATGGGAATCGTAATCAGAACTTAAGGAATAAAAAATGGGTGTATGATAAATTTTTCATGGAAAGAATATATTTAAATCATATATGTACATTCATAGGGGGGAATGATAATAAAAATTTTTAACATATGTCAAACTGAAGTGAATTTTTTTTTAAAAAGTATTTTTTAAGAAATTTAATAAATGATCTAGTTTAGTGTGATTAAAGGAAAAATTTAGTGATTATTTAAAATAGTAATGGAATAATTGTTTGTATAAAACCAGAAATGAACCAATATTGATTTTTGTGAAAAAATGAGTGTTTTTTAAAAAAAATTGTGTCTTAGAAAATATTAATGGTTTCACATTAAAATGGGTAATAAATTAGGAGGTTCTCTTTAATCGAGATTGCTTCTCATGATTGAATAGGAAGGAAACATTATAAAATATATATTTACCAACATAATCAAGAATAATTTTGAATAGGTACATATGTTTGGAATATAAAAACAAAACCTAAAATTATTATATATGAAAAATTATGAATTGTACTGGGTTAAAGTGAGATAAATCATAACCCGAAGGAAAAAATAAGGGTTCAGATATAATCCCGAACCTTATGTCTAAAAGTGTTTCTGTAACTGAAATTAACATCCTGGATAATAAAATTAAATCAATTAATTAATTAATTATGAACTTATGTAACATGTATTTTATTTATTATAATTTTATTTTCCTAATTTATGGCCCTTTTTTATGAGTTATAAGATTCAATTTTGCCGCTCGGGAGTGGTTGCTTCTTTCTTTTTTATGATTGGTTCACTTGTACACATGTATGAAAGATAATGTAAACTGAGAATACCTTCCAAAAAATAAAATTATATGTTAATAATGAACATAAATAAGATTAAATGGTCTTAAATATCATTTATTTTCCAGATATGATGATGATTCAATAGATAAAATGTTATTGATAATCGTTGAGATTATTTTTGTGGTTTTCCAGTCACGATAAACTAGTTTTGTTCTATTATTTAAAATTATGTATATATGTTAGTTCTATAAAATATAATAGTTTATGAAATAAATATAGAAACATTTTTCAACAATTATAATGGTTTTATGAAAAGAATTTATGGTGTTAATGGAGATTGAAAACTCATCTCCCTTGAATTCATTATTAAAACATATCAAGAATGATGTTTTCATTTTTAGATAAAAAGGAAATTAGAATGGAATTAATGGTGTTAATAACACTTAAATAATAAAATTATAGTATATAAGAGATACAATAGTTTCCAAGGAACTTTTGGATAGGCAGGATAGGATGGGACAATAAAATAAATTAAATTAGAAAAGAAATTACAAGAAAATGAAAGACGGTTTTACCTCTTGAACTTCTCCTCCTTAAGAACCTCTTAAAGGTATTTGGGAATTACCTTTTGGTGAGACTAGAAATACTAGGACTAGAGGAAGCGGTTAATTTTTGGAATTGGGTATAATATAAGAAATCTTTATGTTATTGGACGTGTGATGATAAGGGGTGTTGAAGGGTGGTATTTAATGTTGGAGTAGAGATGTGTTTTTTTTGATTTTATTCATTTGTTTGTTATTTTAGATCAAGAATATAAATTGTGTGTATTATTACGATGGTTTATTTGAGTTTAAACTAATTTTTCTTTTATCATCCATACATTATCCATGACTCAATATTTCATGTATTTAGCTTATACTATATATTAAAATATTCCACTATTCATAATTAATTCAACTTTTATTATAAAAATACAAAATAATCACCCTACCCATTTTCATATGTATAGAAATCAAAAATGGACTAAATTTTTTAAAAATAATTTTTAAAATATGGTAAATTTAATTTTTTAATTAACATTATCATTTATACAAAAAATATAGATTTTAAAATTATATCTCATTTTATAACACATTGAAAAGTTAATCAAGGTTCCATTAATTTATCTTATAATCATAAGACATAAAAATATTAATTTATGAATATATTTTAAGAAAATTAATTTTTTTGAATCTTTAGATTAATTTTAAAATTTTAAATAAACATTTACCTTTAAAAAATTACCAACACCTAATGGTCATATTACTATTCCAGCCATTAAGTTACTATTCAATCGATATAAGTTCATTAATTTCTATAAATACCTCTTATTTAATTATTTGTTCATTTATAATGTTTTTATTGTTTTATCTATGTGAAATTTATGTGTTTTTTTACTATATAACATAATTAAAAGAATGGAAATTTCATTTACATGTTTAGGTTCATTGAATGGTTTGTCAACCCATGACTAATGGTACATAGGTGGTCATCCCAAGACCAAAGGTACATGTGAACTAAACTCATGAACCTAGGTAAATTGGAATTAATACCATGAATAAAAATATAAATTAGTTATTTTCCCAAGCCTACTATATTATAAAATTTTGGATAGCCTGGTCCTTTTTATGATTATGTATTTATGGATTTCCTTGATACATGTTATTAATTACATGCTCACATTCTTGTAATATTTTAATATTATGAATTGTTCATATGTCATGATCAAAAATTATTGAATCATTAATTATGTTTTATTCTTTTCCTAAGGCCATAAGTACTTAACCATGATTCATGATCAACACTTAATTGGGTGTGATTTACTATATGACTCATTCATATAATTTTTTTATGTTCTCATATTTAGATTATTATATTATGATATAGTGACACTCATATCTTCCCTAATTGATCATTTGAGCTCTCCCTTTCTTAAGTTTCCATTCCCTAGGTGATGAAGAATAATTTTATGCATGATATGTCTATAATAGTACCATATGTGAAGACTATTTGTGGTATATGTTTCTTTGAAAATCTTTTGGTTATGTATCTGGTATCCAAATACACTAAACATATAGATTCTATGGTGATATGTATATTGATATATAATTAATATTATTATAAAATGATGTAATATGTTTGTATATTATGCTTGGGTCTCCTCTATTTGTATCAAAGCATATATAAAGTGTTTCTTTCTAGCACCCAATATGGGAGTGTGGATCTCGGGTCCTTTAACTAGTATTGAATTAATATTTGGCTATTTTTATGGATTTTGGTATGAAGAATAAAAGGATAGATCCTAAACCAACCAATGATGGGCAATAATTGATATAGGATTATCCAAATATGTCATATATTAAAATTAAGGTGGAATAATTCAAGATATACTGGGACTGATTTTATTTATCAAAGGATTTATAACTCTAATTTTTTTACTTGATACTCTCTTAAATGTTTTTAGTTTTATTCAATTTCTTGAATGAGAAGGATTCATGTTAACATTCAATGCAATGGAAAATTGAATGATTATCCCAATGAGTAACCAATGGCAGTGTAAGATGGATTGAAAATATCATATATATTCTTTGTAATGACCCACATCATTACTGATTGAACAATATCCATATAATTGAAATTTATTGTCTGTGTGATGTATTTTATTTTTATAATTATGACTTTGATCAAGAATCTAAATGTTTGAGATGCCTTAGATATTAATTTTGGATATGGTTTGAGAATTGACTGATGATTCATGTGCATAGGAATTTTATTTTAGGCTGAGTCATGGGATAGCCTTATGTATAGGAAAAACCTTTCATTGGTGTACTCTTTTTATATTCCCATTGGTAGGAAGATCCCTTATGTTGATAGTACATTACCAAAATTTAGAATATTCTAACACTAGAGACTGAGGATTTGGATAACATTATGTGGTAACCCCATTTATAAGAATCCCCATATGTGGGATCCCCTTATGCAGTGAATCCTCATATGTATACCATTATGTTATCACCCTTACATGGTCAACCCTCGTACATGGTACACTTATGTGAACTCTTAAATGAGAATCCTTATACATGGTGCTTATAAATGGGAACCCCTATATATAGTACCCTTATATAGACCCTTATAGAAGAAACCCATGTGTGTATGGGACATTTCCAATATTTATAAAATTCAAGTGATAAAAAAGGGGGATTGGGATCCCATTTAATGGCCCTAACATGAATTCCCCTTAAATGGGAACCCATAACCTTGAAAACCACTATATAGATTAATTTTTATATCGGTGTACATGAAAAGTGTATCAATTTTTTCAAAAAAAATATGTTAAAGGTGTTTGTAATAAATTTATGTGTGTTTTACATGTTGTAAATATTTGGTTCATTTTTATGGGACTATCGATATCCTCCACTTAAAAGAGGGATATCCTATCGGATTCTTCATGGAATCAAGTTTCATTTGATATAGGATAAATATAATATTAAATATAAAAATTTGTGACATCCCAGGCCTGGATGACACTTAATAGGTTCCCCGATCTAGGTGGTCCAAATGGCCTCAAGCTCATATCCCAAAATTCCATAGGATATCGGCTAGCAGCGAGGGCCTAGGTTGTGTTTGTGGGTAGACTATTCCATCATTACGAAAGGGTAGTGCAGAAAAATAAGTGTAAACCTAGGTAAATAGTAAAATAAATATAAGCATAGATAGAAAGTATTAATATATTGAAAAGGATAATAATAACTAAATCAATTGAAATAACTATTTTATGGTATTTCATGTCACTAGAAAACTAGAAAACATGGATACAAGAGAGTAGTCATAACATGTTCCACAAAATTTTAACGAAAAAAAGACTATGCCAAGCATCCTGAGCTCAATCTCGATCATCTTATATCAATCTCTATCCTAAACAGTAATAAATCAAGTGTTTTATCCACATGCTTCACTTTTTCAACACATTCATACATGTAATCTTCCATGGGTACCAAATGGAACTCAGAGAGGGTGTGAGAAAAATCTTACTGGGCCACCACCAGTGGTGTCTATAATATATGGCCTATGCAATGGAAATATAATAGTGTAAAAGCATGAATTTATAATTTGAAGAAGTAAAATTTAACTAAATATGCATGTACCTAATTTATCCTTCGGCTGGTGTCTGAACATGAAACCAATTCATTATTTTATTGTTACTATTTTATAATAATTCATGTCGTATCCATAGTGAAGGTTCCATGATATAACAAGGAAACCTATAATGATATTTAATAATAAAGTGACAAGGTAATAACCAAGGAAAAATTGAACTCAAGGGTCACTAAATTAGTAATGATTGAATCTTGGCTAAGGGTAAGAGTGTAATCCAATGAGTATAGTCAGAGGCATTCCACAATAATATTCTTACCGAGTCCAAGGAGTTCATCCAAGGAAAATGTGGCTACACAATGATTGGGCCTGATAGGTGTTAACCATGGAACCAACTTTCGAATTAGGGATCCCTGGAGTGTATCCAAGGCATCCTGAATTAATACATAAGCGATCCTATAGTGTCATACCAAGAATTTGAGGATAGATAAGAATAGGGTTCCAGGTGGGTTACAACCAAATAAAGATGAATTCTTGAATTAGAATAGGGTTCCCAAGTGCTCAAGGGATTCCCTATGGAATCCAAGGAGATATCAAGTCAATCTAGTAATATTTAATAATGATGTCATGAAATATTTTATAAGGTTTAATCAATTACCTTTCATTAGTGTGACATGGCTAATTGAGCATGAAACCATTCTATCAAGTCTTACTTAATCATTATGTCCATTAGGGTTAAGCCTTTCCTTTCATTAGTGTGACAAGGACAAGTAGCATGAAACCATTCATTTAATCCATTTAAGACATTTTCATCTATCAAGGATCACATTTCTACCCTCTTTTAACATTTTATGGGGTTCTATAGACATTAAACCTATTATTAAATTATATTTAATAAGGCTATGTCATATACATAGTATACATTCAAATTTTCATTTATCGTTGATTTATCAATTTGAAGAACTTACCATAGGTGCTTCAAGTGGTGAGAATAAATTGTAATTTCCATTATTAAATTCACAAATTATAAAAATCCTTTTAATATAGAAAATCTTGAACTTAGGAAGGTTATGCCAAGGAACACCCGGCCGGAGGCTCAAACGTGTGAAAACACTAAACAAAAATTTCTGAAAAACATCATGAGTGATATGGATGGAGTTATGGGAATAAAAATTAATAAATAATTACGTATTTAGAAATATTATAAATATGGTGTTATAATTATTATAATCATGGCATATAAATTCAATAAATAGAACCCGTTGAAATCGGAAGGTTGCGCACAACAATTCCAAAATCAATGAACAATAGGGATGAGTTATAGACCACCCACATTAGGCTTGTATGACTCTCCTCCCCAAGTATTAGCCTCTAATTCAGATCATATTGGATTATATATGAGAAAAAGGGAAACATTCTCACACCTCGACTACTAGGTTGAGAGATATAGAGAAGAAGAATGTCTCAAATGTACTCGAGTAATTACCGTTGCATATCCAATTTGAAGAAAGAAATCGTGAATGGATCCCTGATGATAGAGATATCATGATACCTATCTTGGGCCTTAAAAAATATACCAAATGAGTGGAATGGAGGCTAATAACTTAAGAATTTGTATTAGGGGATGAGGATGGTTTAATTATATCATTATGGAAAAAAATGTAAAATTACCCAAAATTTAACATGTGCATGGTTTGTCTGCATGGTTTGAAAAACTGTGTGCCAACCAAGAATGAGTACCTAGAGAAGAGGGGGAACTTATTTGTTAGGTCACATGGAAAGGTAAAACATGCACTAAATGTGTGATATGGATTTTCTTGAAATGCATACCATCTGCACGGTTAGATCTAATTGTTCTCCCTTTCTACATTGTTTACTCTAACTGTGAAGCAAGGATATTTTTAAAAAAAAAGATGGGTTCTTGGCACAAAACAAGCTCGGGAAACCCTTGGGACATTCACTAACTCACTAATAATATATATAATGTCCAAACTAAATAATTAGAAAAAACATTAAAGGATTCATACCTAAATGAAAAACTGGGATCTTATAGTCTTCCCCCATAAAAGAACTCATCTCCTAGTTCACCTTAAAATGGTGGTGAAAAACTATCTAGGAACAAATATGGACACTAAGTGTGTTTTTCGACCACCTTTTACCAAGTATCTTCCTTCATGTGGACTTACTACCAAAAAAATCATACTAGAAGAACATACCAACAATGGATACAAATCATGCTTTGGTCAATGACTTGTAATGGATACTCCTCAAATGTTTCAATGAATTATACCTCAACTTCCTTGGGATCATAGTATGTGATAGGTCATCATGATACTGACAACGCTATAAAACATGGAAGATGTCATGCATGGCATGGTACCTCTGAGGTTGTAGAAACTGATAGGCTACCATCCCAACTCTCTCTTAACTCTCAAACAGGACTACATTACGAGGTGAAATATATCCTTTCTCTCATAACCAACTACTCCCTAGCATGGGTGATACCTAATGGAAAACACAATCCCCAACCATGAACACCAGATTTCATCGATGGTGATCAACATAAGATTTATGTCTCTACTGAGTAGTAAACATACACTTTCTGATTATATGAACTTGCTTTGAATTATCCTAAATGAGATGAGGACCTACTAGGGATTCCTCATCTACCTCTAGCCAGTATAGGGGTGAATGACATGGTCTACCATATAAGGCCTCAAAAATATCCTTATGAATTTTTTCATGAATGCAGTTATTATAGAAAAACTCAACAAGACGGGTATGATTCTCCCAAAACCATCAAAATAAAGGACACAAGTTCTTAGCATATCCTCTAGAACTTGTATTATCTATTCTGATTGCTCGTCAGTTTGAAGGTGAAGAAATGTTCTTAGAAGAACCTATGTGTCCATATCCAATTGAAATATTTTCTAAAACTGTGATGTGAAATGAGAATCCCTATGTGAAATGATAGTATGAGGGACCCTCTATAGTTGTATGATCTTGTAAACATAGATTCTTCCCAGCTCATAAAGTAATAATGTCCCCCAAATAGGAATGTAGTGGTCTACTTTCTTTAGTTGGTCAACAAATACCCATACAGTGTTTCTACCCCTCGATGACCAAGGATAACTGACTACTAGGTCGAGAGAAATATCTTCCCATTTCCATTTTTTGGATGTAAAAAGCTATAATAAGCATTCATGTCTCTAGTTTTCTACCTTCACCTACTGACAGGTGGAAAACCTAGTAATTAATCATGTTATCTGACACTTCTTCCCATGCCACCAATACTGGAAACACATATCTCGATACATCTTGGAGATACCTAGATTAACATCCCACTATGAAGTGTGGGACTCATGTAAAAAATCATCTCTAATATCTATACAATCCCATATATTTCTATATATATTAATGTTGTCATATCTATACACAGACCAATCTGGAGGTATGTTGTCTCTTGATATTCTCTCGTGTAGAATCAGTCACTCAAGATCTGAAAATTTTATACTCATCACCTTCTCAAGGAGGGAAGATGTAACTGTCAAGGATGATAGGTATATTTTCTTGTGACTACCATGAAACTCTATATGTATCACATCAAAAAGGTCCATTAACTTCCATTCATCAAAGGCTTCCTGTATGGCTTGTGCCTGAGTTTTCTGACACAACGCATCTACACTACAGTGCCCTTCACATGCATATAGGAAATCTCAAAATCAAAGGATTGTAGATATTCAAACCATATACACTTTCTAAGGATCAATGTATGCTGTGTAAAAATATATTTGAGGAACTTTTCGTTTTTGTACAACACAAAGAAATCACCTAATAGACTATGTCTTCAGAAACGCAATGCATGGGCAACTGTTGATATCTCAAGGTTGTGCGTCCAGTATTTTCTTTCATGCGGCCTCAACTTCTGAGATCCATATTCAATGACTCTATCCTCCAGCATCAACATTTCTCCTAGAAAAATTCATAATGCATCATAAATGGTGGTATAACCTATGCTTGTCTCTAGATGAGTTAAGATAGGTGACAAGACAAGCCTCTCCTTCAACACTTGAAAGGCTTTCTCACACAAATTTACCTACAAGAATTTGACACCCTTCCTTATAAGAACTGTGAGAGTTTAAGGAAGGAATGAGAAGTCCTATTTAAAATTCCTATAATATCTATCCCAACCCAAGAAACTAAGTATATCAAACATGTTTTTGGGTTTCTCCTAGGAAACTACAGCACTACCCATTTCTGGGAAAATAGACACACCTAATTTTGAAATTATGTGAACTAAGAAGTGAACTTTTTTTATCTAGAATTTAAACTCAATAATATTATCATATTTTTGATGCCCTCTCAGTGTACTTTGAATTATTTCATTGTGTTTTGGAAGGTTTTTAAGAGAATGATAATACAACATGATTTCATCCACAAATACATTGACAAAAGAATCTAAATAGTGGAGGAACACCTTATTCATCATATCCATTAAAAAATAGTCACATTTGTAAGACCGAATGGAATAACTAGGTACCCATATAGACCATACCTACTATGGAAATCTGTATACCATATGTCTGACGGTTTAAATCACACCTGATAATAACCCTATCTCAGGTCGATTTTAGAGAAGACCATATCTCCTAGGAGCTGGTTGAAGGGATAATATATTCGAGGTAGTGGATACCGATTCTTGATAGTAAGTAGGATGAACCATATATAATCCACACATAGATGTATAGTTCCATTAGCATACTTGGAAAAAAATAGAGGTGAACACCACGAGGATGTATTGGTTTGTATAAATCCTTTGGTCTATAAATCCTCTAACTATCGCTTGATCTCCTATAGATGAGTAGGATTCAACCTATACAGATGAAGGGACATTGGATTTTCTCTTGGAATAAGTTCTATTATAATCTCTACCTCTCTCTGAGTAGTTTATCAAGAAAAATCAGTAGGAAATGAGTCCCTGAAATGATCCACTACTGGAGGTAAATAAGGCTGATATAAACCCTTGACCTCTATGAAGAGAGATTCATTTTGGGAGGTCACTCCACCTAGCCATGATGTTCTGGT
The DNA here is from genome assembly GCA_963277665.1 of Viscum album. Lineage (NCBI taxonomy): Eukaryota > Viridiplantae > Streptophyta > Magnoliopsida > Santalales > Viscaceae > Viscum > Viscum album. The sequence continues at coordinate 781,610,278 of OY728141.1, forward strand.
CCATCTCTACTATCATGTACATCCCACTCACCCTTATTTAGTTATAGGATGCCTTATTGTGATGTAAAAGATACCCTACGGTGATGGAAGTCTATAAAATCATGATACTAAACTAACCAATCCATCCTGGAAATTACATCAAAGCTTTTCATCTCATGAATGAAGAGGTTCCATAAGAAACGGATACTTCCTACCTCAAGGGGACAGTCCCAAGATTGGTGTATTCCCTATGTCTACACTCCTAACTATGTATCTAGGGTTATTACACCATAGTAATACTATATCTCTAGTTTTAGACTCTCCATGATAGATAAAAAGATAAAAGAGTTCGATGCACCCATGTCAAATAAAGTAGATACTATGGTAGATTCAAAAATAATGATACCTCATACTATAGATGGTCCCACAACCTGATCCTTTGATATCGAATGTAGCACATGTAACTAGCCTAATCCGCAACCCTACATAATAGCTCATCTACCATGATCAAAATTTCTCTATTGGAGATATTTGTGATCAGGAGTCTTAATATTGTGTCCATTACTTCCTCCTCATCGTGTCTTATCTATTATATTCCATCTCCCAACTTTATGTAGCACAAATTAACCCTCTCTTGAAGGTGTAGTAGGCACAGATCCTTTTCCACGTGAAGTTGGTGGAAAGGTCAGGCAAAAATTATGAAGATGCCCAATAAGACTCCAAGCCCAGCACTCCGCTGGGTGTCTATCACATTGACGTTTCATATTCCCCCATCATCCAAACTAATAACACACCATAGAGTTATAAATATGGATAATGTGGTTGTCACTGCCATGATGAGAAACTTCTTCAGAATGTTTCCTACCACCGGGTGAACTATTGGCCTGACGCGGTATTGATGATCAATGCATGTTACTATTTCCATCCCTCAGGCTGTACTCAGTGATAAGATCATGGTTGACTATTTCAAAAAAAAGTAGTTAGGTGAATAAAATTTACCTACACATATATGGCATACACAATACCATCCTCGAAGCGTCTAGCATGCGAAATCTCATCATCGACTAAAAGTGGTAAAAATCAATGAAACTCTGTGAAATGTGCTGAGTATTCCATATCAAAAAAATAACCCTACTCAATATTCATAATATATATGTCTCTATCAGCTCTTAGAATCCCACAAATAAACTAATCATAGATGTTGGTCTATAAATTAACAAATAACATGCCTTGATGACAACCAGCATGGGTAATCAAATCCCACCAACGCTTGTCTGAATCTCACTATATGTAAGAATAATGTTTTACCATACACACTGGTGGAATCTCTAGATTCTAAAATATATACAGGGTGCACTTTATCCAGGACTCATCAGCATGTATACCACCATCCCCTGAGAGAGTATAAGAATGCTGATTTTGGAACTCGTGAGTTAGATCATCCATCGTAGGTGAAACTCTTGGAGCACCACACCTGAATTGCATCAGATTTATTGAACTATCATGAACATGGGAATCAGTGCCTAGATCTGGTACAACAGGAAGTTTCTCATGTTTCACCGCTAGAGGTATGACTGGTGGCTTATATCCCACCACATATAGAGTGTGGTCATCACAACCCTCCTAGCATACAATAAGAGGGAATCGTGGTGGCATTGGTCTACAATTTCTAAGAACATGCATCAAAATAAACTTTAAGAAGATTTATAGCAACAATTATGGATGCTAAACATTAGAAAAATCACTACCCATTCTATTTTACCCTAACAACCCACTTAGACGTCCTGGTAATGGTATGTTCTCAAGAATAAGTTTCTTTTCATTTTACATCTAATTACCAGGTACACCCCATTACCTTTTATGAACATGACATGGTGAGATAAGGATGTGCAAACAATTCATATTATAAGTCATGTCTCACATTATAATGTGTAGTCATTCCCATTTAATACGTTCCCATACACCTCATCAATGAAAACGACACCCATTTATTTTGAGCATAATGGCTCAACTCGGTAAATTACACATCCACTCCCATGAGGTCCCATACCCCTCATTAATTGAGAAAGTTAATCACTCAATTTCCACCAATATTAGTTTAAGAATAAGTTAACTATCACATCACCACTCAATAATCCTTGGTATATCAAGAAATGTAAAGCATTGAATTGTACGTATATGGCATAACAATATGTGCGAAATGCGTATTTTAGGTGCCTATATGATGCATGTAACAATTCTCATTTCCCTCATATCATATGTCCTTGGATAAAATTTAATATTAATAAAAATAATAATCAACAACACCACACAACATTTGCATCAACCAATAGTGATATAATTTCAATTGTAATAAGTATAACAGAAGAAAAATTATATTTTGGGTGACTTGGCTTTTACCATGAACATGGGTTCACGAAACACATGCATGAATTATGACCAAGTTCCAAGGGTTTCTAAACTCTTGAATATTGGATCTAAATAGTAAATAAAGAAAAAAACCCTTTGATACCACTTTGTGACATTCTGAACTCTAAAGCCACTTAATAGGTGCCCCGAGCCCAGTAGGCCGCATGGCCTCAAGCGTATCTCCCCAAACGTCAGAGGCTACTGACATGTAGTGAGGGAATAGGGTTTGTACATGGGGAGAATATTCCATCATTACCAATGTGTATTAAAGTGGATAATTATAAATAGAGGTAAATAGAGGAAGCAATATTGGTATATAGTGGAATCAGACAAAAGTAATAGATATACAAGGATAATAATAACTGAATCATCTAGAATAACTGATGATGGAATGTCATTTCATAATAAAACTAGAAAACATGGATACAATATAGTAGGAATAATATGTTCTAAAAAATATAAATGAAAAAAAGACTATACAAAGAATAATGAGCTCAGGCTCAATCATATTCTACAAAGATATATCCTAAACAACAACAAAAGTGTTCACAGTCTTATACTTCACTATGTCAACAACTTGATACATATAATCTACTATGGGTAACAAATAGTTTCTGGAGAGTGTGTGAGATAAGTCGTAGTGGTCCACCACCAATAATTTCTATAATATTTTTCCTGTGTAATTGAAATGTAACATTATGCAAGAATTAAAATTTAAAATAAATAAATATAATTTAACTAAGTACACAAGTACCTACTTCATCCCTAAACTCACGTGTCATCATATAATCAGTTCATTATTTGATTATTACCAATTTATATTAAGTCATATGATATCCATAGTGAAGGATCCTAGATATAACAAGGAAACCTGTAATGATATTTAATAATAACGTTCCACGGTAATAACCAACACAACATAAACCTCAAGGGACACCAACTCATTAATGATTGTATCCTGGATAAGGGTGAGAGTGTAATCCATGGAGCATAGTCCAACACAATATACAATAAGATGCCTACCAAGTCCAGTGAGTCCATACAATGTAAAATGGGGCTATGCAATGACTGGTCCCGATGGGTATTAACCAGGGCACCTACATGTCAATGCTGGATCCAAGGAATATATCCAATGAATTATATAGTTATACATGAGAGATCCTATGAGTTCATACCAGGTATATGTGCTTAGAAAAGAATTGGGTTCTAGGTGGTTTTCAACCAAAGAAAGCTGAATCCTTGAATCGAAATGGGGTTATTAAGTGCTCAAGGCTTACCCTATAGATTCTAAGGAATGATTGAGTCAGGCCACTCCCATTTGATTATGATTTCATATAATATTTTATAAGTTTTGGGACATTACATTTTCTTAGTGAGACAAGGATAATTGAGCATTAAACCATTTAATCAATTCTTAATTAATCAATAATTTAATTAGGTTCAAGCCTTTCCTTTCATTAATGATACAAATCCATGTATCACAAAATCGTTCATTTAATCCATTTATGACATTTCCAATAATCTAGGTTCCCTATGCTACCTTCCATTAACATGGTAATGGGTAAAATGAACATGAAACCTATTGTTTAATTATATTTAATAAGGCCAAGTCATATACTAATTATACTTACAAACTTCCATTTAACATTGATTTATCAATTTGAGGAACATACCATAGGAGGGTCAGGTGGTGAGAATACATAGTAATTTCCACTATGAAATTCACTAATTAGATTAGTCAATTTAATATAGAAAATCCTACCATTAGGAAGTAGAATACAAGTCACACCCAAATGGAGGCACAAACGTTTCAAAACACTAAACAACAATTATCACATAACATCCTACATGGGATGGATGGAGTTATGGGTGTAAAAACAAAAAACTAAATACATATTTAGAAAGAGGATAACCATATAGTTCTATTGATTATAAGAATGACATATAAATTCAATAAATGGAACCTCATGAAATTAGAGGGCCCCACACAGCATTTCCAAAATCGACAATCTTGAGGGATGAGTTATAGACTACCCACCTTATCCTTGTATGAATATCCTCTACTAATATTAGCCTCTAATTTGACTTGTATCAGAGTAGATATGGGAAAAGTAGAAAACTTATCACACCTAAATAACTAGTTCAAGAGAAAGAGATAATAAGAATAGCTCAAACAGAATCAAGTACTTATCATTGTGTGTCCAACGTGATGAAAAAAATCTCTAATGGATCCTGGATGATGTATATATCCTGACCACTATCTTAGGCCTTCAAAAATCTCCAAAATAAAAGGAATTGAGGTTAATCCTTATAGAATTTAGAATAGTGAAGAATGATGGTTTATTTAGATCATAATGGGAAAAGATGGGTAGTGAAAAAAAATTACTCAGGGCTTGCTGGATAACGCACTTTACACACCCACCAATTTTGAATTTCTTTAGAACCTGGGATCATCATTGATCGTTTCTGTGGTGGAGTAACCCATTCTCTTGGATTTATATCTCATTCCTCCGGTCTCTGCCCCTTATTTTTAGTTATCTAGATCTATTGATGAACTCAATTGCTTAAATATATATAGTGGTGTCTTCTTCTAGATCTTCATTCAAATAGGTTCTTCTCTGGACAACGTCACCTTTTCAGTTGTCGCCTCTTCCATAGAATTCAAAACTCTCTTCCAGTTCGATTTTCTCTATTTTGGAGGATTGCTCTCCTATGATATGTTTTTCTTTATATTCTTTCCAGGAGGATTCAATTCTTCTCAACAAGACAATGGGGGAATGATTTGGGGCAAATAAGCCTCCAATTAAGGTTTTGTAGTTCTTCATTATATCATGGGGCATGGGTCCCACTATTAAGGTCTCGGTTCTCAACTGACACACTTTAGGCATCATCCTTGCCTCCTAGGACAACTTTTGGATGTCTGGGTCATTAGGATCGTATTCCATTGGATGCTGGTGGTTCAGTCTCTTTTTTTGGTCCATAGATGTGAATTTTAAGAAGAAGTCCACTCTGGATGTTTCTTGGGTGAATTTACCCAATTTACCTCTCCCTTTCTTCAAAAAATCATTATTTAGAAGGATTGGGGACTCTCTTGGATAGTTCATCTTTGTGGATGAGTGGACATTACAAATTCAAGAGACATTGGTAGCTCAGATTTACATATCCATGGATATCTCTTGATACCCTATATCTTGGATCCTCTTCTAAGTTGGAAAGGGTTCTGAGTTCTGGAAAAACCTTTATTATCCCTTTCCACCATGGTTTTATAGACACTTTCATATCCATAGTCACAATTTGTCAGTGTCTAGAATCCTAAACTCATTTCAGTAGGAGTCACATTAGAAGGATTCATATTATTCCATCTAGTCACCTCCAGCTCCATTAACTATTAGTTCCCATGAGGTTATCCCAGATCAGGTTTCTTAATCCATTGATGGTGGTTTTTTCCTTTTCTTCTCACTAAATTCATGATTCCTTTCACTATTTGGTTGTTCTTCAACATGAACCACCTAGTTTTCTACCAATGTCACCAACCTACCTGGTGATAGTTCCCTACTGGCCATACTATGTTGTCCTTCTACATTCATTAGCGATTCTTCACAATTCAGTGGCCCAATACTCGTCTGAAATTAGAGGAATGGAGTTATTACCCCTATCTTATCGGCTTAGCGATCCACCTTCTGGTGTTTCTTCTCATCTACATGAGGTTGAGATCATTTCTATAGAGGATATAAGGGTGGTTCTTCATTTGACAGAAGGTTGTATCCTAGTCCACCAGCTCTTATGATCCAATTCTGATAGACTTCTATCAGATTAGTATTTCAAACTCGTATTGGGAATTATCATATATCCTCAAAGATGAGATTCCTTTATCTTTCTAACCTTCCCCGATTCTAATAGGAGTACACACGAGGTCTCAATCTAATAAATGATCTTCTTGTATAGTTCTTCCATCTAAAGTTTATGCTTTTCCCAGTCCCAAATCCAGGCGCATCCTCTTCCAATGACTTTTTCCATTATTTGAAATTCTTGGGGCCTGGGTTCTTGAGTGAAATTTAACTTCATGTTCTCTACTATGTCTAGAAACAATATCTACATTGCATCAGTTCTTAAACCCAAAAAAAAATTATTCAAAGATAGATGACATTGGTCGCTTGATGGGTTTTCATGATTTCATGCATGGAGAGCCTACAAATCATCACATGTGATTTTTTTTGGAAATAATCAGATTCAGTTTCTATCATTTCTATCTATGGACAATTCAACATGGTGAATTCAGATCATGGTAGTTTTATTTATCTCCTTTCATTTGTTTATGATAAATGTGATCTGATATTTAGGGAATGGTTATTGATATTTCATGAATACATTAATCCCCTGATCACAACCAAGATGATCATAGGTGATTTTAATTTTATAGTAGATCTTGTAGATAAAAAGGGAGGTGGTATATATTTTTGGAAGGACATGAATGATTTCAATGAGTTCAGGTCTAGGACTGAGAATTTGGGCCTCTATTTCAATGAGGATAAATTTACCTGGTGCAATAACCATAAAGGGAATCATCGAACGTGCTACATGGTAGGCCAATATCTGGGAAACATCTTTATTGTTTTTGAATTTCGCAATACCAGTTCTATTCACCTAATTCTCTTTCTATCTGACCAGTCATCCCTCATGGTTCGAATGTCACCGAGTTCCGATGGGGTGAAGGCTCCTGCCTTCTCAAAGAAATAGAACTTGTTTCGTATGTATCATAAGAAGGTGCAGGCATCTTGTAATAAGCCCTTCCATTATACCTCAGGGTTAAAATTTCATAAAAATATTATTCATTTGAATGGGGATCTCCAATAACAGATCAATAGTTGGACTTCAAGTTTATTAGATCTTGATTTTGTGTCTCTGGATATTGATAAAGTTGAGTTCAGACTTGAATAGTTCAGGAGTGATGATATATTCAATGATATTTTTGTCAAAAAGAAAAATCATGAAGACTTTATACATGAATAGGAATGAGTTGTTCAGAAAATATCCAAACAAAAGTGTCCTAAATAGAGAGACAAAAATATTTTTTTTTCAAACTTGCATCAAAGAGAGAAAAAGTGTATGTACCCCTAAAATTTTTATTGATGATGGTTCTTTCACCAATGAATTGAATGTGGTGGGAATATTGGTGCATAATCATATTAAATGCTTCTTGATGGTGTCAATCTAGAAATGCATGAATTTTATCCTAGGGGTCACTCAATCTTCTGGGATGCAATTCATAATGTGGTGTATACTACAAACAATTTATAACATGAGAGAATCTCGGATTAGGGTGAGGTTTTGTAGGTGGTGACCTCGTTAAACCAAGATTGTTCACCGGGGTCAGATGGTATGTCTGCGCCTTTCTATGTTGCATCATGGGAGATAATTAAGGATGAAATAGTGATCATCACACAAGATTTCTTCTGATGGGGTAGCTTACTACGAGTGGTTGGTGCTACCACCCTTATTATTATTCCAAATATTTGGTTCCCCTTTACTATAAATCATTTCATACCAATCAGTATGTGAAACGTTACTTACAATTTTTTTCTTTTGTACTTAATAAGAGTATTTCTGGTTATCTTCCTATGTGGATTTTAGAGGAACAACATTTATTTGTTAAGGTTATGTCCACCTAATCAGCTATAGCCCTTTCCCAGGATATTATTTGATATATAAATAGGAAAGTGTTCGGCTACAATATGGCCATAAAAATAGACATGTATAAGGATAATGAAAAGATTTAACAGAGATTAATTTTTAAAGTGTTTTCAACTATGAGTTTCTCTTGGTGGGTGGTGAACATACTTTTTCGGTGCTTCAGTTCAACATGTTTTTTTGGTAAATTCCATGGGAAAAATGTTGGTTTATGAATTCTATGTGTAGTTTGAGATAGAGAGACCCCATTTCACAATGTCTTTTTGTATTGGCTCGAGAATACATTATTAAATTACTATATATTATTTTGGATAATAGGAGTATTCTTAATTTCTAATATATGAGTTACTTCAAAGTAATTTCACATTTAATTATTACTGAATACATCATTCTATTCACTAACAGTAGTTGAAGATCTATTCGGGGTATTGTCAAGGTGCTGAAGGAACACTTCAAGTGGAGTGTCCAACAGATTAACTATTAGTGGAGAAGCTTATATCTCTAATTATTGCTCTGAAAACCATGTTTTGAAGATTTAAGATCAGTTGAGAATACATTGAAAGGATTTACTAATTAATTACATGGGTGTACACATTTCTCCATGGGGTATCTAAATTCAGCACTATGACACGCTGGTTGCTAAAATCACTAGTTGTATCCTAAACTGGAAGACTATATTTTTATATTTTTGTGGGAAAATTACATTGGTCATTTTATTTCTATCCTAGATTCTTATACATGTGTTGTCGGTTCCCAAAGTTCCTAAAACAGTGTTTAAGAATATTAAAAATATCATTCCTTCATTTATGTGGGATAATGAAAAGGATGGATGGTGTCATTGGGAATCTTGGGATAGATTGGTTAAACCCATAGAGTTTGGTGGCACATATCTCAGGAGTGAGGATAAGTCTATGTACAGATTACAATCACGATTGGCATGGGAAGTCCTAGACGACCACTCCTTCTGGGGTAGGTTTGTAACTGGAAAATATGTCAATGCTTTTGATGAGTTGATTGAGAAGCCATCCCCCAATGAAAAATGATATTTCATCATCCTCTTGGTCTTTAATGGTGGTCATGATCGCTCATTCGATGTAGTGAGATCAAATATTGGAAGCATAATTAGGAGGGATATTCACTTGGATTTTGGGTTGTACGAATCCCAATATTATGTTTTCAAAAACTTGTTCCCATCTAACCTTGATTGAAACCACCCTCAATCAACATCAATATGATATTTTCAATACCCATACGATATCCTTTGAAAAAAGATAAATAGGTGTTCACTAGTGCTACATCGGGTTTCTTTTCATCAAAGGCCTATCATCAGGCCATGCAGGGTAATTCTTAGGATGCGTCAGTTAAGCTTCTCTGGTTCATGGAATTACCAATTATGTATTGTATTCTTGTGTATTTATTCTAGAATACGTCTCTCCCAATAGATGACATGATCATGTGTATGGGCGACAATATGGCTTCCATGTGCTTCTTTTGTCGGGATTCCAAAAAGGAATCACTTTCTAACTTTATTCATAGCGATTGGGATAGAGATGTTTGGAAAGGATTTCAGATCCTTACTGTAATTACATTTTTGGGAGGTAATAGTGAGGTATTTTTTCAATATTAAATTTAGGGAATGGAGAATAATGATATTTAAATGATAGTAAGGTCTATTCTAATCCTAGTAGGGTGTTGGTCCATATGAAATGTGAGGAACAAATCCCGAGTGGAATGTTGGTTTAGCTCAGGTATAGAAATAAAATTTCATTCTTGATGTCTCACAAATCATGTGGGGTCCCTTCTGAAATTCTAGGAGAGTGATCATTCCTTGAGAACTATAATGAATCAAAGCAAGAGAGGTGCATCTACATTTTCAAATATTTATTCACTGGCTTATTGGGTCCATTTAGATCCCCCTTCTCTTGGATTAAATTTGAATATTCATGGCTCATATAACATGGGGGGTCATGAGAGGGAGGGTGTTTTCTGTGACTCAAGTTGTTCTATTATAATTACGTTCATTAGTTTCTATGGACAAGGTAGCTCTTCTATGGGAGAATCCAAATCTCTTCTCAATTATCTAGTGATTTTTATTTCATCTAATATTTCTATTTTTGAGATTGATACAGACTCATATAGAATCTACAACTATTTTCAAGGTACTAACACCTCCCATTGGTTGATAATTTATATCTTACAGTGCTGTAAGAATCTCATTATTTAAGATAATCTGAATCCTAATTGCTAAGAAGGATATGTTTTTGCACATATCTATACCTCTAAGGGATGCCAGGCCAAACCCATCACTATTTTTTCATGTTTGGGTTCCATTCCTTCTAAGTGTTCATAGTTTTTTCAAGAGGATTCCCTAGGAATATATTATGTTATACCACCTTCACCTTGTTGTTTTTCTTCCATTGTTTCATTTTTAAAAATAATTAAAATTCTTATTTTTAGTCAGTTAATGGAAATTTTTTAAAATTATGACAAATTTAGTGTGTTCATGGTTTTAATAATTACGCACCAACCTTACATGGGTATCCATAGAAGAGGGGGAACTACATGGTTCGGATGCTTGGTTAGGTAAACCAAGCATCAACCATGTGATATGGCTCTGCCTAAAATATAGACCATCCACAAAGTTATATCTAATTGTGCGCCCTTTCTTTACAGTTTACTCTAACTGTGATGCAGAACATTTTTTTCCAAGAAGATGGTTTTTAGGCTTGGAACAATCCCCTGACACCCTTGGGAACTTCGGTTACTCACTAGGCATCCATATTAGGTCAAAAATAAATAATTAAGCCAAAATTTAAAAGACCTATAACTATTGAAAAACTGGGTTATTATACACATCAAGTCAATTCTTCCTTGATTCCTTCCATTTTTCTTCATCGCAAATTTATTATTATTTGGTAAGGGTTTTAGCTATGATTCGAAGAGATCATGGTTCAATCATCCTAATATCTAGGGGGCTTATTTTCTTTACTAAAATGGATCCAAGAAGGATAATAAAACTCTATTTTGTTACTATTTAAATAAGTATGCTTATTCTTTGATTTTTTTAGGGTATTTGGCAGCATTTATGAAATTGATATATCTAATGAAAAGATAAATTTGTTTTTTATTATTATTTTTTTGGATGGATTTCAAGTTGGGTGTTCACTCCCTTTGCATAAATATTTGATATGTGAATGGTTCAAAGTGAGATTTTGGAAATTTATTCTTATTAAAATTAAACACTAAATTTCACTATTAATTTATATGAATAATTTAATTGGAAATTAATTATAAATTTAATATAATTAATTATTAGATGTTATGTCTTAAGATAGGTCCTTGATAGATGTTGTGAGTCTTGTAAAATCTTGGGGGTGATGGTAGAGCTACTTTAAAAGATGGTAACTCCTTATAAGATAGTTGATCCCTATGGTTTTCCCAATGGTATATGCTTTTTATTCATATAGTACATGATTTTAAGTCTCTCTAATTTTTGTTGATCCAAATTATATTTAAATAAATTTATTAATTAAAATAATATTTGTATAGGAATATGATAGTGCACACGGACACTATAGACCCTTGAGTATTGTCTTGATGCATTAGTTTTTGATATCTGAGGGTGGGATTGTAATATGTATTCTATAAGATATATTAAACCGTGAAATAAACTGTTTCCTCTTCCATATATGGTCAAGGTATAAGTTATAAACATTAGTTATGAGGTACAAGGACCCTTAAGTGTTTGAGTTAAATTAAGTGGATGAATATAGTGGAACTAGTGTAGTGTTCCTTAAACACCTTCTTATATATAATAGTGTTATACTAGGATGATTTAATAATGTTTGATATAATAGAACAATGAAATAACATAGATTTAATGGGTTTGTTTAATATTGAGTTGGGAGAGTATTATTCCTCCACTACCATGCGATAACCCAAGGGGTAGACTGCGTGTACTTTAATTATGTTTTGGGTGAGTGGACAAACCAAGGATGACTTGGTAAATGGGATGGGATTTATGCCATCTCCATAAATATAACACCTGGTCCTCAATTGTAATATGATAAAATTTAAATTTCAGGAATTTATAGTACAATACACATCTTAATATTTCATGGTACCAAAATTATAAATTGAAAGGATGAATATAAATTTTAAACATTCTATTTCAAAATGAGACTAGAATGGGGTTTTTAAAATTTATCCTAGAAATAATATTTTATCAATAATTAACAATGTATTATTTAACTAGTAATCATTTTATATATAATAATGTTTTATAATATGTTATAATTATATTAGGTTCTTGGGGGTATAATTACATCAAACACACCTAAACACTACCAACACACAGGCCTGAAAGGGAGGTCATAACCCCCCAAGGGATAACCCACGCAACAACCCACTTTTTTACATAATATTTTTGGCCTAAAAGCCCAGTGGGCATGAATACCAACACAAGTTTTGGCACATGGCCCATTCTATGAATAGTAACATTGTTTCTACAGTACCAACATAGATATAGTACTTTCTACAATACCCACCACTACTACAGTGTCTTCTTCCACCGCTACAGTGCCTCCCTACCCCTACAGTGCTTGCTACCACTACAGTTTCATTGGTGAATTGTTCTACAACTTCTATAGTACGCTATAGAAATGCTATAGTACCTGCTCCCAATGCGTTTTTAAACCCCATATATACTTATGTAGTATTTCAGGAGGATTACCATTAACCCAAGAACCAACCACAAAATAGGTGAATGGGTCACATGTCTGATCCCATTTTGGGATATACCATGCTTGTGTGTTCCTTACATCCCCAAGCTGAGAAAATGGCGTTGAATTTCTCTATTCATAATATTAACAGGGCCTTGGTTTGGCGAGACTCGATCATGTTCCAGTTCACCCAAACAGCAATATGGCCCAACTGGTGAACCTCTCAACCAATCCCCTAGGGGATATATGTTATAATTGACCATGTATTGATAATTAGTTTAAAATATAAAAATAAAAGGTCATTTGGAATTTAAAAAGTGATATTTTTATAAATCTATTCTTTTAGTGCCTATTGTTTTTTCAATTTAATTAATTAAAATAACAACTAATAATGATTGATTTAAATTATATGTATAGATTATATATCTAAATAAATTAATTTATATTAATATAGTGATTTTTACTAGTCATATGATTAATTCAAGATAATTTTATGATTTAAAAATTCATTTTTATAAAAACATGTTTTTCATCATGATTTGTCGTTTTATTTTTAAATTAATTTCTTCAATTTTTAGTTATTAAATTTGATAAAATTATTTCCATATTTTTTATCATAATGAACAATTTGGTCTCTTTCATTTTAGTACTTAATGAATTGTAAAAATTGTAAAATAACATTATCGCAGTTACGGTTAAAACAATTTTATTGGTTGTTAAAATGAAGACATAAAGGATGAAATTGAATTAAAACATGTATAAATAATATTGGATGAAGTTATTCAGAACATATATTATTTCAACATTTAATTTGACTCTATTTGGAGCAAATTTTATCATAAAGTGACTTAATAATATATGGAAACACTGAAAATTTACATGTTTACTACCCACATCAATTATAAAGGAACAAAACCTATCTAACTTATTCAAACCAATTGGAAAATTTATCTAACCTAAACCCCACAAAAATCACTCCATTTAAGCCTTATACATGTTATAGAGTATATTTCTTCCCCAAATTCCAGCCATATTGTTCATAACTGGATGTCTAAATAATTTCTTTCCCAGGAAAGGTAATCATCTTAATTAAACACCTTCATTTTTATACGTCATTTAACACCTTAAATTATGTCCTATAAATTATAATATAATAAAAACATGGTAAAATATAAACATATATTTAATAATATTCATGTAATAATATTTATATATCTTCTTCTCAATAATATGGTTTACAAAACCATTGCTTATCCATATGGCGGACTACTGCCTCATGAACTGATGTCATTTATTTTCCATCACTGCAACATATTGCAGGAATAATGATATAAATAATTAATATATATGATATCTATTACATCATTATTATATCATAAATTTAATAAATAATATACTTCCTTACCATCCAATAGGTTAAAAATGATAATTTCTCTCATCCATACGTGTGGACTACCATCCCCATGAAGTGATATGATTCATTAATTCGGTCATCTTTTCACAGATGATTATAAATATTTATATAAATAATATGAATTATATTTATATAATGACTAATATTATGGATATGATATAACCATGATCATGAAAAATGACAATAACTACTGGACCAAAGTATACATGAAAAATGAAGCAACTAACACCTAAAACAATGATAATAATTAGTGATTGATAACAAAAAAAGGTGATGAGATGTTATAAGTGGATCATATATGATATTGTAAATATTTATATGGTTATTTTCTATAATTATAATAAATATAAATTTTTTATATAGGATGTTAATGTACATTCAAAAAATAAGACATATGAGGTATGAGATTTCATCTCTATTTCCACTCAATTGAGATATACTTGGAATTATACCCTTAAATTATTTTATGTGTTGTACATAATAGATCAATTTGGTATATAACATGAATATATAACTATTCATGAAAGTTAAAATTTTATATATTGTTTAATATTTAAAGGGGGTGCAATTAAAACATCACTAAAAAGATAATATTTTTCTTGGAAATCTCATTTTTGGGGATTTCATGTATTTTCATTAAATAAATATTATAATATACACTTCATAATACCTATATTTTCATATATTATAGATATTTAATGATTTTAATTTTTTTATTCTATTTTTTCCTCTCTGTGGTACTTTAATTAAGAAAATAATTTTTTAAAACAAAATATGATATTGTCTCTCTTTTTTATTTGGTATACTTTTCTTTGATTTCAATATTTTTAGAAATTATTTCATAAAAGGAATTTTTATTTAATCAAATTAGTTATTATGGATATTTTTCTTTATCATTTATTTTTTAAAAGGGTTTAAATTAATATTTAGAATTTTTAAAAAAAATTAATTTTCAACTTTCTTTGCCAAAAGTAAACATGAATGTTTTTTAATATATATAGAGATAACATATTTTACCATCACCATAATTGTTTTATTATATTTTTTTGTTCTATATGTTTTCAATAGTTTTTAAAAGAAAACTAATTAATGGAGATTCATTTTATATTTTTCAACCCCATTTGTTCATTATCTAAAATAAATGATTTTACAAATAAAATATACTTTACTAATGAATTGATGGTCATATCTCATATCTTGGATGATTTTTTTGTCATTTAATTTCTTAGGAAACAATAAATTTATTTTGGTCCAATTTCATTAGATAATACTTTACTCTTCCATTTCTATATTCTTTATAAGTTGGATATTTTTATTTCCTAAATCGGATACCATTTACACATATGGTTTTTCTATAAATGTTATTTGGTTAACTAGGTAATTATTAAAAATATTATTCGTTAATAAATATCAATATTTATTTATAAGGTCTATGTTTATTAATTAAGTTAATCATTTGATATATGAGATGTATTGAAATATACCTATATACCCTCTGAAACTAGTACCAAACTGAATTACTAAATATCATAAGGTATTTCTCAACCCCCATGGGTTGAAAACTAGAACCCATTCATAATCACAACTAGAGGGAAAGATTCAAACCAACCGGAAGTAATAACATGGAATGAATATACAAGTAATTTAGTTAAATAGAAGAATACATACATATATTCCATAAATGAAAAAGAAAAATGGAAATAATACAACTCAAAGTAGTCCCACCAACCCTAGTACAGGTGTAACATTAAAGGACAACTGAAACATAAAATGACACCTCCATGTAATTTTGTGGCACAAAATTTCACCATATCACCACCATCTACACATACACAACTAACAGATTACCAAAATTTCTCATTGTGGAACCTTAGTTTTCCAAATATCCAAATACATACAGAGGTATATGCACCGTTAAATGGCTGAATAGGGTGTTAGGTAATATACTCCGTAGGATCCCACCCAGTTTTTCCATAACAATTCACTGTACAATAATATGAACATGCTCATCATTGAATAAAAAATGTCCTTAAAAATATTTTAATTTTGTTATACCAAAACCTAGGGAAAAAATTAATTTCCCATTTTTTTATATGTCCAAATAAAATGGGTAAATTAGTTTGAAATCATTTCACATATATATAGTCAACTAAAATCATGTATCACATATCATGTCAAATCCATATAATTACAAGCTAAAAAAGTACAGGCTAAAATAAAAGGTAACAACATTCTATGGATCTATATAGTTCATGATAACATACTACTCATTCCACAATAAATGACTAGTGCACAATCAATCCCTTAGAACATAAGACTAAGGATTAAAGAAACACCCCATGATTGAATCCTCGGACAATGTCCATATCAATTCTGTAGAACAATTATCCTTGGGTATAGAGAAACACCCCATGATTGAACCCCACGATAACACATGGGTGATGGACCTAAGGTGGACCTACAACCTAAGTACCCAAGGCTTAAATTTTATTTTTTGTAAAACTATTTCATAAAAACCATGATTTGATAAAAAAAAAGTCAGAAATCGATTAAACAAAACATTTAAAATAACCTTTTTCCTTTTATCCAAAAATGGAAAAAACTATCTGTTATCAAAAAATTGTTTCCACAGACAGAAATAAATAAATTGGTGGTGCCATTTCATTTTTATAACAATTTATAGAACTATCTCAATTTGATTCATCCAAGATAGGCTATAGATGAATTCAGTTACCTCAAACTAGGGTCACAAACACCAACAATGGAATCTACCAATAATGAAAAATGAAAAGAAAACAAGGTAATACCTTGAATAAATCCCAATGTTTTAAAATCAATCCAATTTAACAAACATGTTAGTGGATAGAAAGAAACAACCCATACCTTAAGGAAATTGCATGTCACACCTCAACTAATAAACGGTTTGGCCTCCAAAAAATATTTCATTACAGATATAGAAGTAAAAAACAATTAATCAACCTAGAAGATCAATAGATATATAAATGAATCACAATAGTGATACAATGATTGAATTAAAAAAATAAGAATAACGGACTACTCACCTAGAGAAATTTACAACAATCTCATCAATGATAAATCACTAAAACAAACAATCTAGATGGTTTTGTGCTTTATAAAATAGCATTGTAGATATCCAAAGTTGAGAGGGAAGAGGAAGAACCAAAATGAATGAGTGATATTCCATGTATGTCTCTAAAAGACCAAATCATTTGATTTATATGTCCTAAATCCCATTTTCACATCATTCAATACATTAAACACAAGTACCCAAGAAACTCATCTCCTTTTCATTTAAATATTTATTTTAATATTACATGGGATGTATGTTACATTCAAAGTATTTATATATATCACACCCTTCCCTGGTTCAAAAATTCTGATCGTGGATCAATACATTGTGTTTAAACCCATTACACAATTTTTATTTCTCGTAAAGATTGAAAAAATCCACCATTCGGTAGAAAACCCCAAACAAAAACTTGGTATTCTCCAAAATCAGCGAGAACCCTAAAAATATTTTAACACATTTATAACCAAATTTCATTAATTCAGAAAAACATATATCCCCCAAAAGTATGTCATCTTCCCTTGAAAACTCACTCCGTCCATGGGAGTCCCTAATTAACTAAACATAAAAGGTAAATGAAGAAGAGATAATAGAAATAACTATAAGTGAGTAATGGGATATTATTAACTACTTGTCATTTGAATTTTCATTCCCTAGAAGCCATGTGGAAGATTGATGTCCGAAAAATTTGTGAGGCCACTACTCTCCAATCAATGAATCATGCTCCCAAGTCTCATGAGAATCTAATCTGTGTATTTATAACACCTTGACCAATGGAATCCACTTCCCTTGCAGAACTCTAACGTGATAATCAACGATCTCCAATGGATGTTCCACAATAAAAACATCTTAGCTCCAACTTGATCACTTCACGACATAGAATGTGGGAGGGATCAGAATAATATTTCTTGAGCTTTGATATATTGAACACATTATGATTTTTTTCAACTAAACTAGGAAATCCAATCAATAAGAAACCATTCTTAGTTTCTTAGTAACCTCAAATAATCCATCATATCTCAAAGATAACATTCCCTTCTTTCTAAGAAGATTGTGACCCAAATAAGGAGAATCTTTCAAGAAAACTCGGTCACCTATAGAAAACTCTAAAGGGTGATGTCCCTAATCTGTATAATATTTTTGTCAATACTATGTTGTATCCTATCACGGACATATATATCGAATCATCACTGATATCTCTTGAATAAGACTCTGACCCACCAAAGAGGCCTTGCCAACCACTTTACAAGAAAGAGGTGATCTTCATAAGAGATGATAAAAATACTTCATGGGATCTATTCTAATTTAGGACTAATAACTATTGTTATAAGAAAACTCAATCGGTCCTAGATGGCTATCACAAGATCTGGAAAAATCCAAGACCCATGCACTAAGCATATCCTTCAAGATCTGAATATCATTCTCTATCTGACTATCAATCTATAGATGAAAAGTTTTAATCAACCCGAACAGAGTCTCCATCACCACTTGTATAATCTTCCATAAACTCTATGTAATCCTAGAATCCTTATCCAAAATAATGGCATTAGTAACCCTTTTTATCCGTTCAATGTCACACACATTCATATTACTCATATCTTAAAATTTTGTGATGTCCTTAGTTGAAATAAAATGATTTGACTTTTTCAGCCAATCAATCACTACCCATATAGAATTTATCCCTTTGTTATTTCATCTTAATCCCACAAAAAAATCATAGACACATCGTCCCATTTCCAAACTGACACCATATGGGGATGAAGAAAACCAGAAGGTTTCAGATGCTCTGTTTTTATCTATTGGTAGGTGTAACAGTGTGACACATAATAAGTAATGCCACAATTCTTACATATCCATTATAATTTTTGTAAAATGTTATAATAAATATTAACGGTGAATATATGTACAACCTAGAAATAACTATTACAATTAAATAAAATTTGTCTTCTCATAGATGTTGGGATGACCAATAGATATCTGAAATGTAGAAAACCATCTGAATAGATAGTCAAACCTGAAAAGGCATCCCACCATATAGGTCTCCTCAAATTTATCTATACTCATCATCCTTATATAGACTATATTAAATATACTCTATGGGAGATGATGATAAATGAACACTAGTTAGAACCATACCTATAACATCCTCTTGAGCATCTAGGAGCTACTAAGTTAAGAGTTCCATAAGGTTCCACTCTTCCTTCGATTCTAAAAGAGGCTATAATGATACTTTACTACTGAGTGTGTCTATAACAAAATTTCCATTCTCTAGGGTGTATTCTATGTCGAAGTTAAACTTTTGAATTTATTCAACCCACTACCTCTATTTAAGATTTAATTAATTTTTGAAAAAATATATATCACACACTCTTATGGGAAAAATACTATGAACTATCCCCGAAATGATATTTCAACCAACATGTAGGCACATGCATAATAGTGTAAAGCTCTAAATTATGAGGGGGGTTATTTTTTTTATGTGTTAGAAGATAACAAGATCTGTAATCTACCATATTATTATCTTACATAACCATACAATCGAAACCAAAACAAGTCGTATCCTAGAAAACCTCATACCCCTTACTATGATCAGGTAAGAATAGAATAGGATAATATGTTATCATTAATTTCTACTCATCAAAAAATTATGGGCACCTTGAGACCCAAATAAATTTCTCCATATTGTTGAATATAGTAGTCAAAGGTGATTCCAAATTTAAGAAATTCTTAACAAACCATCGATAATATCAAACAAGGCTAAGAAATCCCTGAATCTCAAATATGTTCCATGGATCCTCCCATGAAAATGAATCCTTCACCTTCTCATGATCAAATGATAATCCATTCATAGAAATCATGTTCCACAAGAACATCAAAAAATGAATCTAAAAACTGCATTTTGAATGCTTCCCATATAAATGGTGACTTTTATGGATTTCCCCCAAAAACATTGTTATCACACTCATTCTCAAATCATCAATTAACCAAAATATCATCCATGATAACAACCACATAAGTGTTGAGACACTAATGAAATATATAATTATTCAAATCCATAAAAACTGAAGGATATTTATCTAGAACAAAAAACATCACAAGATATGTGTAATGTCCATAACTACTCTTTAAATCTGTTTATAGCATATCATACTCCCAAACACTAAGATATTGATAGCCTTACTAAATATTAACATTTTCAAACCACTTTTCCCAATTTAATTGATCAAGAAAATCATCCACAGAAGAAAATGGATACTTATTCTTAACCATAACCCAATGTAACATCAGATAGTCCACAAACAATTAGATTGAATAATATTCATTCTTGGAAAATAGAACTGGGGCTTCCAAATGTAAAAAACTAGGCTGAAAAAAAAAATCAATCAGGTCATCAAACTAAATCTGGAAATCTTTCATCTCTATTGGTTCTATACAATAAGAAATTATCTAAATTTTTTGTGTACCTAGTACTAGGTCAATATTAAATTCTACAATCCTCTTTTGAGTAAAACCATATAAATTATCTGGGAAAATGTCAGGAAAGTATTGAATAATAGTTGGAAGGTCAAAAAAAGAAGAAATGTCACTAGACTCGCCATTGATCATAGAAAAACAACTCCCAAGAACAAGGTGTGAAGTTATTGCATGACTAGACCATGAATTCCACTCTACCTGAAACACCCATGAGCTCCCATCAGTCATAAGAAATGATACACTCCAATGATAACAACCAGCCTCCCTATAATGAGCAATAACCATTTCATTCTTATGATAACGACAAATAAATCTATATCAATAATGAGACAATCCCAAACTATATCCATATTAGCTACAAATAGTGAACAAGTACACTGAAACCCCTAATCCTTCCTCTTCCTTAAAGGTTTCACAAACTCTATAACAAAGGGAATTAGATTTATTTAAATTTTAATAATATCAACAAAATGTATAAATATAACCAAATTTAAAGCACCTATATCAAATAAATAAATTACAACTAAAAGTACAACAACGATGATACATATCATTGTTGATAGACCTATTTCTACCTCCACTAGAAACTAATATACTATGTGAATGTGATTCACTCTTGGGACCTATGGATGATTCGATGTATCCTTTAAGGCGTTTTAATATTATGCAGTAGCCTTTAGAATTGATGATAACTTTCCATATATAAGAATATACATAGCCTAACAGAATAACTTAAGAAGTACATAACATCCACAACTACTAAAAATCCTCACAGATATGGTACAATAAGGTTGGGTGTGCCTATCCTTTCCAAACAAATAGTAGCATAGTGGCACACTACTAGCTAAAAATGAGGGTGAGACGGATACCAATTGTTGATAACTACCTCCATCACTTCTGTGATGATATTACCACGTCATCTTTTCCCCATACATGCCCCAAAATCACCCACAATGTGGAATATAAGGGGTGGAATATCTAAACATGACATTCATACTCATATATGTGATCATTTCGCTTTCTACTATCTTCACATGGTCCAAAACACTCAGTATGAATACCTATGATCTAATATCCTATTCCAATCCTTGTAGGTACTTCTTAGCTTTTAGATTTTCATTCATTGTGACGTCTAATGAAAAATAAACAAGACCCCAAAACTAATTGGTGTACACTAAAATCTAATACTCTCCTTATCGTTAAGATATGAACTCTAGATACTTATCAATCATCTACAACTCAGTATAAAACTTCTAAAATAATAGGCTTTGAAAATCGTTCTAGTTCAATCCCATATGCCAATATGATTATACCATGGAATCCCTCCATCGGTTGTTGGGACACTAAAGTCAAAATGGATCACACTTTTCTTTGATACTCTCAGATGTATCTAGGATGTAAAATATTTGATTGATTTTTGAAGTCCATTTTTCACCTCTTGAAGTTCATTCTTACCTTTAAAGTGTGGTGATTTATCATGAAAGAACTCCCGTGATCAATCCCTTTTTCCTCTAGATCCTAGATGCACCCCAAAAATAATGTTATGGACTTTTAGTGCATTCTATTACATTGTACATAATTCCCACATGATAACCTGAAAATTATTTTGATATATAAGAGGATTACCTTGAGGGGCATCTAATATATCCTATAGATGAGCCCATAGAAAACATCTCCGAGGCATACTGCTACACACTGAAATATAATAAGTGAATGGAAAATATAATAATATCAGATAAAATGTAAATGAAAATTAGAAAGATTTTTATTAGGATCATGAACTCAAAAATAGTTGACACACCTCCCAACATCCCATGGTAACTTGAGCTTTTTCATGGATAGAGCTGGACATGCACTCACTGCGACCTACCTCCCAATTTCAAAAATCCTCTCTTCAATCATTCAATGTCAAAAAATATAGAATCTTGAGTGAAAACATCTCATATACAAAACTATTGAGAACCATAACCATATACCCTCTCAAATTAGTACCCGACCTAGATTTCCACATACCCTATGTGTGTTCTCGATCACCATAGACTAGTAACTAGCACATGGGCATAAAACACAACTAGTTGGAATGATTTAACTCAACTGGATGTACGAAATGGAATAAATATACATGTAAAAAAGTTAAATAGTAAAAGATATACATATATTCCATAACTGAAAGAAGACAACAGAAACGATACAACTTAAAGTGGTCAAACAAACCCATGTACAGTTCCAAAATCAAAGTACAACTAAAACTGAAAATGGATCTTCCATGTAATCGCATAGTCCAAACTCCAACCATTTCACAACTAGATACCTAGAAATAGAAGACAAAAAACCTTTTCACCTCATTATGGTGTCTTTCCTTGTATTTTCTTTCTTGCATTGAATTATATATAAATTTTTATGCACCGCTGATGGGGTGCACAAGGTGTGTGAGAAAAGGATTTGTATGATCCCACCCATGTGTTCCATAACAAGTATATGTACAATAATTTGAACATTCTCATATTTGAATAAAATAAGTAATGATAATATATTTATAGTATTTATATCAAAATAATGATAGAACATTTAATTTTATATTTCTCCATGTTTCCAAATAAAATATGAATATTAGTTTCCAATTGTTTCACAAATATCAAATCAAAGAAAATCATGTATCACATTTCCTATCAAATAAATGGAATAATAATGTAAAATTGTAAAATAAAAAGGAAAAGGTAACATCATGACAAGGATCACTATGGGTAAGGCTAGTAGACTACTCATACCATAATGAACAACTACTATGTAATCAAGTCCTTATAACATAGGCCTAAAGAATAGTGAAACACACCATGAGTTAATCCCCATACATTTTCAAAATAAATTCCCTATAAAAATAGGAATATATAATAGAGGAACACCCCATGAGTAAACCCACAAATAAAACATCAATGATTCCCCTAAGATAAACCTTCCACCTAACTACCCAATGCTTCCCATCTTCTCTATTTTCCAAATCATTTCATCAAAAATCATGGTTTGAAATTCACATTAGAAATTCATTTCACAATGATATGAAAATAGCCATTTTAATTTTATCTAATCAATGGGTTATCAATTTTTTATCAAAAAACCACTTCCACAAAAAATCAATAAATCAATCATGCCATATCATTTGTAAATAAATTTTTAAAAGCATAGAAATTCAGTTCATCCAACATAGCATATATATGGAATCACCTACCTCAAACATGGTTCTCACATGCCCAAAGTGGGATCCATGAAAAAATTGGAATATAAAGATAACAATGGAGGACTCAAAATCAATCTACCCACCCCATAATTGATTTAATTTCTCAAATTAGTCAACTTTGAGAAATAAACAACCTATTCCTTATGGAACTCACACACCACCCCAAAACCAACAAAAGTGTTAGCCTCTTAAGGAATACCTCATGAAAGATCTATAAGGAAACAATAAGAATCAACCAAATATATCAACAAATCTATAGACATAATAAAACTATGATAATTTGATCAATGTAAATAAATAATTATAAAGGGTTAATCACCCATAGAAATTCACTACAATCACAACAATGATAATTCAATAAATGAAAATATATTGATGGATCAAAGGTATCCAAAATCCCTAGGGATAGATCCTAGGTTGAAATAGAAGAGGGTGTAGCTGAATTAAAGATAGATACACCATGTAGTTCCCTAAAATCCCAACCTGTGAGATCTACATGGAATGAAACCCCTTTTTTCCATGTAATTCCAAAAAATCAAGTAATAAAAAAATCCCATTTCCTTTTTATTTAAATCCAAATTTTAACATTACATAGGGTGTAATGTACATTAAAAACATTTAAACATATCATGACCTACACCAATTCAGGGTATCTTCCCATGAACCAATACAAGGTGTGTAACCCAATTACACAGTGTGTATTTCCTATGTAGACAATGAAAATCTTAGTTTCTTCTAAAAATCCCAAACCAAACTCTGGCATTCTCTAAACTTAGGGAGAACCCTTCAGAGCATTTAACAAATTTATATCTGAACTCTATTAATTCAAAAAAAACATATGTCCCTAAACTTTTCATCATTTTCCCACCAAACTCCCTTCATCCTTGTGGGTCCCAAAACACACCCAAATAATAAGATAATATATAATAGGGAAAAATAAATACCTGAATATGGGTAATGATATGTTACATGAGAAATGCACTGGACATGAAGTTACAGATAGGGTCCGATTATAGACATCCTTTCGATGCATTGATAGGTCAAATGAGACCAACAATATTCCTAGACTTGTTAAATGGGGTTTCATTGTATACCTACCCATATTTGGAAATATATAATAACAAATCCTTAATCAAGATGTAAGAAATTATACATTTCATTTATTAAAAATTCTGTTTTTAGTATCCATATGATGACTACATTGATATTATTTATAGATGGATTTTATTCTCATATTATTGACTGCATGGAAGATGTTTTAAATTATTTACCTTATCATATTAATTATGATTTATTTTTGATAGAATCTACTTTATTCAGCCCTTAATAAACATTTTAACTCATGCTTATTTTCTTTTACTTTCCCCATGATATGAAGAGTAAATATTTAAGTGAGTCAAACCAGAGTTAGTGTTATTATAGTTGGTATTAGAGGAGGTTTAATTGAATCCTTTGGGAACTAATCTTACAATTCGTTTTCTCTGGATGAGGACCCCATTTTCAGTGACCTATGAGGTGTTGTCTACTGCATCAGTCTGTCCCCCATTAGAGGTGGAGAGACATCATTACTCTTCTGTGGAATCTCATCCCCATGACATTATCCCGTTTTCTAACCCTGATTTCATTCCTCTTTTAATAGATATTATTCATAGCCCTAATGTTATAGTATTTTTTGATTGTTACCTGCAACTCTTAATCTTATCCACAAAGTTCGCAGATGCCTCATAACTTCTGAATCTGATTATATTTTCACATTTCAAACACCATAAATGGTTATTGACTCATTCGATAGGTTTTTCATCAGTTATTGAGGCCTGCAATAATGAGAAACTATGGGAATTTTCAATAACATCTATATTAAGATTTATTTTTGAATCAGAAAATGATTTAATCATAGATTTTTCTAGAGCTCCCTATATCTATGATGAAGCCTACTTATACTTGTTTAGGTAGTCTTACTAGAGTCATATGAAACATGATATTCCAACCATGGAACAGTGGATTAGTTTTCTAGAACACCCTCTTCCTTTTCAGAATAAATTAACCATTTAAATGTTAGGGAATATGGTTGGTCTATATTTATGTTTAGGAGGTAGAAAAATACATGTTTTCCATTCTATATACCAATGAATATGTGTTTATGTCTATGTTTCAAGTCCTCTAACAGAATATGTTTGGATTTCTATTGGGTAAGAGTTTCATCCTATGAAACTGGTTTTCTTTGAGTCATGGTTTGATTTCTTTTCATTCTAAATCAGACTGGGGAACTTGGTTTCAATGTGTCGGTATGGGCTAAAGCATCATACTCATATTATTGATGTTGGATCAGGTAGTATAACTAATATTAGTGATGAGGTATAATTATAGTTCATAGTGATGGTTTGAAGGATCAATTTCATATTGGTGAAATTTTGGTAGGTCTAATGGGGTTTGAATGGTCGTGTTCATCTAGTTCTTTTGACCTAAATATTTTTATCCAAAATCCCACATATTATTTGTAGAAATTATATAGGGAGTTGATTCTAAAGAGTAGGAATTGTTGAAGGTAGTAAGTGAGGAAGTTCCTTTTGTTTTCAGGCCTCATGGAATTTCATTGTATGAAATCCTAACTACATATAAAGGCTTGGTTGATGAACTCAACAGGCTGATTCCCATAAGAATAGTTCTAAATACAAATCATGGAAATCATTTTGAAATTATGTATGCATTTGATTTGATTACTGGTCAGGGGGATTTTTATATGGTGGAATCAATATATTCAACTTAGGTAGATTCTGTCATCCTTGACCCTCCTCCAGAGTGTTAATATACTGAGGGTCAAGGCCTCTAAGAGGTATAATCTTGTGATGACAGATTCAGTCAATATTTAGTAGATAGTGTGGAGGTAATTCTTGGTAGAGGTCTTCACAACCCAAGGAGTATAAAGGGGTGGAAGGGAACTTGAGACTCAGGGAGTTGAATTGTGATTAAGGGGAAGAAATATAAAGGTTTTAAGAAATATTCTAACCTTCCAAAACCTATAGAAACCAGGTTGGAAAAAATGGGTGGTAAAAATAAGGTACATCAATGAAAATCAATTATACATGACTAGTTTCATAAGAAAATATTTAAAATTCAAGGTGAAAATAAAATACCATATGGTGGAAATTTTAAGGAACAAGTGTAGGTTGGTGAAAAAATGGAAGTTCCACTTCAATAATCAGGGTCTAATGAAAAGAGAGTGGGAGCATGGGTGGATGTGGAAAAAATAAAAATAATTGAGCTCATTTTTTAGTTTATGGAAGAATTTCTAGAAGTAACATTACTGTTTAATTTTACATATGAGGGGGTGAATTTAATTTATGATATATTGATTATATTTTACCTTAACAGGGAAAAAAGTGAGTGTATTAACAAAAACCCCTCATTTTAGCATTAGGCTTCAATGAAAGTTATATCAACTTGGAGGAATATATCCAGACTTGGGAAAGGATGGATAATCATTCTCATGCTCTTATCAAGGATGATCTGGCGAAAAAGTTAATTTTACATCAATGGGGGTTATATATTGTGATTGATTCTACTAATAATAGCCTTTTTTGTGACTTCCTTCTATTTTTAATGATCTTTTTTTTGAAATTTTAAGGTATAAAACTTTTTAAAGATTTAATTTTCAGTCATGGGAACTATATTTAAAAATACATATATTATGGAAGATATCCATTTGAAAAGTTCATAGGATATTTCTAATGTTTGGATAATATCATAATGTTTTGGTAAATTTGATATTGTGTGGTTTTCCTAGAAAATACATTAATTTCTATATATTATAATGTAGGTGTGACTATAGAATAGATACATTTATGGGTAACATATCTTAATGGGGAGGATTTCATATTAACTCTATTGTTTACAATACATGATGAGTGATCCTAAGACTACAAACCTATATAGATAATCCAAATGGATATGATATGGTCAATACTAATGGATAGTGTTGATATTTACCAACTAATCCAATACATCTGATATTAGTGGTGAGAAAATCATAGCCATAATAGGGAATTTGAACCATATTATGACTAATTACCCTTCATATATAGAGAATCATTATGTTCTATGACATGATACACCTATATTAGATCATTTCTTGAAATGGAAGCCTTTATATTTTAATGGAATTTTTAATACCTTGGTAGCTAATATGTAGATTAAGTCCCTTGAAAAGATATTTATGACCTTGTGATGCAATGAAAAGTAAAAGGATACAGTATTAGTGTATCTTCATAAAGGTTATTTTGGTACATGTTTGTAGTTGATCCAAAATACTATAGAGGAAGAATAAATAAAACATATCAAATGGAGATATTTAATTGTAATATTATGTCAAAAATATTTCCAAAACAATAAACAAAGTTAAATAAAGAGATAGTTACTTAGAATAAAGAAAATGGAAGAGTACACAATTAATTATTATGAGGATACATTTACAAAACTACCCAGGTATTCTACAGATTATATATATAAAATGGAAAGAATGATTTACCATTTCTTTGGAGTTCTTATGCCAATCCCTTAAAGACGACTAGTTTCTAAAAATTTTCATCATATGATGGAATAGTACTATGTAACATCAAAATAGTTCAATAATTTAATAAATCCTGTATATTCAAGGGATTTCAAGAGAATAATACATCATATAAAAATGATGAAAAATTGAATATGTCAATGAAGAAAAAGGGAACTGACCACTGTTTCTCCTTTGAAACTTCTAGAAAGAAACATCTTAGAAAATGTATGATGGTCAAATAAGTTTTTTAAAAGTTCATAGATATGATTTATTTATATATTGAGTGAAAGGGAAAGTAATAAACCATTGTAATAAATTTCATCCACTATAGAGAAATCTCGTATTGTTCAATCCAATATCCCCTATCTAAACAGAACCTACTATAGAAGAGGTCAGGGAGATAATTCCAAGAATATTTCATCACTATAGATGTGGTTGTTGTTTCTAAATATGTTGTGTATGTTACATTAATCATAGCCTCAAATTGGGATAAGTTATTTTTTATTCAAGACATCTTGTGCAAGTTTCACCGCATGAAGGATGTGTTAGTCAGTTCTTATTATGACATATAGATTCACCATATTTGTGTACTTGATTATTATACCTATGGATGATGTTTTTATATTACTTTTTATATAATTTATTTTGATATGTAATGAAAAAAAATTATTCAATATAAGTAAATAATGATTTATGATGAATATACGGAATTCCTTTTCTTTAGAGTGAGGACATCATCATATGATTCTCGTATATATCAACCTTCATTAGATATTCCGAGTGAGTTTATTGGGAAATAAATGAAGGTGATATCTATGTATATTAATTTTAATATTACAATTTATGATGTGAATGTTTTATAATAATGTATAAATTTATTTCTAGAAGAATTTACTATAACTCCACCAGAGTATAAAGTTTATTTTTCCATTAATTTAATCCTTTGTGTGAGGCCTATATCAAATAATCCTTATAAAATGTCCATATGTAATTAGTGTATCTAAAGAAAAAAAATAAGACTTATTTTATAATGGATTTCTACGCCTAAGTGTTTCACCTTTTGGATATCATATTCTATTCTATAATAATAATAATATATCTAATTTATTTTTGCACTTATTATTGGGAAATAAATATTATTACTATAATGAAAATGTATTTCGTAACTATAATTGATTAATTGTTTGATCAACTTCATGGAGCTCAATATTTTTTAAAGATTTTCCTTTTTTTTAGAGATCTACAATTTTATTTAATGAACATATATATTCAAAAAACATTTAGTACAAGGTATAGACATTACAAGTTTTCAGTAATGTCATTTCAAATTAATTATGCACCCTCTCTTTTCATTGTTTTGATAAATATAGTAGTCAAGGAAAATCATTACAAATTTATTGTGGTATTTTTTATTATATATTACTGTAATATGAAATATATGAAAATCATTAGAATTGATAAAGAATCATTTTGGAGACACTTAATGGAAAATATTTTTATGGTAAATTTATAAACTGTGAATTTTGGGTCCATAATGTTTCCTTTCGTGGATATAGTATCACCAAGGATATAATCTGAGTTGATCATTTCATGGTAAAGGTAGTCAAACAATGTACTACAACAATTAACATAACCTAGGTATGTGGCTTCCTTTGATTTACATATTACTATATGCAATTCATTTAAAAAATCACCCCCTTGTTAAACCTTTTAAATAAGATAAATCGTATTTGGGTTAAGTTCATATGGATAATGGAATGTGAATAATATTTTAATGAAGTGAATAGGATATTATTCAATTCTGTAATATTGACTCTAATATTAGAAAGGGATGGATTTGTGATATATGGCATTTCATACAAGAAGAGAATTAGATTTGTAGACATATAAAATGATAATATTATTTCCTACCTCTTAAGGTAGTAAAATACTCAAGAATAGAAATATCCACCTCATGATCTTAAGGTGGAATTCATAATTATTTCTTTGGATATATGGATAAATTATCACTATGGTGAAATAATTGATATATAAAATTCATAAAATTCTGAAATATAATTATTCATGGAAAGATCTCAACATGAGCTAAGGGAATGGTTTGATCTACACAAGAATTGTGATTTTTCAATAAACTGACACCGAGGGGAGGAATGTAATTTAAAAGAATCCTTGAGTAAGAAAGATCAAATATTTCTAATTAAAATTAATATTTACAAGGATCCTATGTTCATAGATTTTGTAAATATGTATATAGAGATTATTAAGGAATGGGAAACATTTCCCCTTTTTTAAATGATATCCAAACCATATTTTTTGGAATTAACTAACTTTTCAAAATATGATGGTGAGTATTTTAAAATAAAATTGAAGTCTTGAATAATGGGAAGTTGGAAGACATAATTTATAAAGATTATATTCTATAAATTAAAAATAGCATATGTTTTTATCTACACCTGATATGAAAAAATAATTATTTAATGATACTCAAAGGTCAAATTTATCTATAAACCCAAGTAGCTCTAGGATTTATATTGATCTAAAAGACTATTTTTGGGTATAATATCAAGTTTTAAATTGTTGAAAATTTATCTAATTGCATGATTTTTCAACAGGTAAATTATTATAGAAAACATGCTAAAGGATTCATGAATCCTTTACATATTCCAATATGGAAATGGGATTATATCACTATGGAAGTTTCAAAGGATTTATAGAATCGTATAAATAATTTTTCCATATGGGTCATTATTTTCCACCTTACTAAATCCATACTTTTAATTTTAATAATATTTGATTTACCTATTTAGAATATTTAATTGATCTATATTAATGATTTTTTAAAACTTCATGGTTCAACTCTTTCAATTGTTTCTATTCTGGATCCACCTTTTATATCAAAATTTTGTAAAATTCTATAGAATACTCTTAATACTAAGTATCATATTGGGATCACGTATCATGTTTAAATTTATAGATAATCTTAAAGGACTATTAAAACAATAAAAGGCATGTTATGTTCATGATCATATGAATTTAATGGTATATGGGATCATAATTTACCATTGGTTATATTTTTATATAATAATATCATCCATTCAAGTATTCAAATAGCACCATGTGAAGATTTATATGAAAATTGATGTTTTACTCTAGCTTGTTGGGATACATTTAGTGGAATGAATAATGTAGACTGATAACTTATCGAGGAGGAAACAATAGAGGTTAATAAAATTCAAACCCATAGTAAAGTAGATCAAATTAAGAAATATATTTATGCCAGTAACTGAATGAGGGATTTATAATTTAAAATCGAATACCATGTTTTCTTAAAATTATCTTCATTGATGGGTGTTATAAGGTTTTATAATAAAGGTAAACTAATCTATAGGTATATCAGACTTTTTGAAAAAAATTAATGAATTAGAGCTATGTCTTACATTAATTCAATTCAACAAAGACGCTCTAAAGAACATGATGTGTTATAAATATAATAATTAAGTAATTATACGTCATATTTGATTCATTTTCTCAACTATGTGGAAAAAGAATTTGAACATGATCTATCATACATTGATGGTCCAATCTAGATTCTTGAAACTAGATAAATTGTGCTCTTGAATATGAGGACTCTATTGGTAAATAATTTTATATAAATCATAAAATATAGGAAATAACATGGAAACCCAAGGAAATTATGAAGATTAAGGACACTAATTTTTTTTGAAACTGATATCTATGACAATTTATATGATAAAATTTTATAAGTAGGGAATAATGTGGCACTTGAGATTTAATTATAGTAAGTAGAACTTATAATATCTTGAAAAATAGTCCAAAGTGAAATTTTAAATTTTATTTGCATAATAAGTCTAATTTTATAGTATGAATATTGATTTTGAACATACTATGCCATAATAATACTATATTGAATTCTTAAATTTTTTATTAGATATAATTTTTTTGGAATAATTGGAATTATAGTATTTAAATATTCTAGCTTTTATTTAAAATTATGTGTTATAATATGTATAATTAATCATGTATTGATTATCAATTTAATATAAATAAATAATAGATCATTTTTAGGGGAAATAGATTTTCTTTAGAAAACTATTTTTTTTGTGTAATGTTTTTAAAATATTATTTCTTAAAATAATATCTAATAATGAATTTTTTAATTGAAATTAATATATTTTATACCTATATATATGAATTTAAATATGCATAATGATGAATACAAGTCATATAGTTAATGTAAGATCATCTTATAGTTTAAAAATTAATTATCATGATAAATAATTTTTCATCGTTTGAATTGAATTTCAGAAAATTTCACCATATTTTTAATAAATTGGAAAAAAATTATTATTTATATTACTTTCATGATTGTTTAATACGAATTGAAAAAATGGTAAAAATTAGATACCACATTTAAGGTGAAAATTGGTTTTTAGGGGTAAGAAAACCTGATTAAAGACAAAATGGCCTTAAATATTTAATAAATACTATTGAGTTATGTTATTAAAATACTATAATTTTTAAAAGTTTAAATATAATCAATTTGGAGCCACTTTTTCAATAATGTGAGTTAATAATATTTTAAAACATTTGAAAATAACACGTTTGTCACCCACATCACTTTTAAAATGACACCTCCTCGCCTCAGTTATTCACAACTATTGATCCATTTATCAAAATAAAACAATAA
Organism: Viscum album; assembly: GCA_963277665.1. Taxonomy (NCBI): domain Eukaryota; kingdom Viridiplantae; phylum Streptophyta; class Magnoliopsida; order Santalales; family Viscaceae; genus Viscum; species Viscum album. Next base: position 781,643,543 of record OY728141.1, read on the forward strand.
AAAAATCTCACCAATACCTCCTTATATAATTTTTATATGTTATTTTATTCCAAAAATATCAACCCTAGGGACCATATGTGGAGATCTAAATGAGCTATTTCAATAAGGAGGTAATCACTTAAACCAAACACTATCATTTTTATTATTATATAACCACATTCAATTATATCCAAAATATTCCAAAGTATTAATATTTTATTTTTTTATTAAGTTATATGTATCATCTTTTTCTCCATAAAATATGAAACAAAACCATCACTTGTGTTTATAGTTGATGATCACATCGCAAACTGATCTAATATATTTTCCATAACTGCATCATATGGATGGTCATAACTATGATAGTAAGAAATATTTATGATATTTTGGAAATTATATTTATTCTATAAATATAATATTTCATCTACTCCCATGCCCATACACCCATTAAAAAAATAATGATACCACTCATGCACAAGTTTGCACTACTACATCCACAAAGTGATGTGATTCATTTTTTGATGTCCACCTATCATGGATGATTATAAATATTTATATAATAAATATTTAAGATTTTTATATCATGGGTAAAATTTTAGATATGATAAAACCATTATAAATACCTAATGACCATAACTATTGAACCAAAACATACTTGAAAAATGAAGTAGTTTACCCCCGAAACAATTATAATAATGAAAGATTTCTAGAAAGAAGGTGATAATATGTTATAAGTGGATCATATCTAATATTACCAAAAAAATTATTTTTTTGGTATTCATGTATGATTAATATAAATTTATTGTACATTATTTAATGGAACATTCAACTAAGTGGATGTCTGAGGTAAGGGATTCTTTCTAAATTTCTACCCCATTCAGATATATTTGGTGTATAAGTTTTCCATTCGGTGTATATAACATGATTATTTATTTAATCATGGTAATTAAAATTTTATTTCTTGTTTAATATCTCAAGGGGTTGAAATTTAAAATTCACAAAAATGGTAATAATTTATTTTACAAACTCATTAATTTATGGATTATGTATATTTTAATTGAAATAATATTATAATAATTCATTCATAAAATACATAAATATAATTATCCTATTTATATTTATTTATATTTATGTGTTCTCCCAAATTTTCCTCTATTTTTCACTTAAATCAAGTAGATAATTGTTTTAAAAAAACCTGATCTTATTTCCCTTTCTGATCAGGTATATTTTTCATCGATGTCCATATTTTTTAAAATAGTTTCAAAAATGTAATTTATATTAATCAAAATGAATTAATAATGAAATGTATGTTATCCTTTTGTTTTTATAAGGTTTTAAATTAATCTTTCTAATATTTCTCAATGGGATAATTTTCTAATTTATTTTAAAATAGTTAATGTTGTGTTTTATAACATATATTGTGTTATTATATTTTCCCATCCTCATAACCATTTTATGTTATTTAGTTTCTTCAAAAATCATTCAATAGTTTCACAACAAAACCTATTTAAAGAAAATTTATCAAAATTTTCTCTTCCATTTTCTTCTATTATATAAAAGAATTGATTGTACTAAAAGACATATTTAATAATGAACTCATGGCCATCTCTCATCTCTATATTGATATTGTTGTTGTTGAATATCTTTTAAGACATTGACTTTCTTGACATCATCATTCATTGGATAATAAATTTCAATTATATATCTATATACTTTTTATCATATATATGATTATTTCTTAAATCATATACCATATCTAAATATTGTTTTTCACTATGAATTTTATTTTATTGAATGGTTAAATATTGATATTTTTTCTCTTTACACAATATAGATATTTTTTTATAAATCATATTATGTATAAACTAAATTAAACATTAAATATATGAGAAATCCATTGTGAAAGTAGTTATGGGTGGTTCTTGGTTATATATAGACCCTCAATATGTCAACATGTGTCATGAGACAATCCAACTATATAGCCTTAGAAAAATGAATTTTTTTGTATACTTATCCATAATTGAAAACACAATGGAATAAGGCCTTGTTCGATTCATCTAGAAATATGAATATCCATAATTGTGATTTCAGTTGTTATTATACATCCGATTACAACATTGATATTATCCCTTGATGCATTTAATTATCAATTCATTGATTAAATAGAATGTTCTTTAAATAATTTACCCCTCCATATTGATTATGCCTTATTTAGTCTTGATATATTCTATTGTATCAAATGCATATAGATATTTTGAGATCAACCTTATTTTTTTCCTTCCCTTGAGAAATGAATATGTAATAATTTAATGATCTCAAAAGATGCATAATATTTTATCTTGTTATAGTTTATATTATATTTCCAATTTAAAATGGGAAGCATGAATGTATCTTCTTCTTAAGGGACACTAAACTGATTATTCATTAGTGATGTGATCACTTTTATCTTCTGAAAAACTAATATATTATACATCATATCTGGGTTATCATATTTTTCTTTATTGTGATAAATTTTTCATAATTTAGTTTTTCTATAAGTCCAATAAGTATATGATTTTATTACAAAAAGGTATATGAATGTTATGCCTTCTAAGTGATGGAATTATCATCACACTTTATATTGAGGTTGGGAACTTTATATAGGGAACATATTCAATAATGATACATATGGATCTTTGGTGGGTACCAGAGGGGTGTGTTTAACCTAGTGGGGGTTGGTGTAGGAGATTATGTGTCACCAAGTTTGAGTGACACCATATAACCTAGAGGTTGATTGTGTGATCCCGATGTGGATACAATGACAATTACAAGAGACCACACTGATGGGCTGTAATTCCTATGAGAATTTATAATTGGTATACATTAGAAACATCATAGGATCTAGTGATATCACCTAATTTTATATGGATTCCTAGGTTTTTACCCGGGATCTAGATATTAATACGGCTAAGATATGGGGTGTCGTAGATGTTTTCCTTGGATTTGTCTGATTCCTATAGATATAGGATGAGTTGGATGTTCTCGATTGATCTATATTTATGCATATAGGTATAAGATACCCTTTATATTTTCCATTGGATCCTCTTTTATGACAAACGATTTGGGATTCCTTAGATTTTCTCCTTTGATATAGTTTGGTGCCTAAAAATGATGTGTTTATAGAAACGGGGGTACTACAATAAGTAGGTATAATTGATCTCAGGTGTTACATTATTTCCAAATAATTGTTTTTTATTTATATATGATTCTACACTATATTTATTTATTCATATGAGAATATTACTTATTTATACACTACATCACAGGTTATATATGGGACCCCTTTGGGGGTTCCCTTCTAAATAGTACTCCAAAAATGCTTTGGTGGCGATGGAACGTGGGTACCTAAGTAGATCTCATTGTCTGTAGGATCGGGTAGGGTAGAGAAATGGGGTTGGATCATTCAATTGGACATCATGTATGGAGGTTGGAGATGTATTTCATCATAATTATGGATGATAGTTGAGTCTTAATGTCTTATTCGTTTATCAAAATTGTGTGTGTGAATATCCAAGTAGAGATTGTTTATTGAATGGTTTTATGAAATTTTTCTTATATTAATGTGTGCTTATTAAAATTTTCTTCAAAAAAATTTTAATTTAATTTATTTTTTTTACTAGGATTATTAACTTTTTGTATTATATTTTTTTATTTTCCATTATGTTTTTACTCTAATAAGATGTAATAGTCTTACCATGGTAACATATTACACCCTCGCTACTAGTCAGAAGCATCTAGAATACGGGGAGGTTCTTATGAGGTCATATAATGACTTTGGTTGAGATACTTATTAGTGGTCTTCAGTCGAGGGATGTTAAAAATTCTCACATAACTCTCTAAAGCTACGAATAGAAATTTAAATTTTTTCGAACTCCAAAATTCACCAATGAAGAAACCAATCACCATAGAGTACTTCATAAGGATAATAACACCATCCTTTAGTGGGTCTTCTAATCCACCAAAGTACGAGATATAGATCAAAAAATAGAAAATATATTTTCCGTTCTCTGGTTCCGGGAACAATAAATTGGTGTTTCGGTGTTTTATCAATTGGATGTTGAACTTGGTCAATGTTGGACTCTCATTAATAATTAAATGATAGATGAATAATTTATATCCATAGAATTGGAGGTGATTAAGAATATATTTTCTCGATAAATAATTTCCAAGAACTAATTACACTTAATTTGAGAGATAATTCCTTGAGATGAAAAAAATGTGTGGAGGAATCCATTGGTACATTTGATGAAGCATTTGAAAGGCTTGCAGGGTATGGTTCTTATTTTTTCATTAAACCTAACGGAAAAAATAATTTGTTTAATTATTGTATTGAAACCAATTTTATGAAATTAATTGTCTATTAGTGACATTGGAAAATATGATGAAATTTATTGATGTGATCTAAAGATACAAATGCTAGTGGGAGACTCCTATTATTATCATGGTTTTTGGGAAAATATTTGAAATATAGAGTTTCATGTAGATCATGAAATAAAAATAATAGAGGATTGAAATTTTATCTTTCTATATATCAATTATGTGGGAATAATAATTGTCTAAACTATCTCAATGAAATTGATAAATGATTTAATTATGTAAGAGAAGAACATCTATTTTTTTAATGTCAAAAAGATATGAATAATCCAAATAACAAAATGGTTGAAAAAAGTTCATATTAGTACACCACCCACACTATAATAATTAAATTTTAGTGATTATGTTAATTATTCAAACATGTGAACCAATATAAGGGTTAATTATGACAATCAACATCCAAAACCTCATTGGCTAAGGGGAAAAGTGAAAGCCCATTCCATCATAATAGTTGATGTGGGTCATGAAAACATGTTATTAAAAGGTAAGTTTATCATCCAATCAAGAATAGAAAATGTCTAGTTTTATTATCTTTTTAACCACTCCTTAATATATAGATAATTTTCTATGGTAAACAAATAACCACTGGAATAGGTGGATACTGAATTATCAGAAAAAACTATAGGTGGTGAGAGGATTGTGTCCCAGCTATATAACTCCTCTCTAGCTGAATAATGAGATAACATGTTTCTTTTAAATCTTATTATTTTAAAATTACTAAAATTTGATGTTATTTTGGGAATGTATAATCTCGCTTTACCTAGGTCTCATATTGATTTACATGATAGTAAAGTCACATTTCGTATCCAAAACTAACCCATGATCATCTACTGGTGCATGGCTGACAAAGAAATCCCTATGTAATTTTCTTCCATTATATCGGTATTAATACACAATCATAAATGGTAATTAGCTAAAATGGTTGAGGATTCACTCAACATTAAATAAAATTTTATATGGGTTTGTTAATTAATTTCTAGAATAACTCACAAGACTTGTAAAAGAATATGATTTTTGTGTTTTCAATTGAACTCATACTTTGATATATAACTACATCAAGGAGATCATATATAATGGGACCCCATTGAGTTGGAATACTTGAAGAATAAAATTCATTAGAATCTGATCAAGGTATTTATACACCAAATTTCTTTATAATGGGTGCATGAGTCCATATTTTATGAAGAATAGTGGATCAATTCACCTTTGTGTTGAGTATCGTGAACTTAACAAAATCACAATCAACAAAAAGTGTCCAATAATTTGTATTGGTGGATTTTTTGGACAATTATGATGGGTTGGTTACTTCTCAAAAAATTTCATTTGATCTAGATATCAAAAAATATTGGTAAAAATAGAGAATATAACCATGAAAAAACTTTCATAACAGATATGGAAACTATGAATTAATTGGGACTCTATTTAAACATATAAATTCCCCCCATTGTATTATTGCATATAATTAATAGATAATTTATATATTACCTCAATCAATTCATGGTAGTACTTAAAGATTATATTCTAATATTTTCAAGGAGAACAGAAGAGTATGATGATAATATAATGATTGTGTGGAAGACCTTTAGAAAAGAGAAACTAGATTCCAAATTTTGAAAGTATGAATTATTGTGACATAAAGTAACATTATTTAGAAATTATATTTTAATATAGGTTATATATGTAGATAATTCAATGATAGTTATTATTGATAAATGTCTCATACTAACCACTATTCAATATATTGATAATTTAATTTGAAAAGTTTGATGTTCACGATGATTTGTGAAAAAATTATCAATATTGTCTAATCCACAAAGAAAGTTAACTATAAAGGGATTAATGTTACTATGGATATATAAATGTGATGAATATTTCAAGGATATCAAGGTAGTTTCTTCCATTACACATATACTCACATTATCATATAGTGGAAAATAATTTTTGTTATATAATGATTCTTAAAAGAAATGGTTGGATTAAATTATCATGCATAATGATGTAGTGGTAGTTTATTCCTCAAATGAAATAAATAGTAATAAAAAGTAACATATCCATGATTTGTAAAATAATTATTCATTAATGAAATGTTTTATGTTTATTGTAATACAGAATTACATGGTGTTTTATTTTTCGTCACACTAATTAAATATCCATGAGAAGAATTTTCATATAAATGATTTGGAGATAGAAATGGTGGTATTTTTATTGGTGAAATAGAGGAATTATATCTATATTAAAGAATGTGACATATATACTTATTTTAAGAGAATAATTTATATATTCATATAAATTTATTTGAATAAGTGTCAAAGGAGATTGTTGGAGTTTGTCAAGGACCATAACAGGTCGATATGTTACCACCCTCGGAAGAAAAAAAATGTGGATGCTTCACAAAGATGGAAGGTTCAGGGTACCTTTTCTATGATGAGGATTGAAAGATATCCAATATATATGTATTTCTATAGTACATACATTTCAATAAGAATGTGTGGGATAAGTCATATCTTTCCCAAAGAACTTTTTAATTGTCCATCCGTGTAAAAAATAAGGATCCATCGAAGGAGGATATGGAGTTATAAAAGAAGGTATAGAATATTCTAGAGTTAAACATTTATGGTAATGTAATTATAAAATTATAGAAAAAACATATTTTTTTTTAAATATTATATATTAAAAAATATATAGTGGATAATGCACATGGTTATAAATTATTATCAATACTAGATGCATAAAGATGTAGCTTGATCATTAGAATCATTTTAGATGTGAAAACATGATGAATGATATTATAGATTATATATCTTGATATATGGTTCAATGTAATATTAAACATGAAAAATAAATGTTTAATAGAATAATGTAGTAATTTCTTCTACATGTATTAAAATAAGGGAACACCACCATGGATTTCATTGTAGGACATCCCATGATATAAGATTCCAAACATTTCTTGAGATATCATGAGATTGATTTAATGTATTAATTTATATTTATTTTAGAATAATTTATTTGGTTTCTAACTTAGGGTTATTTTGGTTCAAAATTATGAAATTTTTAAAGGAGTAGGGCATGTGCATGGTTGGTGCACATTTTTCCCAAACTCTGTGCTCTAGCCCAGAAAACCGTGTAAACCCAAACAGAGGGGATTCACATGGTTGGTGAGTGGTTTGTCAAAAGATGCACCCACTTAGTAGAAACTATGAAACCCCCTCAAAGATTAACATAGTTACGGATCACGGTTAGAAGAAACTATCTACCCTAGTCCAACAAACCGTGTGTGGGATTTAAATTTACCTAGAAATTTGTTTTAAATATACCTGAACCCCCAAATGGACCCAAAATTGTTCCCCACTAAACCCCTAACATTTTATCTCAATTTTGGAGGCTCATCTAGGGATTACAAGCCCTACCGACATCCTTTCTTAGTGAATCAAATGACATATTGAAGATATGCACCTACTAGAGTAAGTGGTTTCTTCTTGTTTAGCTCTATTTTTCTCTCACTCTCCTCTTTCTAGATAAACGAGGGATTATTATCCACTATTGGATCTAGTTATAGTTTTTTTAGATATCTATTCATTTAAATCATGGATCTAGGAACTAAATAAAGTTCTCATTCTTCCTCACTATTCCACTAAATTTGGGGATTTATGTTGGCATGCGTCTATCTTCACTCTTATGGAAGGTGGTCTATATTCAAATCCCAAAGTATTAATTTCAATTATTTGAAAATAATAGTAGAATTGATATTGGTTGATTATAAATTGAATTTCCTAACCCAAATTAATTAATTTGATAGATTAATTTATTAATTTATTATGAATTGAATAATTATTTGTTGAATTAATTATGGGATATTAGGATAGTAAATTGGATAAATATTTATTTAATTAATTATATTATATTGGGATTTTGAATTGAATAATTAATTTTTGAATTCATTATGGAATATTGTGTTTTTTATTTTGAATAATTAATTGTTGAATTTATAATATATTGAATTGAGTGAATTAGAATAATTATTTGATGAATTAATGATGTGATTATTGGAATTGTGGATTTTGATTACTTAATTATTGAATTAGTTAATTATATTGACATGCTTAATTAATTAGGTAAATCTTTAAGGGGATTGAGGTGATAAACTATTTATTGATTTATTAATGAAATTTATGTGGTTAATTAATTTGTAAATTAATTACTAGAATGATGTGTTTGTGTAATTCATGAGTTTGATTAGTTAATTGGTAAATTAATTAATTCCATTTTGTTCTAGTTTTGATTTGAAATATTGAATGGTTACAATTGAATTCACACATGACATTAAATGAAGAATGGTAATGTTGGAATTAACTTATAACATGAAATGGTGAATGGTAATAGTGGAATTAATATGTGACTTGAAATAATGAATGGTAACAATAGAATTTGTATGTGATTTGGAAAATGAATGGAAAAATTGGAATTCTGGTGTTAATTGAGATAATGAATGGTAACAATGAAATTAAGATATATGACATCCCTTTGGGATAGTTCAGACTCAAGCATGGGCTAAATTAGGTATTGAGAGTTCAAGTGTCCTAGGGAACACAGGTGTTATGTGGTTAAGTAAACAATAATTGAATAAGTGTAAAATGTATACTTCATTACTTTTATTTATTCTTTTTACAACTGTATACAATTTTTGATTGAAAATTTTTTCAGATATCATTGGTTGTGACCTACGGAGTTGTACTCACACCCTACTTAGGATTCCTGATGGGTACCTGAATAGATTTAGTGGCTTCAAGGTAGGTTAAGGGAAAGGTCCCTAGGATAGATGGCTGATTTGGGATAGAGCATGGATGAGGGATCCAGATGTGTTTCGGGACCTACTTTGGATTTTTAGTGTCTTTATTTATTTTGTATTTTTGGGTTTAGAACTTCACATGTACCTTGGAATGATATATTGATTATTCAATTTTTATATTTTATTTCTTTATTTGGTCTTCGGATATTGGATTGGTCACCATTATATCATTTTGATTATTTTTATTTATTTCATGTAGTGTATTACTCTGATTAAGAGGGTATAGTCTCCCCATGACCAAAATGAAACCCTCAATATTATCAGCAGCTTCTAGAATATGGGGAGGAACGCTTGAGGTCACATAGAAAACCATCTCGGTGCAACGTTTTGTGGCACCCAATATAGGATATTACAAATTGGTATCAGATCCCAGTTTTCATTTCTTTTTATTTTGTCTTACTCTTTGGGAAATGTATATAGGATACTATAAAATTTTATGATGTGGTTTTGACCTCATTAAATGGATTAGCTAACAAATTTATATGTGAGAACCCAGGTACCAAGGGTGGGATTATTGTTATTATTGCTTTCTTTTACAGTTATATATTATTCACCTTGGGTGATGCACTTGTTGTGTGATCTGATTATTGTTTACCAGATTTGTTGATACATGACTCATGACTTGGCAAGGAACAATAGTTGAGTAATCATGAATCATTCTAAGCACTTAGAATTATTCTAACATGCATCATTTTAGTTACGTATAGGAAAATGGGTTTTGGGTATGTTATTGAACTTGAACTGTTTTCCTTGTTTGCGAAATTAAATTTTAAATGGTTCCTAATGAGTAAATGGTAATGATTATAAAATGATTTGATATCTGAATTAATGGTTTTCTAATGAAAAAACTAAATAATGATAATGATTTGACCTTTTTTTTTAACCATGAGCTAGATGTAAGATGGTTAAGGGTAGTGATAGCGCCTCAGTTTTAACACTACGGAAGAGTTTGGGGAAAAGGCTTGTTGTTCCTTGTTGTGATTTCCTATTATATGAACATGTTAAATTGGTTTTGTGTGTCTGAATATGTGTGTGCTAGAATTATAGAGATATTCCTCTATGATGATTCTTGTTGAGAGGATGATGGGAGGATGTGGATAGATATTATCTACAAGTTGTTGATCCTGAGGCACCAATAGTGTTGGGTGAGGAAGCGAGAGATTAGTTTTGTGAGAACTTTTCTCGATTTGTACAATTCTTGCAGAGATACCCAATGTGGGTTATGAAGAGTATGCCAGACCTTGCACAGGAGTTTTAGTTACAGCACCATCCAACTTTGGTTGGACAGGGTGGACTTGAGGTACCATAGTTTTGGATTGATTCCATCTAGACAATTCCTGAAATTTAATGACTCTAGCTAAGAAGAGGGTCTTTTTTTCTTTTTATATGTTACAAGGATTAGAGAATCACTTGTGGGATTCTCATACTCAGACCGAATGGGATAATGGTATGTTATGGAAGGAAATTTTGGAGATGTTCCTAGAGAACACTTATCTATTGATACTGAGATAAGTGAGAGTAGATGAGTTCAACTGGTTGACTCATGTGAGAATGTATGTCATAGACTATGATGGTCACTTTAGAGACCTGAAGCTCTATGCACTACAGTTTCCATGGTAGGTGACAGCTTCTGTAAGGAATTTTCAAGATGGTCTTAAAGTGAGATTAAGTCCCAAATTAACCTATTTCAATTGAAGATGATTTATGAGGTCGTTGATTAGTCTCTCATAGCCAGGGGATATCAAGGAGGATTATACTATAGGATAGTTGGTTTTTTATGGATTATCAGGAGGTATATATTTTAGGATAAGGATACATCACTATGAGGGAACTAGCTAGGGGTGTCATGAATAGTAGTATGGGAGAAAGGACAGTCACATAGTACCTTACCCAGATTATATGTCACTAGTATAGTATGTCAGGCCATTTTGGAGACACTAACCCACACCACTAGTAGAGTGTTGAGGTATTGGAAATATGTTACATCTATAGAGGTTTTGTAGGAACCTACAATAGATGGGTAGTGATGAAGGAGCTAAACAAAACCAGAGTGTGGGAAGGAGATCTTCTACACCATATCAGTCTTCAAGAAGGAGTTTTACTAGCCATGTAAATAGAGGATGTGGATGTGGTGTTTCTAGGAAAGATAAATTGTTTCGATAGGGTGTTTCAGTTTAAGAGAATCATTCAAAATCACATGGAATAGGGGTAGGAAAATTTCATGTAGTTCAGCCTACACATATGGATAGAGAAGTTGGACCATCAATAGTGAGAGTTATTATTCTTGTAGATTCTACATTATCTAGTTCTTTATTTGATACTAGTGACTCTAATTATTATATATATTATCAAATTAAGAATGGTTTGATCATGATGGTGGAGGTCATGAATGTGGTGTTGGTGATACATACACAATTAAGGGTTCGATCGAGAGGCATCTATTTTTTCAAGGGGTGTTCTCTCAAATCTGGTCAGTATAATTTGCATTGAGATATGTACATCATTGATATGTAAAGATTCAACCTAATTATGGGTATGGAATCTATTATATCATATTGATCCAAAATATTTTGTTCTCACATGATGGTGGAATTTGCGTCTCCTTAGGGTGATAATTATATCCATTGTGGAGAGTGGTATATCCATGCGGGCCATCTGGGGCTAGTTCATTGGCAACTGGGGGAGCTTACCATCTAGGTATCTAGTCTATTGATGAATGATAGGGGTGTAAAATATAATACCCTTCCACCCACAGTGAATTGGTTTTAGGATGTGTTTTCTGAATACCTCATAGAGATTACACCTAAGATAGATGTGTAATTTGAGATTGATCTCCTATCAGGGTATTGATCCAGTTTCAATTCCACAATACATAATTGCATTGATTAATATTCAAAAGATTAAGAATTATCTCGGGGAGTCGGAGGATAAGGTTTTAATCCAACCAAGAACATCACCTTGGGGTTCTCTAATCTTGTTTACAAATAAGGATGACATAGCATTGGGACTGTGTGTTGATTACCATAAGTTGAACTAGATGACTTTGAAAAATCTTGTATCCTCTTCTATGTATCGGTAATTTTTTTTACTAGTTGAGGGGAGCTTGTGTCATCTCCATGATTGACTTGAGATCAAGGAATCATCCTCTGAGAGTGTGAACATCTGATATACAAAGGACTACTTTCAGAAGTAGGTATGGCCTTTATAAGTTCGTCATAATTTCATTTGGGTGGAAAAATGCACCAGTAATTTCTATGGACATGATGAACTGAATATTCTACCCATACCTAGATCTGTCTTTAGTAGTGTTTTTGGATGAAATATTTGTGTACTCCAAGACTCATTAGAATAATTCACATAATCTTGATATCATTCTTAGTACATTGAGAGACCATCAGCTACATGCCAGGATAACTAAGTCACAACTTTGGATTCATCGGGTACACTTCTTGGGATACATAATCATGGAGGAAGGTGTCTCGGTGGACCTAGAGAAGGTGTAGGCAGTTGTATCTTGGGAGCATCCTAAGAACATTTTTGATATCCATAGCTTTTGGGGGTTAGCAGCATATTACTGGAAATTAAAACTGGACTTTTCACATTTGGGATAACATCTTTCAGGCTTGACCAAGACCAAAATTATGTTTGAATAGTTCGAATCATGTGAGTATTATTTCCATTAGTTGAATTAGCCTTGACATCAGTACCGATATTTATCCTACTTGAACTAGGTGGGGTGTATATAATGTATTGTGATGCTTCTGGGATTGTTCTTGGAGTAGTGGTGATCTAGGGGATCGAGTTGTGGCATATGGGTCTCATAAGTTGATGCCACAAGAAAGGAACTACCATTTCATTACCTCGAGTTAGTAAAAATGGTTTATTATTTAAATTGTTGACAGAAGTATCTATTTGGTGAAAAGGTAACTATGTATACAGATCACAATATCTTGATGTATATATTTTTTAATTGATATTTGAATCTCTAAAATCAGATGTGGGTTGAGTATATATAGTCAGTTGACTTTTATCTAGCATATATTCATGGGAAATGTAATAGTATTGATGGAACTTAGAGTAGGAAAACTCAGACTCATGTAGTTTAGAAGTCTAGGGTTGAGTGGAAGATGATGAATTTGCTGTCTGAATTGCATGTTGTGGTATAAGAGAGTCCGGAGAAGGGGACTATCATTTCAGTTTTAGTAGAGTATACACATCTTACATGGGTTAGGGATAGGCATTAGTAGGATCTAAAATGTTTGACCTCGATGGAAATACTTGAAGGTGGGGAATAATGTTTATATTGTAGTATAGATATGGATGAGATCATCTATGTAATGAATCGAGTTATTGTGCAGATGAATATGTGGGGGAGATGATGGATGAATTTAATGCCTCAAAGTGGGAATTGAATTTTGGTGTGACCTACATGTACCATGACCTATGACCATAGTATTTGTGGCTAGGAATATAAATGGGGTTGTAGGGTTCATGACATGACACTACGCTAGTCAACAGGTGAATGATAAGAATCAACATCCTTGTGTTTTTTTATATCCATTTCCCATTTAGGAATGGAAGTGGGTCAACATTACCATATATTTTGTGGTTAGTGTCCAGCGGATTCCTTTTATGAATAATTCTATCTGGGTTATTGTGAACTCTATGAAGATTGTGTCACATTGCTTTCCAGTACTTAAGAGTTTATTATTAGAGAAGTTCAAAGACTTGTAAATTCAAGAGATAATCCACCTACATGGGGTTCTATATAACATTGTTTCATACCCTGACTCGTGTTTTAATTCACTCTTTTGTAAAGTCCCACAGAAGGTTCCTTGTATGCGAGTTTTGTTGAGTATGGATTTAAACCCATAGATTGATGTGTTGTTGGGGAATACTAGATAGCTTATTGAGGATATGTTGTGATCATGTGTTCTAGACTTTATTGGGTCCTGGGAGAATCACTTATATTTGGTGTAGTCCTCCAATAATAACATTTATCAAAATACATTTCAAATAGAACCATATGATGCACTTTATCATAGGCCATGCATATCTCCTCTATGCTAGATGAAGGTAGGTGACTAAGGGTTTTAGGGACCGACTCTCATGCAGTGGATGTCAGAGTAGGTACAGTTGATACAAAATCATATGGCTACGAATTAGAGTATAAAGAAGTCGTTTGCTGCTATATGTAAATGAACCCTACGATTATAGAAGGTGATCATGAATTCCTTTAGGTGTCACCATGCTTGGTTCATTATTGGATAAAGAGGAAAGTCATGTTGGTTCCCGTGTTTTTTGGACCGTTTGAGGTTGTGGAGAGAATTGGACTAGTGGCATACCAACTCATTCTTTCATAGAGAAACAATTCTTTTCATGGTATTTTCCTCATGTAAAAACATTGTCAATATCACACCAACCCATACCATGTGTTCTATGTGGATTATGTTGTTCTTAAGACTGATGCTTACTTTACGAATAATCTAGTATATGTGTTGGATCACAATGAGAAAGTTTTGTGGGGAATAGTCATGCCAATAGTTGGTGTATTGTGGAAACATGGACATGTTCAAGAGGAAACATGGGAGAGAGAAGCATATATTTGGCTCAATAGTTCAACCTTTTTAAACCAGAATCATAAGGATTCTTGGGAGTACAAATTGATGATGACCTTTTATAAAGTGGTGAGAATGTAATATCTTTCAATTTTCTATAGATTTCAGAGTCATTATTTTATGAACTTTTTTTGTTGTTAAAGTATACATTTGTTGGGATCTACCTTGTGGAGAGTTTGGGTGAAAATTGAGAATTATCGAATGAGGAGGACTTGTTCATGGTTGGTGAATGTTTTTCAGAATCTATACGCCCTTGACTAGAAAACTGTGTGAACCTAAATATGGGGGATTTGCATCGCTAGTGAACAGTTTTTCAAACCATGAACCCACTTTGGACAAATCATTCCCCCCACCAGAGGAGGAACATGGTTAAGTAACACGGGTAGGGTAAATTTTTTTCCCCGAACTAGAAAACTGTGTACAAGATTTGAATTAACCTAAAAAATTGTTTTAAAAATACCAAAACTCCCAAATTAACCAAAAATCGAACCCCCCCCCCCAATCGACCCTAACATTTTGTCTCAATTTTGGAGGCTCTTGGACGGATTTAACACCCTTATGACCTCCATTCATGATAAATAAAAGGGTTTATTAATGATCTACACCTCCCCGGGTGAGTGGTTTCTTCCTTCTTGGATCGCTCTTTATCCCCTTCTCCACTTCCTATGTAAAAGAGGGAATATTGTCTATTGTTGGATCTTGACCTGTATATAAGGTTTTTAAGTCTTTATTTTTTTAATCTTGGATCATGGAATTGAATCAAGATCACATCCATCTTCATTGTTTCGCTGAATTTGGGGATTTCCATTGGCCAGTGTTTATCATCAATATTGAGGTAGGTGATCTATATTGAAATCCCAAAGTATTAAAATGAATTATGTGTATGTTATTTTATAATATCTGCTGATTTATTAGAAATTAATTTTCTAAATTTAATTAATTTTTATAATAAATAAATTAATTGTTTGATTCTAAATTAGATAATTTATTGTTAAATTAATTATGGATATTGGGACTGTGAATTGGTTAATTAATTGTTTAATTAGTTATGGGATATTAGGATTATGAATTGAATAATTGATTTATTAATTATTTATTGGATACTGAGATTCTTATTTTGAATAATTAATTGTTTAATTAATTATGCAGATATTGAATTGGGTGAGTTGGAATAATTAATTGATGAAATAATAATGGGATTATTGGGATTTTAGATTTTTATTAATTAATTAGTGACTTAATTAATGATATTTATGTGCTTAAATAATCATGAAATTAATTATGGTGATTGATGTGATAAATTAATTATTGAATTATTAATTAAATTAATGTCGTTAATTAATAGGTGAATTAATTAATGGAATGTTGTTTTGGTATAATTGCTGAGTTTTATTAATTAATTAGTAAATTAATTGATGTGATTTTGTGATATATTTGATTTTAAATAGTTAATGGTAACAATTTCATTAACACGTGACTTTAAATGATGAATGGTAATAGTGGAATTCATATGTGAATTGAAATTTTAAATGGTAACAATGGAATTCACAAGTGAATTAAATGATGAATGGTAACAGTGGCATTCATATGTGACTTGAAATGGTGAATGGTTACAATAGCATTCACATGTGACTTTAAATGGTGGATTGTAATAATGGAATTCAATTGGTACATGAAATGGTGAATAGAAACAATGGAATTCATATGTGAATTTACGTAACGAATGGTAACAATGGAATTCTTATGTGATTGGGGAAATTCATGGTAACAATAGAATTCAGGTGTTAATTGAGATAATGAATAGTAATAATGAAATTCAGATATATGAAATCCATTTGGGATAGTTTAGACTCTGGCATGGGCGAAAGTAGGTATTTAGAGTTCATGTTTTATCGAGACTCCAAGGGTTTTGTGGTTAAATAAAGAGTAATTGAATAAATATAAATTTTTTACTTTATTTTACTTTTTTTATTCAACTACGTAAAAAATTAGACTATATATTGTATTAAACGTCATTGGGGGTGGACTATTATATTATACTCACACCCTACTCGGTCGTCCTGATCGGTACCCAAATAGTTTTCTTGGTTTTAGGATAGGTTAAGGGAAATGGACCTATATTAGATTGCTAAGTTGGGATGGATCATGGATTTGAGAACAAAAACGTTGTTCCAGACCCTCTTGGGAGTTGTCACTATCTTTATTTATTTTGGGTTTTGGAATTGTGGCATGTTTCACGTACCATGGAATGGAATATCTGTTATATAGTTTTGATATTGTATTTCCATTTTTAGTCTTGTGATACTAAATTGGTAATTTTTATATCATTTTTATTATTTATTATTTATTTATACTAGTGAATTAATCTAATTAAAAGATCATAGAGTCCCATTGATCGAAATTATACCCTTTTTACAAATCAGTAGCCTCTAGCATACAGGGAGGTGTTCTTGAGGTCATATAGTGAACCGGATCGGGGCACTAGTGTGTGGTATCCAGTCTGGGAATTTATATAATACATCTAATGGAAATAATTCCATATGGGTTATAGTGTATCACCTCACAAATTCATTACATTTTTTTCCAATTTGAAAAGATTTATCACACGATCAACATGAAAATATATACCTAAATTGAATGTCGATTATTCATGGAGTAACACACTCAATTATATTTTATAGAGATATGATGTAAACCTTTACGATTTGGACAAGAATTCATCATGAATTTGAAACAAATATGAGCTTAGATACTTCATATCATTTTTAAATTGGTGGTAAATCTGAAAATATTATTCAAATATAGAAATATGTTTTGAAATGTTATTAAATCTATTTCAAAGGATATTTTCATAAAAACCTTCCCCTGGTAGATATCAAATATAAAAACAGTTTTTATTCTAGAATTCATCTCGCACTATATGGGGATATATAAATGAAGTTGTGTTGAACTCTATCTTGATTGCATCAATATGTTGACTGTAAACTATTGGGATCAGATCATACTCAAGAAATATCAGAGAAGATTCAAAACATTCAATGACCCAATGTTGATATAATAACCATAGAAATAATAAATAGTAGGATTTATTGTTTGATGTTGTAGATATGGTATTCCTTTAAATTTAATTGGGGAAAAGAATTATGGTACTCAAGAATAAATGATATTTGATCCCAAAATTCATTATCACCTTTAATATATTCAATCATGTAGAGATTATATCTTATTAAAAACAACATACAATGTACCATTCTTAAGTGCATGATGTGTTCCATGAATCAATTTTGGGGAAATACATATAATATCCATATCATACACAAAACAAAAAATCTATAAAATTGAAACATGATCTTTCTTATAAAGATTCAGAAAAAAATATTGGATCATAGAGATAAAGTAACGTGAAACAATATTATTCACCTTGTTAATGTTCTATAAAGAAATTAGAAGTTTTAATAAGTGTCATAGGAACCTGAATATTTAATGAGGTATTTGTAACCTCTTTTTGTGTCATTATAGTATCAAATTTTAAGAGAGAATTTTTTTTAATTGGATAGAATGTAACACCCCAAATTTTACGATGTATTTTGTCATTAAATAAATATTGTGTTTAATAACTTATCTCATATGAAAATTTTAGGGGTAGTAATTTGATGGAAAATAATATAATTCACAATAAAAATAATTAGATAAAGATATAATATTTAAATAAATTATTTAATTATAGAAATATATTTTTATGGGGTACATTATATTATTATAATTATAAAAATTACTTGATGTATTTAGAAAATTCAATGAAATATTTTAATACCAATATATTATTAAAAATTAATATTTATAAAATTAATAATTAAATTTAATAATATTTGGTTGAAATTATTTAATATATAAAAGTGGAATTTTTTAAAGAAATATTTATTATCTATTATGTATTTCTATGTTTATAATTTAAATTGGTCACTTTTAATTGATTAATATAATGTAATGTTTCATTGTATAAATACTATATTCACACCAATTTAATTAGTAGTTCAAATGAAATATTTCTATGAACACATAATTTTTTAAAATTCATTTTCTATTAATAAAATTCTATATATTATGATTTCATTTAAATGTAAAATTTATTGTATTCAGAATGTCTATTAGACATAATAGAGTAAAAAATTTAAATAATAATATTAATATATGGTAATTGGTTCATATAAAATTATTTAAAAATAATTACAATGTTAACCATTAAAAATGTTAAAAATGGTTTAAAAAGGTAAATGAAAGGGGTTAAAAATTTATAGGATTAAAATATCATTTATACATTATATAAGTATTATTTCTGAGGGTAAAAAAATTATTTCCATCATTTCCTAAAATAAATTACCTAACTTTCATTCAATTCGTTCTTTACCCTTCATATAACATAGGCTTAAAATGAAATGTCCCTTATATTCACTTATACAATGAGCTTTCATTTATGACTTCTAAAAGTATCTATTATTTCAAAAATGTCCTTAATACCTAATCATTTTTCACCTATTAATGCCTTCTATGATGATGTGTATATGAATACCCATACATTTCACACATGGATTTTAAATCTAAATAGATGAATTTTCATAATATAAGAAAATCACACCCCAATTGTATGGGTTTAGTGTCTTTGGAAACTTGGAAACAAAAAACTGGTTCAGAGAACATCTACATCATCTCTTCTTTATTCCTTCAAAACTAAGACCCTTTTTACATGTCATATACAATGCATACCTACATATCCTAGAAAAATAAACATAATAAAATGGTGAGATTAGATGCTCAGTAAGGGTAAACAAGGGAGATATCAATCATAACATAAGCATAAATGAATAAGAACCTGATCATAACATATTAAAATTATATAATGAATATTGATGATCATAAAATTTATTCATGGAATTAATCATAGAATATCATAAGACATGAATCATAAAATAACATGATCCATGAGATTAAAACATTGGCATAAGACATGGAATTTGTCATACATAAAAACTTAAACGTTGTGAACATGTACAAATAGAAATAGGTTCACTCGCTAAGTTAAGGACATAGAATCAGACCCTTGCATAAACATATAGACCTTAAATCAATTCCATGAAATAACATAAGGACATGAAACCAGGTTTATGAATAATCTTTTGGATAGGAAATCTAGTTCCATGCATATAATTGAGAACATGAAATCAAGTTCACACATAACAAATTTACCTTACAAGTTATCCATATTTACCCAAATCATTGATGGGAGATATAGGTCCCACACATAACATAATTAAAATAATATATTTTGTTCACAAGAACATAAAACATTCATCATATAAGAAATCATGAAAATAAATTGGTTTCATAAACATTTCATCATAGCAAATCTCATGGGAAAGTAACAGGATTCATAAAAATCATGTCGCCATAAACATAAACCATCCATAAAATGAATAAATATAGTATCCTTGATTAATAAACCCATTAAATCATAAGTAACATATAATTTCATTATCTTACATGGAAATTAGTTTTTGAATATCTCATTAAATAAATCTTCAAAAATAACATTTCAATTTTTAAATAATTTTTTAAGAGTCGTTCAATTATAAAAGAAGTAATATTCTTTGAAAATAAAATCATGATCATTAAAATAATATATCAAAGAATTAAATATTCATAAAGGAGGGAAAATTCTCTCAAGGTGTATAGGTTAAAAAACATTCCATCTGTATTTTTTTTCAAAAAAGTCACAAAGAACATCATTTAAAAAATCATTTCAAACAGTTCTTTAAAAAGTAAAAAATAAGTAAAAATGACTTTCTAAAATCATATAAGAATATTGAGGAATTTTTTTAAAATTATTATTGAAAAAATATATATATAATAAGAATATATTATTAAGGGAAATTATAAAAAAGATAATTTTTAAAAGAAAATACCAAATAAATATCACATTAAGAAGTGAACATTAATAAAATTAATCAATTGTGTGTATTCATTATAAATTCACATAAAACACTGGACATTCAATAATAATATTACAAAAAATTATTCTACACATAATCTTATCATGACATAGTCAATGAGGTATAAGTTTAACCCAAAGAAAAAAATGGGTTAAGAGTTCTCTTTTCACATTATAATGAGTCGAATTGTATGCCCCATTAAAGTATAAATTATCCATTTAAACATTGAATAACATTAATATAATGAGATTAATGATATGATACATCAAATGTTAGTATATAAATAACACATAAGAAATAATTATTGAATAATTCATGTACCTCACTAATGTAAAAGTTGTATGAGAAACCCTTACCTCACGGGTCCCTTTATTTTTGGTGAACTTTAACCTCCTCTTGAATATCACCTCCTGGAAAGACCCCTCAATGAACTTGTAATTGTTATTTGTGTGAATAGAGCAGCACTTGGACATTGTTAGATATATAGGAGAGGATTTTTTTAGATATTACAAAATCTTCAAGGATTTTTTGGAGAGATGGGGTGGTATTTATTCTTGTAGAAATGTGGTTTTAAGTGATTAAATAATTATTATTTTATAATTAAGGCCAAAAATATTTGGGTGGAATTAATTACAATGAATTTGGAATATAATTAATGTTTTATAGTTTTTTTAGGTCTAAAAACAAATAAATCACCAACATAATTTTTTATTTTTATATATTTTATGTTGTATCAATTAAACTTTCACCAACTGTATTATTTTACATATATTGTGGTAAATATTTTGTTTACCACGGTAACTTTTTTCTGCCTCAAAATTAAAATGGGATTATAAACTAATTTGGACTTATATATTTTAAATATGTAATCCATTTTAAAAAATTCAAAATAATGATATTTCAAAATTAAATATAAACTTAAACCATCAAAATGGAATGAAAAACAATTTTTTTGAAAAAACAATGTTTTTTTAATCCCAAAAATGTACTTATACCAAAATGAGGTATATATATTATTTAATTTTAATTAATTTGATTATATGTAAATAAAAATTACATAAGTTACTTTGAGATCAATTTAAAATCATAAAATTAATTTTAAATATAATGAAAATGAGAGTTTAATGAAAATCAGTATCTTTTTACTATTCATTAAAAAAATTATTTTTTCAAAAATTTATAGAAAAATATTCCTAATATGAATTTAACATGATGAATCCCAAAATGATTTTCATTTTATTGAATAAATTTTATATATATATCAAATATTAATTATATATATTTTCTCATCGAAATGAATAAAAATTTCTTTGGGAAGAAAACATATATTTGAAGAACAAAAATGCTTATAATAAAAATTATGTGCATAATCAGAAAAAACTAATTAATATATTAAAAATAAGATATAAAATTATATATTTATTAAAGTGGTTAATACTATTCATTCATACTATTTTAAGAGCTTGGTTATAATAATTATATTTCTGAGTTTTCTTAAGCTTGGTGTTCTGTGTAATGTAAGCTATCAACGAGATAAAAATTATTTTGAAAAAAACAGAGACATACCATAAAATCTTGGGGTGTTATATTCTACCCCCTTAAAATGCATTTCTACCTAGATATTCATCATGTGGTTACAAACAGATGATGATACCTATACATCATCACATCCTCGGGTTCCCATGTAACCTCCTCAAATTGGCGGTATTTCACTAGACTTTAACCAGGTGAGTAGTCTTGTTTCATATAACTTTATCTGTGAGATCTATAATTTATACTATTTTCTCTTTATAAAAAAATTAATTCTCCAATGGTATGACCTCTACCTTTACTACATATGAAGGGTCAATTTTGTACTTCCTCATGTGAGATACATAGAAGAAATGATGAACATGAAAAAGATCCAATGGAAGTTCCAATTAATAAGCTAATGACCTAATATGTTCAAGAATTTCAATAGTACTGATATTGTTGGGGCATATTTTAACCTTATTTCCAAATATAACCACCCTCTTCCAAAGGAATATTTTTAGAAATTTCTTCCAACCCACTTCAAACTCTATATCCTCCTATGATTGTCAGCATAACCATTTTTGGACACTAAGATGCACATATGTGTTGTTGAATGGGTACGTCCTTCTCGATTTTATCCTCAACTAAATCAGGTCCTAATATCATTCTTTACTCAACTTCATTCCAGCATATTGGTACTCTCTATGTATTACCACAGTGAGTATCGTAAGGATCCATCTGAATGCTAGAATGAAATCTGTTGTTGTAATAAAATTATACCAAAGGAAGGTGTTGATCGTAAAAACCTTTTAAATCCATATAAAAATTTCTCAATATGTCTTATAATGTTTTAATGGTCATCTCAGACAGACCACGTGTTTTTGTATAATAATTAGTGTTATAACATAACTCTGTATCTAGATCCTACTGAAAAATTTTCTAGAACATTGAGGAAAACCGATGACGCTGATCAGATATAGTGGAAAGTGGTTCTCCAAACAGTATTAGCACTTACATAATATATATTACGGAAAGATGATCAGGAGATAAATATTCTATGGTTTAAATGAAGTGTTCTAACATTTTAAAGAAGATTGGTTATAACCCATATGTCATTATGGTTTCTAAATTCTTTGGGGATTACGATGAAAAAAATCCATGTTTTTATTATCCCATTTCCATTTGGGTATTGTTAATGGTTGTAAAATTCCCTTAGAATTTTATCTCTCATTCAAAACTTGCTGAGAAACCAAGAACCAAGAAAAATACTCTGTAATATCTCTCTTCATGTCATCCCACTAGAAATATTCTTCTTATGTCTCTGTACATCTTTGTACTTTTAGGATGAATAGAGAATGATGAACTATGAGCCCCATCCAATGTCTCATTCTTCATGTATGGTATGCATGGAACACATGCATGTTTCATGAACCTTATTATACCATCACAATCAAGGTTGAACTCATGAAAATTTCCTACATTTTTTCATCTCTACATCATTCTTATACGCCTCTTTAATCTTTACTTGGATATATGGTTGAACATTCATTTGATCTAGATAAGAGTTCTCCCCTTCATTTAATATTTCCTAGTCAATCCTTTGTAAATAAATACAAAATAGATATTTTTTTCCCAAATCATATATCATATAGCATAATCTTTTAGGATCAAGAATCTACCACATATTTCTCTTTCCCCGGATGAAAATGTATATAGTAGTTATAATATTTGATCACCTCCAACCATCTTCTTTATCAAATTCTCATCTCTTTTTCTGTGAAAATATATATTAAACTTTTATAGTAGCTATATATGTCAAACATTTCTACATGGAGATAATTCCTTGTTATCTTTAATGTAAAAATTATCATACCTAACTTCAAATCATGAGTCAGATAATTTTTCTCATGGACCTTAAATATCATGTGGAATAAGCAATCACCATATCATTTTTTCAGAGGACACATCCTAGACCAGTCTTCGATGCATCACTATAGGTCACAAACCTTTCACTAGTATAGGGTAGTGTAATAACTTGTCCACTAACCAACCTTGTTTTCATCTCCTTGAAATTCTCTTCATATTAATTCATCCATTTTAATATAACTCTTTTCTAGGTCATCTTGGTGATTAGATTAGATAATCATGAGAAATATTTCAAAAAATTCTAATGTATCCATCCACCCAAAGAAAAAATGTGTATTTCTTTCACAGTGATTGGTCTTTTCCATTTCTCAATAACATATATCTATGAATGATCTACTGATATAACCCCACTTCATATTATATGATCCAAAAATGAAACTTATAAATCCAAAATTTACACTTAGTAAATTTTCCATAAACATTCTTCTTCCTCAGGGTATTCATCACTACCTTCAAGTGATCTTCATTTTATTCCTTAGTATTTTTAATATAAAATAATATCATCTAGATATACTACCACAAACATATATATATTGTCTCTTAAGACTGTATTCACTAAATACATGAAGATAAAAGGGGTATTAGTATGACCAAAATGTATCACCATAAATATAAAGTATCCATACCATGTATTGAATGTTTTCTTGGGTATATTATCCTTATTTAATATTTATTAATGATATCCTAAATGATGATCATTATTGAAAAAAGTTTGGTCTCTTCATAGTTTATCTAATAAATCTTAAATATAAGAAATAGAATAATTTCTATTGATATTGATTTTGTTATGTTCTCAATAATCAGTGAAAAGTGTCATTGATCAATTTTACTTCTTAATAAATATAATATATGTTACCATAGTGATACACTAGGGAATAGTAATCATTTATCAATATTCTATTGGAGTTTCTTCTTAATTTCCTATAACTCAATTGGTTCCATTTTATATGGAGTCTTTGAAAAAGGAAGAACACTAGGTATGAGATCTATTGAAAACTCAATTTCATGATTTAGTTGAATACCTATAAATTATTCCATAAATACATCAAAAAACTCTCATACAATATCTTTATCCTTAATTTTGAGTTTGTTCCCATCCATTGTGGATATATATCCTTCATTTATGGGTATTAAGACCACAATATAGAAGATATATCCATTAAAAGTTCATATTTAACCTATTATTGAGAAATTACTATGGGTTCATTAGGAATGTGAAATGTTACTTCCCTTCCTTGTAAATTAATAAATTCCACATATAATGAAATAAAAAAATTCCATGAATCACATTAAATTAAAATAAATGGAGAATCAAAATATTTTTGTAAAGCACTTTCCCACAAACATCAATTGCAGAAAAATTATAAACATGATATGTGAGCTCTATACTATTATGATTTTTGATAGATAAATAAATATATAATTTTTTAGTTTATATGTTTATAACCTTATAAAATTACCTATAAATAAATTATTGGGTAGATATAGAATCAAATATTATATAATCTACTATAGACTCTATGAAAAGTGTTCCTTTCACTACATCGTTCTAATAACCCACATCTGTAGTTGTGATCACATGATATTTCCCTTTTTATTTGGGATTAATAGGTTATTGATAAAAATCATCAAAGACAATTATTTTCATGAACTATTTCAAAAAACTTCTCATACTCCTTTAATTTATAGAATTAGGAAATGGGTGGTGCATTTTAGGGATCTTTATCTCTTTCGGCATCATAATCTATATTTTTTCTATCAATTAGGAATTATTTTTCCCAATGACATGAATTTACACACTTGAATGGTTCACCAGTACCTATAAGACATTTCCCCACATGTTTTATTCAACACTTAGAGGAGAAAGGATATCATATCTTTTTTTCTCCATGGTTTTTAGAATTTCCATTGAATTCTATTATTATTTTATTATCAAAACCATAATATTGATGGGTAAATCCAATTTTAATATACACCTTAAGATCAAATAAAACAACTTCATTATAGTTACTAAAGTCCCTTATATATATTTATCATTAACGACTTGGTTTTATTCCATAAAAATGATTAATTTTACTTTCAAGACTGATAATTAAACTAGAGGTATACCATTCTGGTCTTGTAAAATTTGTCTCATATGTACGGATGAATTCATCATCATTTTTCTTTAGATAAATAAATTCCTTATCCATATTTTTACATATAATATGACAGAATTAATTTCTAAAAAATATCCCCTTAAATACATCACTTTTCATCGAATCAATATCTTTTTATTGACTTGTACTCTTGATAAGATTAAACCATTGATCTTAATCACCTTCAAGATGATAAATAACTAATACAAATTTTCCACTTCCTGAACATTGAAGAATAAAAAATACTTTCCCAATGCCTTTGGGCCATTTCTCACCTATAAGTGGATCAGAAGACCCACTAGAAGAACGTGGACACTTCCTCCTGAAGGACTCAATAGAATGTTGTTCATACACATTCTCATTTGGAAGTTTAGTATGATTAATATCTTATGTGAGTTTAAGAATAATAATTTTTATTCCAAATTCCATTACATTTGATTTATTATGAATACAATCATTGAATTTTGTATCACATTTAAAATCAACATGTTTTCCTCAAGTTTCAGTTAATGACTAAAACCAAAGATAATATTGCAATAAGTAATAATAATATATGTAAAACACCATAATAAAGGGAAATAATATCTCAATTTATGACACCATAGGGTTATTCATGATCATTACTATAACTCTATGATTGTAACCTAGACTCAAACATAGGGTTCTTACTAATGTTCTCTCATCCAAGATTCTAAAGGTTAACTGAAACATTAACTAATACAAACTATAATGACCCATACATTTCATACATAGATATTACATATAAATAGATTAATATTCAAAACATAACATAACCAAACACGAATTGTATGTGTTTACTGTATTTGGAATCTTGGAGAAAAAAACTAGTCTATAAAACATCTACATAATCTCCTATTTATTCCTTCATAAATAGTACCCTTTTAGACATGTAATATTTAATTCCTTACTTCATATCCTGAGGAAAATAAACATAATAAAATGTTGAGATTAGATTCTTAGTAAGGGTAAATAGGGGATATATCTATCATAACATGAGCATACTGTAAAAGGAACATGAGTATATCATTTGATACTTATACCCTGCATATCAAATATCATAATCCAAAGTCATGGAATAAATCATAGAAGTTCATAATACCTGAATCATTAAATAACATGATCTATGGGAGAATAAAATTTTCATAAGACATGGAATGTTTTATACATATAAACTTATAACTTTGTCAAAATGTTTAAATATAAACAAGATCACTCATAAATTTAAGGGCATGAAATCGTGCCATTGAACAAACTTATGGACATGAAACTAGGAACATGCATAATCTTATAGAAATTAAAAAAGTTACATGCATAATCTTGTTGACATTAATACTAGGTCCATTAATTGAATTTTGAACATGAAATCAGGTTCACACATAAAACATTTACCTCATGAGTTATCCATTTTCCCTAATACATTGGTGGGAGGTATAGTTATCACCCATCACATAATGAAAATCATAGTTGTGGGTTCCAAAAAAATATAAATCTTTCATAATATCATAAATCATTAAAATAAATGGGTTTAAAAAACGTGTCATAATTGCATGTCTCATAAAAAGTAATATGACTTATAGAAAGCATGCCATCACAAAAAAAACCCAAAAAATAATAAGGATATTATATTTTAATAATTATTATATTAAAGAAGAAGTAACATAAAATATTTTGATCTTATATGGAATTTTTTTTGAAATAACACATGAAATAATTATGGAAAAATAACATTTCAATTGTTAAATAATTTTTTTAAAGAGTCACACAATTATAAAGGAAAAAAATATATGAAAAAAAATTTAAATCTTGTCATGTTGGAATCAAATAATTAAATCCTTTTGATGTCCAGAAAATAATCTCATCTTGTATAATTTAAAAAAACAATGCATATATATTTTTATCAAAAAATTCACAAAGAACCCCATTTAGAAAATGAAAAAAATAATCCTTTCAAATTATTTGTTAAAAAGTCAAACATGGGTAAAAATGTCATTAATGAATAATATTGTATTAGTAAAAACAGTTTTTGAACAATTTTAGAAAACATGTTCATGGAATGAAAAAGATATTTTGAAAGGAAACTATAAAAAATATAATTTTTTTAAAAGAAAGTCCCTTATAAATATCAAATCATTAAAGTGAGAATTAATAAAATTATTTGAATATGTGTATTTAATATAAATCTAAATAAGAAATATGTAAATATAATCATAAGATAATAAATATTATTTCCAAAAATATTCTTAACATGAAATAATTAATTAAGTATAAGATTAACACAATGAATTAAAATTGGGTTGAAAATTCTCTTTCCACTTTGTAATCAATCAAATCGTATTACCCATATTACAGTAATTATAAAATAAACATTAAATAACATTAATATAATGATATTAATGAAGTGATACATAAATAGAAGAATATAAACCACATTGAACAAATAAGTGGTGAATAATTCAAGTATCTCACAGAAATAAAATTGAGACAACAAACCCTTATCCCACGCTTCCCTTTAGTTTTTGTGTACTTTAACATCCTCTTGAATATCCCATCCTTTAAGGACCCATTAAGGAACTTTTAATTAGTATTTGGGAGAGAATATTGGCACTTGGATATGAGGAGATTGGTGAGGAGATAATTTTGTAGATACTTGAGAATCTTTAATTATTTTTAAAAGAAATTAGGTGGTAAGGGGTGGTATTTATACTTGACTAGGGGTTCTTTTAAGTGATTAAATAATGATTATTTAATAATTAAATCCGGCCAAATTTGGGTGGAATTAATTAAAATAAATTTTAAAGATAATTAATGATTTTATTTCTATTTAATCTCTAGAAACGCATAAACCATCCATTGAACGTTTTATTTTATGTATTTTAATTTTTTTTAACATTAAACTGCTACATTATTTTACTTGTAATTTAATAAATATTTTTTTAATCATAGGAAATATTTTATCTATAAAAATTAAAATCTCCTTATAACCTCTATTTTAACTATTATTCCGAATATAAAATCCATCATTAAAAATTCAAAACACATATTTAGCAAAATTACATTTAAAATTAAACTATCAAAATGCAATAAAAACAATTTTGGGAAAAAAATCAATAAAAATAATACACTTATACCAAAATAATGGATAATTATTATTTAAATTAAATTTTTTAGATTTTATCTAGATTAAAAATATTTACGGTACTTTTTGATCAATTTAATATCATAAAATTACTTTTAAATAAATAAAAAATTAAGGTTTTATAAAAATTTGTATTTTTTTACTATTCAATGAAATATTATAATTTCCAAAATGTATCCAAAATTCATCCTCATATATTTTTTACAGTATGAAAAACAAATCATTTTCATATTATAAAATACATTTTATAAAAGTGTCAAAATTAATTATATTAATTTTCTCACAGAATGAAATAAAAATTTCGTTATGAATAAAACTCATATTTAAAGAACAAAAATGAATTTAATAAAAAATATTTTTATAAAAAAAGAATTAATTAATATGATAAAAATGAGCTGTAAAATTATATATTTCAGAATGTGGTTAATATTATTCATTCTCACTAATTTAATGTTATTGTTATCATAAAAATATTCTGGAGTACATTTAAGTTCAGTGTTCTATGTAGTGTAAGATATTTATGATATTAAATTTATTTTTAAAAACTTAAATACCATAAAATATCATTGTGGTACAGTGTGTATTATGGTTCCAATAATTAAGCCTAAACCAATAATTCTAATGAAACCCATGCAGAAGAGAAAACCCGTCAAGTATGTTTCTAAGTTATTATTTTACTTTTCAATTACCTTGTCATCTCCACTAATTATAAACTTCATAATCTACTATAAAGATGTTATATTGACATCATTATTATTTTGATAAAATGATTCTACTATTAGAAAACATCAAATAATTACTCATTCACTAGCATAACATTTTTTTGGTTGGTTCGACCACATACATGAACAATGTTGTAAAAATACCACCCTTGTTTCACCATGAATAGGTATCAAGACATTAATATTGAAAATTATATGTAATGTAGAGTGTTATATATCATGAATATGGTTCTGGATGGAAAAAAATGTTGAATGGTTATTATCATATAACTTGTTATGAATGGTAAAGTACCCAAAGCATGCTCATCATTGACTCCATTCATGTGAACTATAATAATAAATTTTATAAAATGAACATGGTAATGAATTAATAATTATAAAATAATAATTTTATTTCCTTAAATTATATTGGAATGGGGAACTTTTTATTTTGAATTAGTATCATTATTTCCATTACGAACCATTTATGAGACAATAAAAGTTAGTAACATCTCATGATGAATGTAAATAATAACAAAAAAGGATGAGTAATAAAATATTATATATAAATTTTATAAATTTTAATTTATATTAATAAGGT
Organism: Viscum album; assembly: GCA_963277665.1. Lineage (NCBI taxonomy): Eukaryota > Viridiplantae > Streptophyta > Magnoliopsida > Santalales > Viscaceae > Viscum > Viscum album. Next base: position 781,674,424 of record OY728141.1, read on the forward strand.
TCATAATTAAGTGATTACGGTAGTTATTTTTATTATACATTAGGATAAATAACCTTCATGGAAGTTGGTTGTGAATATAATGGTTTTATCTTCTTATCTAATATTCAAATAATGATTTTTTTTTGAATGAATATCCAGCTGGGTAAATTTTATATTCTTTCTCACACATAACCCATATATTTTATTCTCCTATTTCCATTCATGGGGTTTACATGTATTCGTAATATTTTCATTTTATTCTATTAATAATTTACCTAATGTGATTTTTTTATGAAAAAATCTCCTTAATAATTATTTTGGTCTGGAACATTTTCTTCCAATATCCACATTCTTCAGTTTACATTATAGATTTATTTATCATTATTAATATGATTTTATAATTTCAATTTTTAATACACCAAAATTCAAAAATTAGAACATCGTATTTGATAACGTATATGACATGGAACACCAAGCTTAAAAAAACTATAACACCTCGATACATTATGATATATTTATTTTTATGTAAATTAAATCTCCTAATATCCTTCCATACATGAGACACTGAGACTAACATTTTTTATATGCAACAACGAGTTTCTTCTATATCTTAAGCTACACACATGACTAAGTATTACTGAATAACAATATACAACTAATATTATTATTTAATATGATATTTATGACATAAAAATTGAAATTAAGAGTGTTAATAGGATTAAAAAAATAGTTAAAATAAATATTTTTAACATATTTATTATTTATATATTGATTATAAATAAAATAAGGATATTTTAAAAGAAAAAAAATATTTTCATAAAAAATATATTTTTATAAAAGGCATCTTAGTCGTGCCATGTCTACATAATTTAAAATTAATTTTTAAAAATATTAGAAAAATTATTTGAAAAGACATAATTTTTGAAATTTCAATACAAAAATTATCTAAGGGTGAATTTTTTTAATTTATCAGAAATGATTCATTTTTGTAAATAATGAACAATACGAAATTTTAATTGAATTATACATTTTCAATTAAATGATATATAATGATAAATATTATTTTAAATTTATTTTAATGTAAAATTATTACAATTTTATATCAATTAAACCAATTTTTTCATTTCAATCATTTTCAGATTGAATTCTAATGTAAGAATATTGTGAACTTTTAAACATTTTTACTATAAAAATATCATTTCTCATCGCATTTGCCTAGTTAATTTCAAATTAAAATTTTTCACTTATGTGAATTGAATTAGGAAAAATGAGTTACATATTTGGAATTAGAAAATTTTATAACTTATAATATTTTTGAATTAGTTTTTTACTAAAATGAATATAGAAAATATTAGAAATTAATTATCTTGGTTAAGGAAAAATGGATATACTGAGGGTTATCTTGAGAAGATAAGGCTTAAAAATAACCTACCTTCTTGTCCAACACCTATTTTCCAAAAATATTTTGAACTAATATATATTATGTTTTATAAGGGACCATTTTTATAACTTGTGAAATGATTAAAATGTGGGTATGATTGATTCTTTTCAAAAAACTTCAATTGTCACCTCACTTTTAAAAGGACACCCCCTCTCCTCTCTACCTAAAACCTTAAATACACTTTTATTAGGTCAAGACCAACCAAATTCACTTCCAAAATTTACTCCGATAATATGATAAGAATTATTTTTTAAATACATCTAACCTATGAAGTATTTATTGCAAACTTAATAAGGATACTCGAAGAAGAGGCAGTGTTCTTGAACAAGCATCCTTATTTTATTTCTTCCCCCACCTCCTTAAATTATTATTTAACCCTTATTATATAATAAAAAAAGTTTCTTAAATATAGTAATAGTTTTTTATGTTAATTTAATTACCTAAAACAGTCTCCACATTTATCAAATTGGTTATACAATCATTGCTCATCAGTACGGTGAACTACCGCCTCACGAACTGATGTCATTTTTTATTCAATTAACACCCTTAGAGGATAGGTATGATGATGGATACAAATTAAATATATGATATTTATAATATAATTAAATCTATTAATCCATTATACCTTATATATATATTTTACATTCAATTCTGTTGGAGATATGATAACGTCTCTCCTGTGTACGGTGGACTACTGCCTCGCGAAGCGATGTGATTCATTTTTCACTAACGCTTTACATGTAATATAATAAGGATAAATTAAAATATTATATGTGATATTCATGAAATAATAATTATATTAATGAAATATTTATAATTATATAAAGGTAATACATATCATTTTTTCATACCTTTTCACTCAATGAAAGATGACAATGTCGTTCGTATACATGTGGTATACCACCTTCATGAAATGGTGTGACTCTATTTTCAACACAACACCGCATAGATGATATATATAATTATATTTAAATAAATTTAATGGTATTTATGATATTTTTATCATTATTTATGGATAAAATATTACATATCACCTTTCAATAATGATCACTAAAAAATAAAAACGTTACACATGCATACATATGACCTGTCATCTCCACTATCATAACAAAGTTAATTTCTCAAAAACAACATTAATGGATTATATTAAAAGAATAATTGATTTATAAATATGAAATTTATTTCATGATTATTACTCTAAATATGATTAAAATATACAAATTGTGCCACAATCCATTCTTTCCTTATGAAACACACATTAGAAAAAAAGACAATTAACAACTGAACTAATGAAAATAATGAAACCTTATTAATGAACGGTGGATAATACGTAACAAAATGATAATATATTATATTTTTAATATTAATATGGTTCTATAATTAGTAAAGAAAATGTTCAAAACCACTATATAAGAGGTTAAATCTTTTTAAACCAAAAGGAAACATGAAGTAAGGGAATTCATCTCAATTTCATTTCATTGAGGGATTTTTAATTTTACGCACCTAATTCCTTTTATATGGTGTGTATAATTCCATTTGGCATGAAATATCATATATAATTAATTATAAATTGTATCTTAAGTTTCAGTTTTAATTATTTCATCTAAGGGGATTATAATAAAGAGTTACCAAGTGGTAAAGTATTTCATAACTCAATTTATTTTCATTGTATTACATTACTTAGTCTTCATCTTATATATTATAAAATTATGACTGTAATTAATTTTGATTACGTTATTTTTTATTTCCAATTTTTTATGTGTGTTTATATTTGATACATCTAATATATTAATTTATCAATTCTCAATACATCATTATGATCATTGTAATGGTTTATTTCATAATCTCATTCTAATCGGGATTGTTTATTCATTAATTTCATTTGAACAAAATTATTTAACCATTTCCCAATACAACCATTTCATATTGTTATCCTCTATTTCAAAATTATATTTTCGTGTTATAGTACCATTTTCAACACTTTGGTTCATTAAATTATTAAGAAAATTTTGTTATAAAATTTGACTTTGTTTCACCATTAGGTAAAAATACCTTCTTCATCACAACCAATGTTTTGTAATAAATTCTTCAAAAAAAATTTGTATCCTTTTAAAAATTATTTATTAAAGATGTATATTTATGTTTTATTACTTTTAAAAAAATATTTTTAAATGAATCTTCTTTTCATTTTTCAAATGAGGCACATTTCTAACATTTTTATAGTGAAAAAGGAATGGTCTTTTTAACTTGTATGGCATATATGGAATTAATCTCTGTCTTGTCTAACATATCGTTAAACCTTTGATTTAAAGTTTATGTGGTTATTTTAAAGAAATTTTTTTCTTATTATTCTGTAAATTCTAAATTTTTAAAAACTATTTTAAAAGAATAGGATTTTCAAAAAAAAAATTTGTTTTAAAAGGTAATTTTAAAAATTAAAATCATATATTTCTTAAGATATTTTTAAGATATTTTTTCTATAATTTCTATTTATCAATATCAAAAACCCTATCAAACCTACTCCAATAGGTATTTGATGAATTAATACCATTCTTATTCTTCCCCTATATGGTTTATGATTATTTAGTCCAATGATAGTATTTAAATTCACTTCATTGATTTATTGGTATATTAATTTAACTCCAATAAAAAAAATTCACTTTCTTATTATCCTTCGAAATTTAAATTCATGTAACTATAAAAATCATTTATCATATATATTATTTTTTCTTAAACCTTATATGATTTTTATATATGGTGGTCTGTATTGATATATATTTATATAACTAGCGAAATATTGATAAATCCAAATTTTTTATTCAATACAATATTGGATGATAAGGCACATTGGTCATGATTTAAATCAACTATTAGATATATATTGAATGGCTTTGTCCTACAACGATGGGTGGGTCCTAGAATTATATAGCTCATAGATTCATTATTAGGTCTCATGAGAAAAATGAGTATCCTTGCATTAAATTTATATTTACATATAGTTTAAACCATATTTGGAAATGTATTCATAGTATAGGTATCATTTTCCTGAGGCATGATGTCAAATAATTAAGCATTTACCTAAATTATAACTGAATTATTTTTATCAATAATGTTTTTATAATGATATTATCTCTGAATGAATTTCATTATCAATTATAGATTAATGGAAATCATTTTTAGTCATTTACCTTTCCATATTGATTTTTATCTATGATATTATCTCTACATTCACTTCCTTCTCTATTAATTGATTATGTATAATGTGTGTTCAATTATTTACCTTACCATATTTTTTATTCTTATTAATTCATTATGGAATATTCTTTACATAACTCATATTGATCATTTGATCTCACCCTTATTTTTTTCCTTTACCAGGAATATATGAATTTTACAATGATGGGTATGCAAGGAAATTCTATATGGAATAAAGTTATTCTCAAAAAGATTATGGTTTGTTTTTTTTAAATGTAACACAAGTCCCAAGTATGTATCTAGTTCCCCATCACTAATAAACTATTCACCCCTTTGGGATGGGATTCTCTGTATCCTATGCCAATGTAATAAAGTAGAGACCGGCTCAAGGCTGGTGGATTCAGGGTTGCTATAGTTGGTATCAATGTAAATTTAATCAAAAAATTGTGAACTATATTTCGTAAAACATAAATTAAGGAACATATTCCTATGATTTAATTTGAAGATAAGTATAAAAGAACATCTCGAAGTTTTGATAAGGTAAATATTATATGATTTTTTCAATAAATGCATCTGTGTATCAATACTCAAAGTGGATGTGGTTCTAGAATAGAGGTGCCTAAGGGTAATAACTCTAAAAATATTTCATTAGTAATGACGCAATCATCAACTATTACATGACAATGGGCCTTATAATGTAGCTAGTTTGATAAACCTATGGGATATTCTTAGGATAATTCACATTTTTTATACAAATCAATATGAAGGGTTTGAATACGTAATAACAATTAATGACTTAGTTTAATCCTAAGGTGTATTATTTAGAAATAATCTATTACTATTTAAACATCGTACAAATGATTATATGGTTAAACCCTAGACCAAAAAGGACTTATATTGAAATTAAGCAGATGAATTATTTAAGTATTGGGATTCAAGAATTAAATTGTAGAAGAATTTTTAATAATGGTATTTTTATTAAAATGATCATGAAACGTCTAATGATTATATTAAATTTTAAAAGGATATATGTTTTCTTTAACATAAGATTTATGGATAACATCATGGGTTTATGGGTGTATTGTTGATAATATGTTCAAGGTATGAAACATATCCTTTTTGAAAATTTGTGGAGTATGAATATAAAGTGATTAAGTATAATATTGGAAAACATTAATGGGAATACAACCCACTAGTTTAGTATATGTTTTAATGAAAAAGTTAGTTGCGGAATAATGCCCTTATATTTTTTAGACATAATTTTAAATTTTTTGATAACCATTAGTGTTGATATGACTATTAGTAAAACTATTCTAATTGTCTAGTAAGATTATTATATTTTTATAAAAAAATAAGTTTCATGGAAAACTTAAGTAAAACGTTTATTTGATGATTAATTTTATTTCATGTATTTCCATCATGAATTTTTTGGGGACATTATAGGAATTATATTATTATAGTTTTAAGAAAAAGGATGAGCCACATGTTGTGTGGAATATCATCGCATCTAGAAATTCTGCGGGGCTTGTACCCATGAACACTAGAGGACAAGGGTTTAGTACCTACCATTTTAATATGTGATGTCTTGGTTAATATTTTGTTGATATTATTTAAATGATTTTAAAAATAAATATTAATTATTAAAAAGTTGTATTAATTTTTAGGTATGAAGAGTAATTTATTATATTGGATGGCTTGAGATAACCTTTTTTTTTTTGGAAAATAGTTAGAGATATTTGGGAAGGAATGTCACTCTGTGTGGTTCTTACGATCCAATAAAAGTGAATTTTAGTGCTTTAGGTATAAAAAATTAATTTTGGATATTCATTTATAGGAGTAAGGGATGAATTGAAAATTGATCAAAGAAAACCCAAAGGATGATATTGTGCTTCTGAAATAAAAATTACCAAGTAATTATATTTCCTTACATTATAAGATAGTAAAATAATTCCTCATCCTTAGGATATGGAATATGAAATAAAATTTTTTCCCTATACTATTCATATCTAATAAATCAAAAACAATTAATCATCACATATTTATGTTTATGAGGGCCATAATGATCCATAGAACATTAACATACTTGTAATCACTAACACTAATCATTATCTATAATAATTTAAAGTTTTCTTCCATTTCCACATCTTAACTTGCAACTATTGTTCTCCAATAGAGATACCTATTTCTGTGTTGTTCTATATGACCTTAGTATATCCATTTCCCTCTTATTAAGAGAATGTTTTATTAACCCATTTACCTTGTGGATTCTTCAAAAAAATTAATTTTTATATCAAACCCTTGAATTCTGAGATCAATTTTAAATTATAAGGATGTAATTTATATAATTTAGATAGAATGTAACACCCCGAAATTCTTAAATAAGAACATTGTATTTGATAGGGTATATGACAGGCAACACAAATCTTAGAAGAAACTATAACACCCTAAGACCTTATGATAAACATTTTTAAAATAAATTAAATCTCTAAAATATCTTGAAATACATAAAATAATAATCCTAACATGTTTTACAATAAACAATGAGTTTGATCAATAGATTTTATAACACATATGACCATGTTTTACTGAACAATAATTTACTATTAATGTTATTATTTAATATGATAGTTAACACATTGCAGTTTGAATGGAGGATTTAAATAGGCTAAAATAAATTATGAAAATATAAATTTGATACATTTTTATTATTTATATATTGATTATAAATATAAGAAGAATCGTTTAAAGGAAACATAAATGTTTTCTGAAAAACATTATTTTCTCTAAAAGACGACTTAGTTGCGTCATGTCTACATAATTTAAAATTAGTTTTTAGCACTTTTAGAAAATTTATTTGAAAAAAAATATTTCTTCATATTGGAATACCAGAATTATATTAGGGTGATTTTTTGGGATTTTTTAGAAAATAATCATTTTTTATGAACAGTGAAAAATATTGAATTTTAATTAAAAACTAACTTTTCATTTAAATTATTTATAATGTTAAGTAAAATTTTGAAATGGTTTTAAATTTAAATTAGTATAATTACACACACACACAGACATATATATATATATATATATATATTAATCAAATTTATATCATTATACTCATTTTTTTAAAATATGATATTATTTTTTTTAAACATTGAAACATTTTTTCTTTAAAAGCCCGCTTTCTTGTCGCATCTATAAGATTAATTTTAACCTAAATTTTTTCACTTTTATGAATTGAATTTGTAAAATGGATTCAAAATTTTTAATCATCATAAATTATAATTTATAATAATATCAACTTAATTTTTTACCAAAATTAAAAGTGAAAATAGTAAAAACTAATTACCGTGATTAATGTGAAAATGTATTTACCAAATGTTAAACTAAGAAGATAAGGGTTAAAATGACCTAGTAACATTTCAAAACCCCATTGTATGTCCATATATAGATTTCATATACAGTTCTTCTATAATTCACTTTAATTTTAGCTAGTTTCATGACAAAAACGATGGTATTTTTTAATATTTTGAAAATAATACAATTGTGTCACTCACCTCACTTATAAAATGTCACCCCCTATCCTAACTTATTCACACCTTCAAACCTATTTTTTCGAAAAAAATATAACCAAATATATTCTAAAAATACATTCCCTCATCATATGATCCTTATTTATGTCATAAATACAACCTAGAAAATCATTGGTGCAATCCTTAGGAGGATTCCGGAAGAAGAGGTAAGGTTATTCAATGAGAATATTTATTTTATTTCTTCTTCCACATCCTCCAATTATTATTTAAACATGATGATATAATAAAATAAATATATATTTATATAATGAGACGTTTTAATGTTAATTAAATGACCTAAAACCATATCTTCTATCATCAAATGGGATACAAAATCATCATTCATGAGTACGACAGACTACGACATCAAGAACTAATTCCATTCATTCTTACATTTCCACCTTTGAAAGTAGGGTATGATGATGGATATAAAGTACATATATAATATTTATTATATAATTATACCTATAGAGGAATTATATCATATATATCTATTTTTTAATTTCCATTCTATAGGGGATTTGATAATATCTCTCAGGTGTATGGGGGAATACCTCCTGGGGAAGCGATATGATTTGTTTTTCACTAATGCTTTACAAGGAAAGTAATAAAGATAAAATTAATTATTATATATGATATACATGACATAATAATTATATAAATGAAATATTTATAATTATTTAAATAATATATATAATATTTTCTTTCTTACCTTTTCACTTAATGAATTATGATAATGTTGTTCATGTATGTGTGGACTACCACCTTCATGAAACGATGTGACTCTCTCTTCATCACCAAACCATATTAATGACATATATATAAGTACATATGAAGAAATAATATGGAATTTATTATATTATTATAATTTTATATGGATAAGATATTACAAACCACTTTTTCATAATGATCATTGAAATATGGAAATGTTACTAATGGGTAAGTACATTCTACCATCTCTATGATTGTAAAAGAATTCATTTTCCAAAACCATATTTCATGATTATTGATAAAAGTAAAATTAAAGTGAAAATAAGATAGTTATTTTATGGATATTATTAAATATATGATGGAAATTTTAATATGAGTAAGAATAGTATCTTTCACGATGAAACATAAATGATAAACGATGTGGCTCTGTTTTTACATAGTTTTTTCACATATTTTATTTTATATTTAATAATTTAATAAATTTTATAACACATTTTAATAAATAATGGCACTTTTTTATCACTAAATCTATTAATTAATCATTTTTTATAATTAAATACATGTCTTAGTCTTTTAAATAGTTAATTTATTCTTTCTAGTTATTCTAATTATTTTAAATTTTATTCTAGTTTAATAATCTTAATCACGATAACATTTTAATAATTTTAAATGTTTATTATTTAATTAATTGTCAATTTTGTTTCAATTAATTTAATTTAGTTGTTAATATAAAACTTTATCCTTTAGAATAGATTTATTAAAATAAATCTACTCTTTAATTATTATCTGGACTAAATATTTTGTTTATTAGAGAAATTAACAATTTAAGTTAAAGTTTAATAAAATAATGTGTTCTTAAGTTTATGTTTTCATTTTTTTTCTCTTATTTGATTAACTTAGTTTTTAATATAACTAGTTAATTTTTATTATTTTAACATCATGTGAGCAGTTAATTCTTTGTATGTGTTTTTCATTTATCTTAATATTTCATTTTTTAGTTAATAATTAAGTTACATTTATTTATATTTTGTTAAATAATTTAGTTAGATTTTAGTTACAGTTAATTAATTAGTCTTTACCAATTTCTTAATTTGACGTTTTCTTAATTAATTAATGTTTTATTCATTTTATTATTTGTTTTAAATTAAATTTTTTTGTTAACATTTCAATTTTTTCTATCAGTGAGTTGACACACTGATGTCGTGATGCACTGATATCATGACTCGCAGATCGTGAGTCGCCAATCCCTTGTCACACCAAAGTATTTGTTATCTATCGATGATTCATGACTCACTGATCACTTTGAAACACCATCGGTCTCTCCTGTACATCAGTTTCTGTCTCTCTTTATTTTCCTCAATTGGTGTCTTCATTTATTTTATTCTTCTAAAAGTTTCTCACTTACAACGACGTCGTGACTCACCGATACCGCGACGCACTAATCCTCTGAAGTCACCGATCTGTTTTCTCTCTACTCACCGATTGGTTACTTGATTTCACTTGTTTCATACTCACATTGGTGACACATTTTATTTTAATTATCAGTGACTCATTCATTTATGGTTATCGGTGAGTGTTCTTTTCATCTATCGGTTTCATAAATATTATATTGTTGCTATTTTTTTCTTCTATCGTTCCTCATCGGTCCCTCACACCTCATGTGGACAGTCTTGTGACTCACAGATACCCCGATTTTACTATCGGTCTCTCTGCCTCGCCTCCCCCAAATCACCCACCAACGCCGTTATTCTCATCCAGCAGTGTCCATTCTACAACATTCCATATCTACCCCTGCCTTGCCAAAATACTGAGACTAAACTCTACTCGAACCAGAATTTCTCAAACCATTTCAATACCATATCAGAAAACAATAATTTTTTATCTCGAATCACCATGAAGTCTAAGGACATCATGCAGCTTGAAGAAGTGTTGCTACCATCATGAGCAGGGAGTCCATTTCATCACCCTTAAAGGAGGTCGAGTCGTCTGTTGCGCACTATAGATGGATAAGTTGAAGCTATCAGAGATTGACCCGATACCGAGTCTAGCACGCTACGAGGAGGAGCTCGATCCGCTGGAGAATAATTCAAAGCCGCCTAGAATTGATGTTGTCATAAAGGAGATGGTCACCACACATCAGATCTGAAGCTATGCCACAGGAGGCCGATGTCGTCGCAGTTTAGGGTTTCACTGTGAAACTGCTGGAGCCACTGCATTTTCATACCATTATCCTTCGATCCATCATCCGTCGAGCCAGGAGGTTCTACTGAAGAAAATCGCCACCCATCCACCTTACCTGAAGGAGAGGAGCTTTGTTGTTCGCCACCTTGAATGTAGATCCGGGGAGCCGTGAGTTCCAGAAGGCCCTATAGTCTTCCCCAATGGCGCTAATTTGGGGGGAAGAAAGAGTTATAAAATAATAAAATAAACTAAAATAAATTAACTAAATCAAAATAATAAACATTAATAATTATAAATTAATTATTATTAATGAAATCTAATATTTATAAAGTATAATATTTAATTTATTTAACTTTAATAAAAATTTTATTAAACTAAATAAGTTGACAATAACTTATAAATTAAAATAAATAAATTATAATATGATCGTTATTTTTAATTTAATGGTTCTTATTAGATAATTATAATTATTTAATAATAAAATATATAAAGTAATATAATAATAATAATTTATAAATTTAATCAATATAAATTGATCGATTAATTTAGACTAGTAAATAATTTAAATTTTCAAAATAATGATAAACTAAATAATTATAATTAACATTAATAATAATAATTAATCATAAATTTAAACATAATTATTTAGAACTAAGATTTTAACGACTTATTAAATTAAATAAAGTAACTTAATTCATCAATTAACTAAAAGATACTTTATTCACATTAAAATTAACATTAATAAAAATATTGAGTTAAATAAGTTAATTACATAATTACTTAATAATAATATTTAATAATTAATAATTTATCATTTAGAATAAATAAATAAAATATTCTGCTAATAATTGTTAAGTTATTTATCTTTTATTGTAAATTGTTTCACAATCATGTTTTAATAGTTTTAACTTTGTTTAGTTTCTATTTTCTTTGCAGGTTCACACCAAGGTCTTAAAAGCATCCAGGTGCATTCAACTAACTCATCTTGAGTTAGTTTCAAGGGAGAATCTAGTGTGACGTGTGGTTCGCAAAAAAACACATGTGTTCAGTGAAACAGTAAAAGACAAATTAAATTCAGTGAAGAGTGGTGGTGAAGAGTAGTAGAGGACAACAGGTACATAAGATATAGCAAGGAGCAGTAGAAAAAAAATAGATTCTTGAAGAGGGCCTTTGGAGTTTCGAGAGCTTCTCTCACATCAGATCAGTGTGATCCGGGGGCAGAGCACAACATTTGGGGAGTTCTTCCCTCATTACTGAATATTTTGTACTCTATTATAGTGTGTTTCATGTTTTTTTAATGACAATAGAGAAAATTTTAGGTTAAATCATTTATTTTGGGGATAAATTGAAGTTCCATTGGTTATCTTTTAATTTTCTTTTCACTTTATCATTTGGTTGTTTTTAGTATTGATTTGTGAGATCAATACTGAATTCATTCAATTGATTGTACCAAAAAAACTTAATTTCAACATTAAACAATAAATTGGAATGATTGGTTGTGGAAACATCTTTCAAAAGAAAATAAATTCATTTGACTTCTAACTTATGGTGAGTTCGTTCTGTTGTCTTTCTCAATTAACGATTTTCACAGTTGATCTATTTTAGAGTGGTGAACTCTGAACTCGATCAACCTGTCAGACTTAACTTCTAGTGAGGGAAGTAATTCATTCTCTTTAAGGTGGTACTCTGAAATAACTTTTATGTTAATTGAAACACTTTTAAAACTAGTAAAATAGATATTTTTCCCCAGCTATTATATTCTAGTAGTTCATTTATCGGCGTTCTATATTTTTTTATTCATAGTTTTCAATTTCTTTTCTATTTCATCTTATTATTGATCAAAAACACCAAAAAAAATTGTAGTTTCTTTATGGCTTAGTAATTTCTCAAACGAAAAATTTAAAAAGTAAAAAATTTGGTAATCCACTCTATTGCTGACAACAGTGGAGTTTTTGAATGTTTTTAGCAGATTAGTTATAAAATTTTCCTTCTCTATGGGTTCTACCCTACATGCCACACATACTAAAGTTAGTAAGAATATAAATTTTAAACATTGACCAAATTCAATGACATTTTGGGTAATGTTTTTGGCACCATTTTCGGGGGAAAAACGAGCCATTATTTTCTTAAAAACTAAAAAAATTATATAAAAAACAAAAAAACATTGAAATAAAGAAAATTGTAAAAAAACTGCTTCTATTCCTACTGAATTTCTATTGTTTTCTATATTTTTGAGCTTCTTTTTAGTTCTACTCTTGTGCTACTTGAATTATAGTAATAATTTCTATGATCACAAGATACTTTGCTATTATTTTAGATCCAGTGAACATAGAAATAGACAGACATTTAACTACTCATAGAAAAAAGAAGAACAAAATCAAAATGGAGAACATAGATAATAGGGTTCCTAATAACAACTACCAAAATCATCCAGAACCCTTAGAAGAAAATGAAAGTCCAAGAATGAGGGAATTCCAACACCCTCAATTTTCAATCAATCCATCTTCCATTAAGTTATCTCCTAGAGACAGAAATTATGAACTAAAAAATTCCCACATTTCACAACTTCCTGCATTTAAAGGATTGTCTAATGAGGACTCTATATCTTTCATTAGAGATTTCTATTACACTGTGAAGATGTTACCTCTTCTAGGACTCACATATAATGAGCTAAAAATGAGATTATTTCCATTTTGCGTTAAATAGAATGATGTGAATTGGATTTTGATTCTAGATGAGAATATATTTTAAAAGTGGGATTATGTGTACAATTCTTTCATAATAAAATTTTATCCCCAAAGACTTAAGGGTGAATTGACAACAAAAATCACTTGTTTTTATCAAGAGGATAGAGAATCTTTTCATTATTCTTGTGATAGATTTAAGGACGTACTTAGGCATTGTCCCCATCATCAACTCCCATCTCACCTTCTCATAGACACCTTCTATGAAGGTCTATCATCCTCTGAACAAAATCTAGTTGACCAAGCTGTTTGGGGTAATTACAATGATAAAACATATAAATAACTTAAGAAATGATTTTAATAATCATTCCCTGAATTCCCAACATAAAAATTCAAGATGGAAAAAAGTCAATAGATATGTTAATGTTAACAGTAGTTCAATGAATGAAACTCCGATTCAATATGCTGAAATCACCAACCAATTGCAATCTTTAATGAACTAGAATTCTAAGAAAATTGTTAACCAACTTGGATGTTAAAACACCAATCAATATTTAAGAGAATAGTGTGTCTATTGTGGTATGTTTAGGAATAATAAAAATTATTTTCCTAACATTGACATGTCATCCCAACAATAAGAAAACTCAAACATTGTAAACATTGGTCATAGGATGCCTCCTAAAGAAGATTCATTTTCAAACAATTTTAACCAATGCTATAGGAACCATCCCAAATTATCCTGGAAAGATCAAGGTGCAATTAAACAATCCACTACCCCTATTTACTCTAGCAAACCTAGAAAAAACATTTAAAATCAACAAAGGGGTGAGTCTTCAAATGCACAAGGAAATAATGATAATAAAATGTCTTCTAAGCTTCATCTAATCTTGAACAAGATTAACACTCAAGAGGAAAGATACATGACTCAGCTATCCAAACATCAAAATCAATATGATTAAGATAAAATACAAACTATTGTGGGAATATAGAACAACAAAACACAACATGGAAAACTTTCTAGATATTTTTCTTCTAGGAAAAAAGGTATACTTTCAAGTACCACTGAGCTAAACCTTATAGATAATTCGCTATATGTTGTAACTAGAAGTGGGCTAAATACTCAAACTGTTACTGAAAAAGTATAGGAAAATTCCCCAATTGAAAATCTACATCAATCTAGTAATAAAAATGTGCTTTATTCACATGCTATAAATTCACAGAAAAGTCATGAAAATGAAAAGAAATTGAATTTGTCACTAGAAGGACAAGCTGAAAACTCATCTAAAAATCAAATAATAAAGGAAATGAAAATTGTGAGGAATATGTGAGGGATATACCTAGTATCCGTAAAAAAATTCCTTCTCCATCACTTTCCCTAAAAAGGTGAAACCTCAAAGTAACATTAAGGATGATCTTTTCAATTCCTTGTTCTCCTTTTCTCACTTCAAGTAAACATTACTTTCAATCAAGCATTATTTTTAATCACATATTATTTGAAATATCTTTAAAAAATTATTTAAATCAAAAAGACCCTAGAATAATTTTCTACTTACAACCTCACTGAAGAGTGTAGTAGTGTACTCCAAAAGAAAATCCCACCCAAACTGAAAGACCTAGGAAGCTTTGTCATTCCCTATACCTTTGGAAATTCTGATCATCTCAACTGTTTGTGTGACTTATGTGATATCAATAATTTCCTCTCATACTCACTATTTTGATAGTTGAGGTTGGGTGACCTTAAACCCACCACAGTCATATTGCAGTTGGCTAATAGATCTTTCACTCATCCTAGGGGAATGATATATGACTTACTAGTAGGGGTAGGGAAGTTGTTTCTACCTGCAGAATTTTTAGTCTTAGACATGGAGTGTGATCAAGAGGTGCCTATCATCTTGGATAGGCCCTTCTTGTCCACAGGTGGTTCGGTTATTGATGTCTCTAAGGGTCATTTAATTATCAAAATTGGAGAACAAAAAAAGAGTTCAATGTGTTTAAAAATGTTAAAGGACTAAGTTTTTCTGAAACTTTTTCAATGGTAGAGTCCTTAGAAGATGATAACTCAATCGAAAAATGTGAAAAAACTGAAACTTGATCCTCTATTAAGGAAAATAATTTAGAAGATGAAAATTTTGTTGAATCTGTCTTTGAAGTTCCAAATTATTCTCAAATACTAAATCTTGATGATTTTTCAGAACTGGACAACTGTTCCATGTTTTCTGGAGAAGATTCCACTGTTTCTGAACTTAAGAGATTTTTGAGTGAGTTTGAAGGTGTTTTTATTAACACCAACCTTGTTGTACAATTTGATAATATTGAGGGAGAACTTATATGACAACTGAAAGATTATTCTTTGATTAACATGTTGAATTTTTTTCTAGAAAGTCTGGATAGTATGTAGCCCACATAAGAACAACAACACTGAAGATTCTGAAACTGAGCTTGAAATTGAAAATCTTTCATCATTACATACTCCTTACATGAGATATGTTTAATATCTTGGACCTTCTAGGCATACAAGTCTTCCTTCTAGTGTAGAACCACCCATTCTTGAACTAAAACCAATCCCTGCTCATTTGAAATATTCATTTTTGGGTAAGAATTACACTTTGCCTATTATAATTTCTGTTGAACTTAATGAAATCCAAGAACAAAGATTATTAAGTGTTTTGAGAAAGTTTAAATCTGTAATAGGTAGGACTATAGCTGATATCAAGGGTATTATTCCCTCATTATTCATGCATAAAATACCTATGAATCCTGGTTATAATCCTAGGGTAGAGTGTCAAAGAAGATTGAATCCAAACATGAAAGAAGTTTTGAGAGAAGAAGTGATCAAACTTCTAGACACTGGAATGATATATCCAATTTCTAATAGTTCTTGGGTGAGTCTTCACCAAGTTTTCCTAAAGAAGGGAGGTTTCACTTTTGTAAAAAATAAAAATAATGAAGAAATCCAAGTTAGGAAAGCCACAAAATGGAGAGTATGTATTGATTATAGGAAGCTTAATGAAGCCACTATGAAGGATCACTTTCAATTTCCCTTCCTGGATCAAATTCTTGAGAGGATTGCTGGAAATGAATTTTTCTATTTCTTCGATGGGTATTCTGGTTACAACCAGATTTCTGCAGCTCTAGAGGATCAGGAGAAGACCACTTTCACATACCTCTTTGGGATATTTACTTACAGGTTCATGCCCTTTGCGTTGTGTGGATCTCCAACCAATTTTTAAAGGTGTATGAAGGAGATCTTTTCAGATATGATTTATATAATTATTGATGTTTTCATGAATTAATTTTCCTTTTTGGGAAGTACTTTTGAAACTTGTCTAGGAAATCTTGGGTTAGTCATAAAAAGATGCATTGAAACCGACCATGTTTTTAATTGGGATAAGTGTCAATCCAAGGTCATAGAAGGTATAGTACTTGGTCATAAGGTTTCAAAGAGAGGTCTGGAATTTAATACTAATATGATTGATGTTATTCAAAAATAGCCACCTCCTGAAAATATAAAAGTTGTTAGAAGTTTCCTAGGTCATGTTGGTTTCTACCGATGATTCAAAAAACAATTTTCCAAAATAACTAATCCATTGTGTTCTCTGCATGTTCAGGATGAACCTTTGAACTATGATGAAAACTATTTGAAATCATTTAATCTATTGAAAGAGAAACTCACTACATCACCTATTATCATTGAACATGATTGTATATTACCTTTTAAGCTTATTTTTGATGCTAGTGACATGGTTATAGGTGTTGTCTTTGGACAAAAGAAAGATAAGAAAGTGCATGTACTGTATTATGCTAGTAGACTGCAAGATGAAGCCCAAAATAATTACACCACAACTGAAAAATAATTGTTATTTGTTGAGTTTTCACTATATATGTTTTGATAGTATCTTTTAGGCTCAAAAGTCATTATTTTCACTAATCATTCTACCTTAAACTACTTATAATCTAAGGAAAAAAACAAAATCTCGGGTGACTAGATGGATTATTTTGCTACAAGAGTTTGACTTAGATATTAGGGATAAGAAGGGAGCTGAAAATCTAGTTGTTGACTATCTTTCTAGGCTTCCTCATACCCATTCTGAAGATCCTAGGGAGATAAAATCATCCTTCCTTGATGAAAAGCTTCTCAATGTGTCTTATAAGAAATCTACATGGTATGAATATTATTCCAACTACTTGGAAGCAGGTATCTTTCCAAAAAATATTTCTAATAACCAATGAAAGAAATTCATTTCTGAGCTTAAATACAACCTTTGGGATGATCCTCTATTTTTTAAGTGATGCCCTGATGGCATCCTTAGGAGATGTGTTCATGATGAAGAGATGTTTCTTCTTGTAGAGAGTTATCATTCCTTACCTTGGGGAGGTAACCATTGCGATAAAAGGACTGCTCAAAAAGTTCTACAATATGGTTTTTATTGGCCAACTTTTTTTAAGGATTCTAGGAGCTTTGTGGTTGATTGTGATAAGTGAAAAAGTCTAGGTAATTTTGGTAGAAAGCAAGAGTTACCCCAAAAAGAAATTTTGGAGGTATATATTTTTCATGTTTGGGTATTAGATTTCATGGGTACATTTACATCATCTCATGGGAATGAGTATATTCGTGTTGTTGTAGATTATGTGTCAAAATGGGTTAAGGAAATTGCACTGCCCAAAAATCAAGCCAACTCTATAATTAAATTTCTTAAGAAGAACATCTTTACAAGATTTGGAGTTCCTAAATCATTTTTAAATGATAGTGGAACACATTTTTTGAATTGAAAATTTAAAGCATCAATGTAGAAATATTGTGGTGTTCATAAAACTGATACTCCTTATTATCCACAGTCTAGTGGACAGGTGGAAATCTCAAATAGAGAACTGAAACAAATAATTGAGAAAATTGGTTCAAAGTCTAGTAAATACTGGTCTCTTTAATTGGATGAAGCTTTATGGGCACATAGAACTACTTTCAAGACCCCCATAGGTATGTCTCCATACAGGCTTTTGTTTGGTAAATTTTTTAATTTACCTGTGGAGTTCCAACATAAGTCTTATTGGGTAGTTAAGGCTCTGAACTTTTACTTTAAGAGTGTCAATGAGAGGATATTACTTGAGTTAAGTGAACTCGATGAGATAAGAATAGATAGTTATTGTAACATCCCAAGTATGTAATGAATAATAGATATTTTATCTATGCCTATTAATGAATTAGATAGTGTTTTAGATGCTTAAAATGAAAATAAATACAATCTTATGCATGGAATACACTAATATTCTTAAAAGATTGTTTTACTGCCTTTTGATGGAAAACCCTTTTAAATCTATCTTTTGACAATTTTATAAGCTATTTTTGTCAAAATAAACTTATTCTTTATTATTGGGACATAAAAATTTACTTTTTGTGAATTTTTGGTATTTTTCAGACAATGTTCATTTTTTAATGAATAGTGAAAAATACTGCATTTTACATCAAAACTGCTTGTTAATCTAATTTATTTATATGATTATATTATCTTTTGAATTGGTCTTAATGTGTAATCTGAATATATTTTTACCATTTAACCTAATGGTGGTCATTGGAATCAATTTCACTTTGAAATTGGACTTAAACTGGTATCAATATTTTGATACTTATTGTTTCATAAAAACACGCTATTTGTCCTGACAGCGGGAATTAATTATTAAATTAATTAATGTGACTTATATGTTTTGAATTTTGTAAAATAGACTTCATTTTTGAATTCGGAATATCAAATATAGCTTAGGGTGAATTTTTGGTAATTTTCTGAAAAACTTCAATTTTTGATGAATAGTGAAACCACTAAGTGGTACTTATAAAAACTGATTTTCCGTTTAAATTAAATTTTTCCATCATTGTGTTTTAAATTTCAAAAATCCGACATACATGGTTTTCATTAAGAAGTAAAATGTGGTTCAATGAGATTAAAATAATTTTTTGGTGAATAGTAACTTATTAAGTTTTTAATCGCGATTAGTGGTAATTAGTGTAGTTTAAGGTAAAAATAATGCTTTAATAAAATGAGATGAGCTTGACACATGTCCTACCCTCATTGGTTGTGTCATGGCCGACCAAGACAAGCCATGGGTCAACTTGGGGACCCCATTGAGCCACTTTGGTTGGGAAATGACATAAATAACGTTTTATTTAATGTAAAAGTAAAAATGACACAAACATAATATGTTTTACGAAAACAATTATTACATGGGGCTATAAAGATCAGATTTTTTATTATAAATAGTAATTGGAAAGCTAAAAAGATTTCCTACATCATAGTTTTTTATTTATAATTTTCATACTTTCAATAAATTAAATTATTTATGACATCATGATGACACAGCGATGACCTCATTATTTAACGATTTAAATAAAATGGAAAGTTAATGTAAAATCTAAAACCTACACATGGCCAAAACCAATTGGATGAGTGGATTGAGAACCCCTATCACCTTATCCTCGAATTATATCAATGTGGGACCTTTTGGATCCGAAACACTTTTTAAAATAAAGTATCTTATCTTTATTTTCAAAGAGTGCCCCTCCTCTCCTCTTATAAAAGGCCCCCACCTCTACCTCATTACCCACACTCCCAAAGCCTTTGTCTCAGCCATCCCCTGCCCATTTACTCTCTCCACATCCCTCTACTCATCCTAGAGGATTCCCTTTGGGCATAATCCTTTCAAAGTAATCCTTTAGGATCAAATCAAAAGGAGTTACACTTTTAATGATAATTCATTCTCTCATGTTCATTTGTTTTATTTTGCTTCTCCAACCCCCCTAAACTCTTTTTATTTACTTATTTTCTAACAACACCAGTATCTTCAATATACTAGGATGTTGTTATAAGTTTTATTTGAGCTACACTCTAACACAACTACACCAAATGGTTAAAGAACATACGGTTTCCGTGGATGGAAAAATTCTGCCTCCCGAAACGATGATTGTTCAATACTCATTTAAGACCTTCAAAGGTGGCCATTATGATGTCAATATTTTTATATATGATATATAATATGTTTATTATTTCCTTAATCTTCTTTGTTTTTCATTTATGGCATACCGTTATTGTTTCCATTATGGGTAAACACGATATCTTCATTTTAGGAAGTGCGGACTACCGCCCCCTAAAAGTGATTTGATTCGTTAATACCATATGTGGGATGTGTAAAGGATAAAGTTATTGATATTATATATGTTATTATATTTGAATTATAATATACTCTTATATCATTATGATTCCATTCCAGAAAATATGAAATAGAAATGGAAGTAGCCTTCATGCGTACGTACGGCTTACCGTCTCCATGAACGGTGCATTTCATTTTCTTACCTCTAAATGTGATGTAATATTATTAATACATGTATATGATGAATATATATGATATATATGTTATCAAAATCATTAATAGCATTCTGGATATGACGAACCTTTCACCAAATTAACAACATGTAAGTGTAAGAGGTCTATTTTTGACATAAGAACCAAATACCGACAAAATGAACATTATTAACTTAAATGATTACATGATGTTCATAACATGGTATAAAAGGAATAATGAACTTGAAAAAGGTTCTTAAGCAAGTATAGATTAACTCAAGTTTATTATTCAGGAGATTAAAGAACGGTCGGGTCAAGTCGGATACGAGGTATGAGACTTCGTCTCAATCTCCTTTCATTGAGGCATATTTTGTTTTATACACAACCATCTTTTATACGGTGTATAAACCCCTTTGACTTTTACGTTTATCCAAAATGAATATTTTTTTAGATGAAGCATTTTACTAAACGACAAAAGGTAATGTTTTTGGCGTACGTATGCGGCGCAACGACTTCTCCGCCGCCGTGACCATTATTTGAGTTTCGGCTTCCTCTACAAGCCATACCTTTTCTTTAAAAGAAAAATAAATACCATGTTTTACTTTTCTTTTATTTTGGTATTGAAAATGGTTTTCATAAGGTTTTTATATCAATGTGTTGTATTGATATCTTGTGATTGAAAGGTGGAAATGTTATGTTTCCTTTATGCATGTTTTATGTGATACGATTATGTTGAGGTTCTTGGGCATTATTATGAAGACGGGTGGTTCCGTGATAAACTAAGGGCGGGTGAGCCCGTTATAGCTCTCCAATGCATTGGGTAACGCGAAGGAGTGAAACTTTAAGGTTTCTCCGAAGAGATTTAGGGAATATATTGTGATGGGTATTTCAAATGTAACCAAGAGGGTTACTCCCTACATAAGAATGTTATGAATGCCTCAAGTTACCTTTATGT
The DNA here is from genome assembly GCA_963277665.1 of Viscum album. Lineage (NCBI taxonomy): Eukaryota > Viridiplantae > Streptophyta > Magnoliopsida > Santalales > Viscaceae > Viscum > Viscum album. The sequence continues at coordinate 781,696,464 of OY728141.1, forward strand.
CTTATGATTTCTATGATTTATTCATGATTTGATGAGGTATGTTAAAGTGCTTATGTTTTATGGGTAATGTATGATCTCATCCTTATGTATATATGTACCCATGTTTCCTTTCCATATTTTTATATCCCTTACTGAGCTTTTTATGCTCATCCCAAGTTTTTTTGAAATGTTTTTCACAGGTCAAGGGAAAGGTACATGATATGATGATAGTGTCAAGGAAGTGTCAATAAAGAATCCATGTTTATTTTAAATATGTTTCCATTGATGGGAATGAAGAATACTATCTATATGTAACCACTTTGTTTATATGTGGACTGTAATGCAAGTTTTATGATCTAATGATCTAAAAATCTAAACCCGAAAAGATCCTCAATGTGTAATCTTGTAATAACTCAAGATTAAGTAAGGTTTAAGGCTGGGGCCTTATAGTTGGTATCAGAGGTTGGTTTAGATAACTTTAGGAGTTAGAATTATATTAAATTTTTATCCAAAAATATTTTTTTGAAATGATATTGCATTTAAAGATTACCATGTTGCTTCATCTAAGACATGTTTGTTCAGAACGTTTTTCCACAGAGGAAACAGGGAAGCAGTGCTAGGAAGGCATATAGAAGGAAATAACCTTCCGAATCAGAATCCTGAGATGGTCGGAATTGGAACTGAACAGTTTGTTGCAGTAATGGCGCAGTTGACTCAAGCGATAAATGGCGGTGGTATCCATACACGAGATCAGCCAGATCAACCGCAGAGGAACATGTCAGTGGTGGAACATTTCATGAGGCAACATCCCCCATCATTCAGAGGATCATCTGACCCTGTGCTTGCTAAAGGTTGGATTCAAGCAATGGATAATATTTTCGATGTCATGGGGTGTTCAGACAATCAAAATATTTGTCTTGCCATTTACCGTTTGGAGGGTGAGGCGGATCAGTGGTGGTCGATGGTTAAAAATATCAGGGACACTGATGAGATTGATGCTCTCGACTGGGATGAATTCAAAGGTATGTTTCTTGAGAAGTATCTCCCTAAGGCTGTTCGACTTAGGATTGAAAATAAATTCTTAGAATTGAGGCAAGAGGAAGACTCAGTGGCACCTATGAAGAAAGGTTCACTCGATTGTCAAGGTATGCTCCAAATTTTATCCGAGACCTTGATAGTAAAATCAACCATTTTTACTCAAGATTAAAGCCAAAATATCGAAGGTCATTAGCTTCTTGTGAGTTTAAAAGTTATGAAAAGCTTGTTCGATGTGCTGAGAAGGTGGAAATGGTGTTTTCCGATGATCAAGTGTTCTATAACAACCAACAGAAGAAGAGACCAAGGTGGAAGAAGAAAGGTAATAATTCTTCGAAAAAGTCTGATGGTAAGAAAACTAAGTTTCCAGTTTGTGATAAATGTGGCAAAAGGCATGCTGGGGAATGTCTTCTGAATTCTGGAAAGTGCTACCGATGTGGTAAGATGGGACATAAGGCTCGTGATTGCATTGAAAAAGATCAGGGTGATGGTAAGACCAAATTTGATTTACAGTTATTGAAATGTTATAAGTGCAATGAGATGGGTCACTATGCAAATGAGTGTCCGACAAAGAGCTTGAGTGATGGGAAGCAGTTAGACTACAAGCAGAAAGGGGTGGTGAAATCCTTCGCAACTACTTCAGCAGATGTCAGGCCATCAAATGAAGTTTTATCAGGTACTTTGTTTGTTTTTTCAGATTATGCCAGTGTGTTGTTTGATTCGGGGTCTACACATTCTTTCATATTCGAAACCTTTTCTAGTAAAAGGGGAATACCATCTCAAGAAATGACTCTTGAACTTTTGGTAAAAACACCTGGGGGGAATGTTGAGGCAAAAAGAATTTATAAGAATCTTCTTATCCTTATCTGTGGAAAGAACCTACTTGAAGACCTTATTGTTCTACCTCTAGTAGAGTTTGATGTTATCCTGGGTATGGATTTGCTCTCTATTTACCGTGCTAAGATTGACTGTAGAGCTAAAGAAGTTTCTTTTCAGAAAGGCTTTCAGTTTGTTTACAAGAATGAACCCTTACTTTTGATAACATATCAAGAGGCCGAGAAACTTGTAAAAGATGGAAATTAATGTTACCTTGCACACATCGTTGAAAATAAAGGAACTGTTCAGATTAATGATGTGCCAGTGGTAAATGAGTATCCTGATGTTTTTCCTGATGAGTTTCCTGGAATAAAACCAGATCCGGAAGTTGAGTTTACTGTTGACTTAGTTCCTGACGCTAAACCAATTTCAAAACCCCCTTATCGAATGGCTCAAATTTAACTTTTAGAGTTGAAGGAGCAATTGCAAGATTTATTAGAGAAAGGTTTCATTCAACCTAGCACATCACCATGGGGTGCTCCATCTTGTTTGTTAAAAAGAAAGATGGTTCTATGAGACTTTTCATTGATTATAGAGCCTTGAATAACATCACTATTAAGAACAAATATCCTTTGCCACATATTGATGATTCGTTTGATCAGCTCCAGGGAGCTTAGTTTTTTTCAAAGATTGACCTGAGATCGGGGTACCATCAGCTGAAGGTAAAGGAGGCAGATATTCTGAAGACCGCATTCCGTACGAGATATGGCCATTATGAATTTGTAGTAATGCCTTTTGGGCTAACCAATGCACCTACTGTATTCATGGACTTAATGAATAGAATTTTCCATGAGTTCTTGGATAAGTTTGTGGTGGTTTTCATTGATGATATTTTGGTGTTTTCTAAAAGTAAAGAGGAGAATGAAAGACATTTAAGGGTTATCTTTAAAACCTTAAAAGAACAGAAACTGTATGGAAAATTCAGCAAGTGTGAGTTTTAGTTGCAACAAATTTCTTTCCTTGGTCACATTGTTTCTAAAGATGGAATAACTGTTGATCCTGTAAAAACAAAAGTTGTGGAAGAATGGCCAAGAGCCACAAATGTAATCAAGATTCGTAGCTTCCTTGGTTTGTCAGTCTATTACCGAAGGTTTGTTAGAAATTTTTCACGGTTATCTAATCCAACAACTAAGCTAACTCAGAAGGGTGTTAAGTTTATCTGGAAAAAATAATGTGATGATTGTTTTCAGGAACTGAAAAAAATATTGGTGAATGCTCCAGTTTTGGCACTACCTACCAGAAATGGTGAGTTTGTCATCTACAGTGATGCTTCATTGAATGGACTTGGTTGTGTCCTAATGCAGAATGATCAGGTAATTGCTTATGCTTCACGACAGTTGAAAACTCATGAGGTAAATTACCCTACGCATGATTTGGAATTAGCTTCTGTTGTTTTTTCTTTAAAAATTTGGAGGCATCATTTGTATGGAGTAAAGTGTGAAATATATACCGATCATAAAAGTATAAAGTATATATTCACTCAGAAATAATTGAACATGAGACAAATGAGATGGCTAGAATTAATCAAGGATTATGATTGTACAATTCAATACCATCTAGGAAAAGAAAATAAAGTGGCTGATGCTTTGAGTCGAAAAAGTAATGCTTCATTAGCAATGTTGCGTTTGGAACGTGAACCTTTGGTTAAGGATTTGATGAGATTTGGCATGGAAGTTGTTGGTGTAGGAATTTCTTCTGTTTTGTTTCAGTTATCAGTAAGATCATCTCTATCAGATAGAATCAAGCAAGCACAGAAGCAAGATAGTGAGTTGCAGAAAAATGTAGAGCTGGTTCAGAAAGGTAAGTTTCCTGAATTCAACATTGATAATGATTGTGTTTTGAAATTTGGGTAGAGATTGTGGGTGCCTTATGATTCACAGTTGAAGAGAGAGTTGTTATGTGAAGCTCATAGTTCTCCGTTTTTAGTTCATCCTTATAGTACTAAGATGTATAGAGATCTGCGGGAGTATTACTGGTGGGATGGAATTAAAAAGGATATTGTTGATTTTACTGTGAAGTGTTTGACTTGTCAACCGGTTAAAGTAGAGTGGCAGTTACCGAAAGGGATGCTTCATCCTTTACCAGTTCCAGAGTGGAAATGGGAGAATATATCCATGGAATTTGTTGTGGGATTACCGAAGACATATCGAGGTAATAATGCAATATGGGTTATTGTTGATCGCTTGACCAAATCTGCTCATTTCCTTGCTATACGAGATACTTTTTCCCTAGATCAACTTTCCCGTTTGTATCTTAAAGAGGTAGTCAGGTTACATGGAGTTCCTCTCTCCATTGTATCTGACCGTGATCCCAGGTTCACTTATAACTTTTGGAAAAGCCTTCAGAAGTCGTTGGGTACTGAATTAAATTTTAGTACAGCTTTTCATCCTCAAATTAGATGGGAAGTCAGAACGAACAATTCAGACCTTGTAGGATATGCTACGTTCTTTCTCTATGGATTATCAGGGATGTTGGGACCAACATATATCTTTGGTTGAATTTTCATATAATAACAGTTTTCATTCCAGTATACAGATGGCAACATTTCAGGCATTATATGGGATGTGGTGTTGAACTCCAGCTTTCTAGGATGAAGTGGGTGAAAGGAAGTTGATGGGACCATAATTGGTATAAGAGATGGCAGAAAAAGTTCAGCTGATTCAGAAGCACATGAGAACAGCTCAGATTAGGCAGAAGAGTTATGCAGACAACAGGAGGAAGGATCTATCTTTTGAGGTAGGTGATCATGTTTTTCTGAAAGTATCACCATGGAAAAGTGTGATGTGATTTGGTAAGAAAGGAAAGCTGAGTCCAAATTTCATTAAACCATATGAAATTCTGGAAAGAGTTGGATCAGTTTCTTACCTAGTGGCTTTACCTCCGAGTTTATCTCAGGTACACAATGTTTTTCATGTTTCAATGTTGAGAAAGTATATGCCAGATCCATCTCATGTTTTGAGTCCAGAGGTAGTTCAACTGGAAGAGAACCTATCTTATGAGGAAAAACCAGTCCAGATTCTTGACCACAGGGAGCAAGTGTTACGGAATAAGGTGATTAAGCAGGTAAAGGTTTTGTGGAAAAACCACATGATGGAAGAGGCAACATGGGAATCTGAAAATGCAATGAGGGATAAGTACCCCCATTTATTCGATAAGTAAATAAATTACAGGGACACAATTTTCAAAAGGGGGGAAGGATGTAACATCCCAAGTAATTAATGAATAATATATATTTTTATCTATTCCTATTAATGAATTAGATAGTGTTTTAGAGGTTTAAAATGAAAATAAATACAATCTTATGCATGGAATACACTATTATTCTTAAAAGATTGTTTTACTGCCTTTTGATGGAAAACCCTTTTTAAATCTATCATTTGACAATTTTATAAGCTATGTTTGTCAAAATAAACTTATTCTTTATGATTGGGACATAAAAATTTACTTTTTGTGAATTTTTGATTTTTTTCAGACAATGTTCATTTTTTAATGAATAGTGAAAAATACTGCATTTTACATCCAAACTGCTTCTAAATCTAATTTATTTATATGATTAGATTATCTTTTGAATTGGTCTTAATGTGTAATCTGAATATATTCTTACCATTTAACCTAATGGTGGTCATTGGAATCAATTTCACTTTGAAATTGGACTTAAACTGGTATCAATCTTTTGAAACTTATTGTTTCATAAAAACACGCTATTTGTCATTACAGCGGGAATTAATTATTAAATTAATTAATGTGACTTATATGTTTTGAATTTTTTAAAATAGACTTAATTTTTGAATTCGGAATATCAAATATAGCTTAGGGTGAATTTTTGGTAATTTTCTGAAAAACTTCAATTTTTTATGAATAGTGAAACCAATAAGTGGTACTTATAAAAACTGATTTTCCGTTTAAATGAAATTTTTCCATCATTGTGTTTTGAATTTCAAAAATCCGACATACATGGTTTTCATTAAGAAGTAAAATGTGGTTCAATGAGATTAAAATAATTTTTTGATGAATAGTAACTTATTAAGTTTTTAATCGCGATTAGTGGTAATTAGTGTAGTTTAAGGTAAAAATAATGCTTTTAATAAAATGAGATGATCTTGAAACATGTCCTACCCTCATTGGTTGTATCATGGGAGACCAAGACAAGCCATGGGTCAACTTGGGGACCCCATGGAGCCACTTTGGTTGGGAAATGACATAAATAACTTTTTATTTAATGTAAAAGTAAAAATGACACAAACATAATATGTTTTACGAAACAAATTATTACATGGGGATATAAAGATAAGATTTTTGATTATAAATAGTCATTGGAAAGATAAAAAGATTTCCTACATCATATTATTTCTTTTATAATTTTTAGACTTTAAATAAATTAAATTATTTATGACATCATGATGATGCAGCGATGACCTCATTATTTAACGATTTAAATAAAATGGAAAGTTAAGGTAAAATCTAAAACCTACACATGGCCAAAACCAATTGGATGAGTGAATTTCGAACCATTATCACCTTATCCTCGAATTATATCAATGTGGGACCTTTTGGATTCGAAACTCTTTTTAAAATAAAGTAACTTATCTTTATTTTCCAAGAGTGCCCCTCCTCTCCTCTTATAAAAGGCCCCCACCTCTACCTCATTACCCACACTCCCAAAGCCTTTGGCTCGGACATCCCCTGCCCATTTACTCTCTCCACATACCTCTCATCATCCTAGAGGATTCCCTTTGGGCATAATCCTTTCAAAGGAATCCTTTAGGCTCAAATCAAAATGAGTTACACTTTTAAAGATAATTCATTCTCTCATGTTCATTTGTTTTATTTTGATTCTCCAACCCCACTAAACTCTTTTTATTTACTTCTTTTGTAACAACACCAGTATATTCAATATACTAGTATGTTGTTATAAGATTTATTAGATCTACACTCTCACACAACTACATCAAATGGTTAAAGAACATACGGTTTCCGTGGATGGCGAAATTCTGCCTCCCAAAATGATGATTGTTCAATACTCATTTAACACCTTCAATGGTGGCCATTATGATGTCACTATTTTTATATATGATATATAATATGTTTATTCTTTCCTTAAGCTTCTGTATTTTTTATTTATGGCATACCGTTATTGTTTCCATTATGGGTGAACACGATATCTTCATTTTAGGAAGTGCGGACTACCGCCCCCTAAAAGTGATTTGATTCGTTAATACCATATGTGGGATATGTAAAGGATAAAGTTATTTATATTATATATGATATTATACTGGAATTATAATATACTCTTATATAATTATGATTCCATTCCAGAAAATACGAAATAGAAATGGAAGTACCATTTATGCGTACGTACGGCTTACCGTCTCCATGAATGGTGCATTTCATTTTCTTACCTCTAAATGTGATGTAATATTATAAATACATGTATATGCTGAATATATATGATATATATGTGTTATAAAAATAATTAATATCATTCTGGATATAACGAACCTCTGACCAAATTAACAACATATAAGTGTAAGAGGTCTATTTTTGACTTAAGAACCAAATACCGACAAAATGAACATTATTAACTTAAATGATTACATGATGTTCATAAAATGGTATAAAAGGAATAATGAACTTGAAAAAGGTTCTTGAGAAAGTAGAGATTAACTCAAGTTTATTATTCAGGAGACTAAAGAACGGTCGGGTCAAGTCGGATACGAGGTATGAGACTTCGTCTCAATCTCCTTTCATTGAGGCATATTTTGTTTTATACACAACCTTCTTTTATACGATGTATAAACCCATTTGACTTTTACGTTTATCCAAAAGGAATCTTTTTTTATACGAAGCATTTTACTAAACGACAAAAGGGAATGTTTTTGTCATACGTATGCGGCGACAACGACTTCTCCGCCGTCGTGACCATTATTTGAGTTTCGGCTTCCTCTACAAGCCATACCTTTTCTTTAAAAGAAAAATAAATACCATGTTTTACTTTTCTTTTATTTTGGTATTGAAAATGGTTTTCAAAAGGTTTTTATATCAATGTGTTGTATTGATATCTTGTGATTGAAAGGTGGAAATTTTATGTTTCTTTTATGCATGTTTTATGTTATACGATTATGTTGAGGTTCTTGGGCATTATTATGAAGACGGATGGTTCTGTGATAAACTAAGGGCGGGTGAGCCCGTTATAGCTCTCAAATGCATTGGGTAACGTGAAGGAGTGAAACGTTAAGGTTTCTCCAAAGAGATTTAGGGAATATACTGTGATGGGTATTGCAAATGTAACCAAGAGGGTTACTCCCTACGTAAGAATGTTATGAATGCCTCAAGTTACCTTTATATCTTATGATTTCTATGATTTATTCATGATTTGATGAGGTATGTTAAAGTGCTTATGTTTTATGGGTAAAGTATGATCTCATCCTTATGTATATATGTACCCATGTTTCCTTTCCATATTTTTATATCCCTTACTGAGCTGTTTATGCTCATCCCATGTTTTTTGAAATGTTTATCACAGGTCAAGGGAAATGTACATGATATGATGATATTGTCAAGGAAGTGTCAAGAAAGAATCCATGTTTATTTTAAATATGTTTCCATTGATGGGAATGAAGAATAATATCTATATGTAACCACTTTGTTTATATGTAGAATGTAATGCAAGTTTTATGATCTAATTATCTAAAACTCTAAACCCGAAAAGATCCTCAATGTGTAATCTTGTAATAACTCAAGATTAAGTAAGGTTTAAGGCTGGAGCCTTATAGTTGGTATCAGAGGTCAGTTTAGATAACTTTAGGAGTTAGAATTCTATTAAATTATTATCCAAAAATATTTTTTTAAAATGATATAGCATTTAAATATTACCATGTTGCTTCATCTAAGACATGTTTGTTCAGAATGGATTTCCGTAGAGGAAACATGGAAGCAGTGCTAGGAAGGCATACAAAAGGAAATAACCTTCCGAATCAGCATCCTGAGATGGTCGGAATTGGAACTGAACAGTTTGTTGCAGTAATGCGCAGTTGACTCAAGCGATAAATGGCGGTGGTATCCATACACGAGATTAGCCAGATCAACCGCAGAGGAACATGTCAGTGGTGGAACATTTCATGAGGCAACATCCCCCATCATTCAGAGGATCATCTGACCCTGTGCTCACTGAAGGGTGTATTAAAGCAATGGAGAAGATTTTCGATGTCATGGGCTGTTCAGAAAATCAAAAGGTTTGTCTTGCCATTTACTGTTTGGAGGGTGAGGCAGATCAGTGGTGGTCGATGGTTAAAAATATCAGGGACGCTGATGAGATTGATGCTCTCGACTGGGATGAATTCAAAGGTATGTTTCTTGAGAAGTATTTCCCTAAGGTTGTTCGACTTAGGATGGAAAATAAATTCTTGGAATTGAGCCAAGAGGAAGACTCAGTGGCTACCTATGAAGAAAGGTTCACTCGATTGGCAAGGTATGCTCCAAATTTTATCCGAGACCTTGATAGTAAAATCAATCGTTTTTACTCAGGATTAAAGCCAAAATATCGAAGGGCATTAGCTTCTCGTGAGTTTAAAAGTTATGAAAAGCTTGTTCGATGTGCTGAGAAGGTGGAAATGGAGTTTGTCGATGATCAAGTGTTCTATAACAACCAACAGAAGAAGAGACCAAGGTGGGAGAAGAAAGGTAAGAATTCTTCGAAAAATTCTGATGGTAAGAAAACTAAGTTTCCAGTTTGTGATAAATGTGTCAAAAGGAATGCTGGGGAATGTCTTCTGAATTCTAGAAGGTGCTACCGATGTGGTAAGATGGGACATAAGGCTCGTGATTGCACTGAAAAAGATCAGGGTGATGGTGAGACCAAATTTGATTTACAGTTAGTGAAATGTTATAAGTGAAATGAGATGGGTCACTATGCAAATGAGTGTCCGACAAAGAGCTTGAGTGATGGGAAGCAGTTAGACTACAAGCAGAAAGGGGTGGTGAAATCCTTTGAAACTACTTCAGCAGATGTCGGGCCCTCAAATGAAGTTGTATCAGGTACTTTGTTTGTTTTTTTCAGATTATGCTAGTGTGTTGTTTGATTCGGTGTCTACACATTCTTTCATCTCTGAAACCTTTTCTAGTAAAATGGGAAAACAATCTCAATAAATGACTCCTGAACTTTTGGTAAAAACACCTGGGGGGAATGTTGAGGGAAAAAGAATTTATAAGAATCTTCCTATCCTTATCTGTGGAAAGAACCTACTTGCAAACCTTATTGTTCTACCTCTAGTAGAGTTTGATGTTATCCTGGGTATAGATTGGCTCTCTATTTACCATGCTACAATTGACTATAGATCTAAAGAAGTTTCTTTTCAGAAAGACTTTCAGTTTTTTTACAAGAATGAACCCTTACTTTTGATAACATATCAAGAGGCCGAGAAACTTGTAAAAGATGGAAATGAATGTTACCTTGCACACATCGTTGAAAAATAGATTAATGATGTGCCAGTGGTAAATGAGTATCTTGATGTTTTTCCTGATGAGTTGCCTGGAATAATACTAGATCGGGAAGTTGAGTTTACTGTTGACTTAGTTCCTGATGCTAAGCCAATTTCAAAACCCCTTTATCGAATGGCTCAAATTGAACTTTTAGAGTTGAAGGAGCAATTGCAAGATTTATTAGAGAAAGGTTTCATTTGACCTAGCACATCACCATGGGGTGCTCATGTCTTGTTTGTTAAAAAGAAAGATGGTTCTATGAGACTTTGCATTGATTATAGAGCCTTGAATAACATCACTATTAAGAACAAATATCATTTGCCTCATATCGATGATTTGTTTGATCAGCTCCAGGGAGCTCAGTTTTTTTCAAAGATTGACCTGAGATCGGGGTACCATTAGCTGAAGGTAAAGGAGGTAGATATTCTGAAGACCGCGTTCCGTACGAGATATGGCCATTATGAATTTGTAGTAATGACTTTTGGGATAACCAATGCACCTACTGTATTCATGGACTTAATGAATAGAATTTTCCATGAGTTCTTGGATAAGTTTGTGGTGGTTATCATTGATGATATTTTGGTGTTTTCTAAAAGTAAAGAGGAGCATGAAAGACATTTAAGGGTTATCTTGCAAACCGTAAAAGAAAAGAAACTGTATGGAAAATTCAGCAATTGTGAGTTTTGGTTGCAAGAAATTTCTTTCCTTGGTCACATTGTTTCTAAAGATGGAATAACTGTTAATCCTGCAAAAACAAAAGTTGTAGAAGAATGGCCAAGAGACACAAATGTAATCGAGATTCGTAGCTTCCTTGGTTTGGCAGGCTATTACCGAAGGTTTGTTAGAAATTTTTCATGGTTATCTAATCCAATAACTAAGCTAACTTAGAAGGGTGTTATGTTTATCTGGACAAAATAATGTGATGATTGTTTTTAGGAACTGAAAAGAAGATTGGTGAATGCTCCAGTTTTGGCACTACCTACCAGAAATGGTGAGTTTGTCATATACAGTGATGCTTCATTGAAAGGACTTGGTTGCGTCCTAATGCAGAATGATCAGGTAATTGCTTATGCTTCACAAAAGTTGAAAACTCATGAGGTAAATTACCCTACGCATGATTTGGAATTAGCTGCTGTTGTTTTTTCTTTAAAAATTTGGAGGCATCATTTGTATGGAGTAAAGTGTAAAATATATACCGATCATAAAAGTTTAAAATATATATTCACTCAGAAAGAATTGAACATGAGACAAAGGAGATGGCTAGAATTAATCAAGGATTATGATTGTACAATTCATTACCATCCAGGAAAAGAAAATAAAGTGGCTGATGCTTTGAGTCAAAAAAGTAATGCTTCATTAGCAATGTTGCGTTTGGAACGTGAACCTTTGGTTAAGGATTTGATGAGATTTGGCATGGAAGTTGTTGGTGCAGGAATTTCTTCTGTTTTGTTTCAGGTATCAGTGATGATCATATCTATCAGATAGAATCAAGAAAGCACAGAAGAAAGACAATCAGTTGCAGAAAAAGGTAGAGATGGTTCAGAAAGGTAAGTTGCCTGAATTCAACATTGATAATGATTGTGTTTTGAGATTTGGGAAGGATTGTGTGTGCCTTGTGATTCACAGTTGAAGAGAGAGTTGTTATGTGAAGCTCATAGTTCTCTGTTTTCAGTTCATCCTGGAAGTACTAAGATGTATAGAGATCTGCGGTAATATTACTGGTGGGATGGAATGAAAAGGGATATTGCTGATTTTACTGTGAAGTGTTTGACTTGTCAACAGGTTAAAGCAGAGCGGCAGTTACCGAAAGGGATGCTTCAGCCTTTACCAGTGCCAGAGTGGAAATGGGAGAATATATCCATGGACTTTGTTGTGGGATTACCGAAGACATCTCGAGGTAATAATGCAATATGGGTTATTGTTGATCGCTTGACCAAATCTGCTCATTTCCATTCTATACGAGATACTTTTTCCCTAGATCAACTTTCCCGTTTGTATCTTAAAGAGGTAGTCAAGTCACATGGAGTTACTCTCTCCGTTGTATCTGACCGTGATCCCAAGTTCACTTCTAACTTTTGGAAAGGCCTTCAGAAGACGTTGGGTACTGAATTAAATTTTAGTATAGCTTTTCATCCTCAAATCAGATGGGCAGTCAGAACGAACAATTCAGACCTTGGAGGATATGCTACGTTCTTGCTCTATGGATTATCAGGGAAGTTGGGACCAACATCTTTCTTTGGTTGAATTTTCATATAATAACAGTTTTCATTCCAGTATACAGATGGCACCATTTCAGGCATTATATGGGAAGTGGTGTCGAACTCCAGCTTTCTGGGATGAAGTGGGTGAAAGGAAGTTGATGGGACCAGAATTGGTAGAAGAGATGGCAGAAAAAGTTCAGCTGATTCAGAAGCACATGAGAACAGCTCAGAGTAGGCAGAAGAGTTATGCAGACAACAGGAGTAAGGATCTATCTTTTGAGGTAGGTGATCATGTTTTTCTCAAAGTATCACCATGGAAAAGTGTGATGTGATTTGGTAAGAAAGGAAAGCTGAGTCCAAGGTTCATTGGACCATATGAAATTCTGTAAAGAGTTGGATCATTTTCTTAACGAGTGGCTTTACCTCCGAGTTTATCTCAGGTACACAATGTTTTTCACGTTTCGATGTTGAGAAAGTATATGCCAGATCCATCTCATGTTTTGAGTCAAGAGGTAGTTCAGCTGGAAGAGAACCTATCTTATGAGGAACAACCGGTACAGATTCTTGACCACAGGGATCAAGTGTTACGGAATAAGGTGATTAAAAAGTTAAAGGCTTTTTGGAAAAACCACGTGATGGAAGAGGCAACATGGGAATCTGAAAATGCAATGAGGGATAAGTACCCCCATTTATTCGATAAGTAAATAAATTGTAGGGACGCAATTTTCAAAATGGGGGAAGGATGTAACATCCCAAGTAAGTAATGAATAATATATATTTTTATCTATGCCTATTAATGAATTAGATAGTGTTTTAGAGGCTTAAAATTAAAATAAATACAATCTTATGCATGGAATACACTAATATTCTTAAAAGATTGTTTTACTGCCTTTTGATGGAAAACCCTTTTTAAATCTATCTTTTGACAATTTTATAAGCTATGTTTGTCAAAATAAACTTATTCTTTATTATTGGGACATAAAAATTTACTTTTTGTGAATTTTTGGTATTTTTCAGACAATGATCATTTTTTAATGAATAGTGAAAAATACTGCATTTTACATCAAAACTGCTTCTTAATCTAATTTATTTATATGATTAGATTATCTTTTGAATTGGTATTAATGTGTAATCTGAATATATGTTTACCATTTAACCTAACGGTGGTCATTGGAATCAATTTAATTTTGAAATTGGACTTAAACTGGTATCAATCTTTTGGTACGTATTGTTTCATAAAAACACGCTATTTGTCATGACAGCGGGAATTAATTATTAAATTAATTAATGTGACTTATATGTTTTGAATTTTTTAAAATAGAATTCATTTTTGAATTCTGAATATCAAATATAGCTTAGGGTGAATTTTTGGTAATTTTCTGAAAAACTTCAATTTTTTATGAATAGTGAAACCACTAAGTGGTACTTATAAAAACTGATTTTCCGTTTAAATGAAATTTTGCCATCATTGTGTTTTGAATTTCAAAAATCCGACATACATGGTTTTCATTAAGAATTAAAATGTAGTTCAATGAGATTAAAATAATTTTTGGTGAATAGTAACTTATTAAGTTTTTAATCGCAATTAGTGGTAATTAGTGTAGTTTAAGGTAAAAATAATGCTTTAATAAAATGAGATGAGCTTGAAACATGTCCTACCCTCATTGGTTGTGTCATGGCCGACCAAGACAAGCCATGTGTCATCTTGGGGACCCCATGGAGCCACTTTGGTTGGGAAATGACATAAATAACTTTTTATTTAATGTAAAAGTAAAAATGACACAAACATAATATGTTTTACGAAAAAAATTATTACATGGGGTTATAAAGATCAGATTTTTGATTATAAATAGTCATTGGAAATCTAAAAAGATTTCATACATCATAGTATTTCTTTTATAATTTTTAGACTTTAAATAAATTAAATTATTTATGACATCATGATGATGCAGCGATGACCTCATTATTTAACGATTTAAATAAAATGGAAAGTTAATGTAAAATATAAAACCTACACATGTCCAAAACCAATTGGATGAGTGGATTTAAAAACCTTATCACCTTATCCTCGAATTAAATCAATGCGGGACCTTTTGGATCCGAAACTCTTTTTAAAATAAAGTAACTTATATTTATTTTCCAAGAGTGCCCCTCCTCTCCTCTTATAAAAGGCCCCCACCTCTATCTCATTACCCACACTCCCAAAGCCTTTGACTCGGCCATAACCTGCCCATTTACTCTCTCCACATCACTCTCCTCATCCTAGAGGATTCCCATTGGGCATAATCCTTTCAAAGGAAGCCTTTAGGCTCAAATCAAAAGGAGTTACACTTTTAAAGGTAATTCATTCTCTCATGTTCATTTGTTATATTTTGCTTCTCCAACCCCCATAACTCTTTTTATTTACTTCTTTTGTAACAACATCAGTATCTTAAATATACTAGGATGTTGTTACAAGATTTAATCTAGCTACACTCTCACACAATGATATCAAATGGTTAAAGAACATACGGTTTCCATAGACGGCGAAATTCTGCCTCCCGAAACGATGATTGTTCAATACTCATTTAACACCTTCAAAGGTGGCCATTATGATGTCACTATTTTTATATATGATATATAATTTGTTTATTCTTTCCTTAAGCTTCTGTATTTTTCATTTATGGCATACCGTTATTGTTTCCATTATGGGTAAACACGATATCTTCATTTTAGGAAGTGTGGACTACCGCCCCCTGAAAGTGATTTGATTCGTTAATACCATATGTGGGATGTGTAAATGATAAAGTTAATGATATTATATAGGTTATTATACTGGAATTATAATATACTCTTATATCATTATGATTCCATTCCAGAAAATAGGAAATAGAAATGGAAGTAGCGTTCATGCGTACGTACGGCTTACCGTCTCCATGAACGGTGCATTTCATTTTCATACCTCTAAATGTGATGTAATATTATAAATACATGTATATGCTGAATATATATGATATATATGTTATCCAAATCATTAATATAATTCTGGATATAACGAAACTTTGACCAAATTAACAACATGTAAGTGTAAGAAGTCTATTTTTGACTTAAGAACCAAAAACCGACAAAATGAACATTATTAACTTAAATGATTACATGATGTTCATAACATGGTATAAAAGTAATAATGAACATGAAAAAGGTTCTTAATCAAGTAGATATTAACTCAAGTTTATTATTCAGGAGATTAAAGAAAGGATGGGTCAAGTCGGATATGAGGTATGGGACTTCGTCTCAATCTCCTTTCATTGAGGCATATTTTGTTTTATACACAACCTTCTTTTATACGGTGTATAAACCCCTTTGACTTTTATGTTTATCCAAAAGGAATCTTTTTTTATACGAAGCGTTTTACTAAAGGACAAAAGGGAATGTTTTTGTCGTACGTATGCGGTGACAATGACTTCTCCGCCGTCGTGACTATTATTTGAGTTTCGGCTTCCTCTACAAGCCATACCTTTTCTTTAAAAGAAAAATAAATACCATGTTTTACTTTTCTTTTATTTTGGTCTTGAAAATGGTTTTCATAAGGTTTTTATATCAATGTGTTGTATTGATATATTGTGATTGAAAGGTGGAAATGTTATGTTTCCTTTATGCATGTTTTATGTGATACGATTATGTTGAGTTTCTTGGGCATTATTATGAAGACGGGTGGTTCCGTGATAAACTAAGGGCGGGTGAGCCCGTTATAGCTCTCCAATGCATTGGGTAATGCGAAATAGTGAAACGTTAAGGTTTCTCCGAAGATATTTATGGAATATATTGTGATGGGTATTCCAAATGTAACCAAGAGGGTTACTCCCTACGTAAGAATGTTATGAATGCCTCAAGTTACCTTTATGTCTTATGATTTCTATGATTTATTCATGATTTGATGAGGTATGTTAATGTGCTTATGTTTTATGGGTAATGTATGATCTCATCCTTATGTATATATGTACCCATATTTCCTTTCCATATTTTTATATCCCTTACTGAGCTTTTTATGCTCATCCCAAGTTTTTTTGAAATGTTTTTCACAGGTCAAAGGAAAGGTACATGATATGATGATAGTTTCAAAGAAGTGTCAAGAAAGAATCCATGTCTATTTTAAATATGTTTCAATTGATGGGAATGAAGAATACCATCTTTATGTAACCACTTTGTTTATATGTGGAATGTAATGCAGGTTTTATGATCTAATTCTCTAAAACTCTAAACCCGAAAAGATCTTCAATGTTTAATCTTGTAATAACTCAAGATTAAGTAAGGTTTAAGGCTGGGGCCTTATAGTTATGATAATGAAAAGATTTATAAAGAGAGGACTAAAATATTTCAAGATTCTATCAAACAATCCAAAGAGTTTAAAACTAGATAAAAGGTCTTTCTCTTTAACTCTAGACTTAATCTATTTCCTAGAAAGCTGAATTCCAAGTGGCCTAGATCATTTACTGTTGTAAGATTGAAAAATAATGTAGTTTTTGTAATTGTATGTGAGGAAAACAAACCCATGTTAGTTAATGGGAGGAGGGTGAATTTTTACTTTTAGGGACAGTCAGAGGGCTTGGATGCTTTCATAGTGCTTGAGAACTGATCTTGAATAAAGTATGGCGGAAGACTCTAAATCTTAGTGTTGAATGAGAGGAAACTCGTGGTTCTTTTTGTCTTTACTTTTTTTCTTTTTGGCCTTAAATAAAGTGCTGCTTTTGTGCTCTATTTTTGTGAAATTTTTGTTACTAGTTTTTCTTGGTTTTTTTGTACTATTTTAGAGTTATCAAGAAGCTAGTGTAGTGGCCATTTATGGAGTGAAATTCCTATACTGAAGGGTAATTCACAAACATATACTGGGAAGTTCTTTCAATTTACTTTTTCACTTATTTCTGCTCTTCTTTTCTATTAAAAAACATTGTTTGTACTGCAAAAAAAACATGTTTCTTGTCTTTCATTCCCGGAAAAATATTCTTGTTTTAAATGATTCTCTTATATTTATACTAAACATTCTGCTGCATTTCTTTCTACTATAATTTCAATAAATTTGAATATTTTTAAAATTCTGCTCGTATTGGAATTAATTTCTACTGTTTTCCACTATGTAAATAAATTTTTTTCATGTACTTTACTACTGAAAACAGATTTTATTGTTATTAAAATCATTTTTTTGTAGGAACTTAAGTGTGTGGGGGAGTAAATGTACGATGATAAATTTTGTATTAAAATAGCTTTAGGTTGGGGTGTTTTAACATTCATTAATTTTCTCTATTGAACATATTATTGGACTCAATCTATTAAAATTCTTACACCTAATACACTGTGCACCTACAAGTTTCATGCCATGTTTATTCAATGTAATTATCTTAGTGAGCTAATGTAAATGATTGTTATACAAATATTTTGAAACTGGATTAGTTTGGGAATCTGGGAACCCATGGTGAGTCTCTGAGACCCTAGATGTTGGATGTGTTTCTGTTTTCTATAAGCCCTCTATACAATTTGAATAGGTGCATTGCACTAGTGCTTAGCACATGATACATGGCTTGGGAAAAATTAAATAAATTGTCTAGGATCCAAAATGAGTCCATTAAGGTGAGGGTAATGATGAAATCTAAATGAAGAATGGGACAAATTGTTTACATGGGAATCATTTAGGATGTATCATTAAGGTGATTAAGAAAAAAATAGTTATTTTTTGGAACCCATGTGATGAGTCAAAGTACAAGGTTCCTCTATTAAGTTTCTAATTCCACTGATATTTTACCTCTTTTCAATATTAGACTTAGATCTTGAGCTTGGATTGAAATGATTCATTAAGTTGTATCACATATGAGGCATGGAATCTTCTTTGCTTGATGATTCCTAGCTTTCTAGAATACCCTTTGATTATTTGTTTGAGGAAATATTTGATTTGAACATATTTTTCAAAAAGTCTTTTGACAAATGTTTTCCTCTGTTTTTATGTGGTGAACATGAAACAGTTTGATTTGAACCATAAACACTACACTCTGTTTTTCAAAGATAATAAAAAATGGGATTGTTTGAGGACAAAAAATGTTTATGTGTGGTGGAATTTGATGTGGATCTATTTAAATATTGTTTATCCACACATTTTATTTGATTTTTAACAATTTAACAATTTATTTTAACACATTTTAATAAATAATGGCACTTTTGTATTTTTATCACTAAATATATTAATTAATCAATTTTTATAATTAAATATGTGTTTTTAGTCTTTCAAAAAATACATTTTGAATTTCTGATTATTCTAATTATTTTAACATTTATTCTAGTTTAATAATCTTAATCTTGATAACATTTTAATAATATCAAATTTTTATTATTTAATTAATTTCCATTTTTATTTGCATTAATCTAATTTAGTTTTTAATTTAAAACATTAACCATTAAAATATATTTATTAAAATAAATTAACTATTTATTTATTATATAGTCTAAATATTCTATTTATTAGATAAGTTAATAATTTATGTGAAAGTTTAATAAAATAACGTGTTCTTAATTTTAAGTTTTCATTTTTCTCTTATTTAATTAACTTAGTTGTTTAATATCTCTAGTTAATTTTGATTATTTTAACTTCATGTGAGTTGTTAATTATTTTTATGTGTTTTGAATTTATCTTAATATTTAATTTTTTACTTAATAATTATGTTAATTTGATTTTTAGTTTGTTAAATAATTTAGTTAGATTTTAGTTATAGTTAATTAAGTAGTCTTTAAAAATTTAATTAATTGGATTTTTTTAATTAATTAATGTTTTATTAATTTTATTATTTGTTTTAAATTATTTTATTTTTCTTAACATTTCAATTTGTTCTATCGTTGAGTTGACGTACTGATGTCGCGACACACCGATGTCGTGACTCGCTAATCGCGACTCACCGATCCCTTGTCGCACTGAAGTTTTTTTAACTATCGGTGAGTCATGACTCACCGATCAGTTTGAAACAACATATGTATCTCTTGCACATCGGTTTCGGTCTCTCTTTATTTTTCTTTTATCGGTGTCTTAATTTATTCCCTTCTTCTAATAGTTTCTCACCTTACAGTGATGTCGTGACTCACGGATGTCACGATGCAATGATCCTCTTGTATCACTGATACTTTTTCTCTCAACTAACCGATTGGTTTCTTATTTTCATCGGTTTCATGCTCACACTGGTGACTCATTTTATTTTAATTATCGGAGACTCATTTTTTTCAGATTATCAATGAGCATTATTTTTATCTTTCGGTTTCATAAATCTCACATCGTTTCCAATTTCCTTTTCTGTGACTGTTCCTCATCGGTCTCTCTGCCCTCCTATCGATAGTCTTGTGACTCACCGATACCCCAATTTCACTATCTTTCTCTCTAACTCACCTCCCCTAAATCACCCACCAACGTTATTCTTCTCATCCAGCGGTGTCCATTCTGCAACATGCCATCGCCACCCCTGCCTTGTCACTATCATGAGACTAATCTCTACTCGAACCAGAATTTCTCAAACCATTTCAATACAAAATCATAAAACCAGAATTTTCGATCAGGAAGCACCAAAAAGTCTAAGTATGTCACTCCTCTTAAAGAAGAGTTAATGACATCGCGAGCAGGGAGTCCATTTTGTCACCCTTAAAGGAGGTCGAGTCGTCTGTTGCGTACTACAGATGGAGAAGTTGAAGCTGTCAGAGATTGATCCAATGCTGAGTCTAGCATGCTGTAAGGAGGAGCTCGAGCTACTGGAGAAGAATCTGAAGCTTCCTAGAATTGATGTTTCCCTGAAAGAGATGGTCATCACACCTTAGATCTGAAGTTGCCCCTCATGAGGCCCACGTCATCACTATGTAGGGTTTCACTGTGAAACTACTAGAGCCACCATATTTTTGTACCATTATCCTTCGATCCATTATCCGTCGAGCTAGGATGTGCTATTAGAGGAAACAGCTGCCCATGCGCCTTACCTGTGAGAGATGAGCTGCGCTGGTCACCGCCTTGAATCAGGATCCAGGGAGCTGCGGGTTCCAGATGGACCTGAAGTCTTCCCCTATTGCGCCAATTTGGGGGAGGAAGAAATAGTTATAAAAAATAAAATAAACATAAATAAAAATAACTAAATCAAAATAATAAAAATTAATAATTATAAATAAATTATTATTAAAGAAATATAATACTTATAAAGCATAATTTTTAATTTATTTAACTCTAATAAAACAGTTATTAAACTAAAAATGTTTATAACAACTTATAAATTAAAATAAATAAATTATTATAATCTCATTAAATTTAATTTAATTTCTCTTATTAAATAATTATAACTGTCTAATAACAAAATATATACAATAAAATACTAATAATAATTTATAAATTTAATAAATATAAATTGATTGAATAATTTAGAATAGTAAATAATTTTATTTTTCAGAATAATAATAAACTAAATATTTTTAATTAACAATAATAATAATAATTAATCATAAATATCAACTTAACTATTTAGAACTAAAATTTTAACAACTTATTAAATTAAATAAAGTAACTTTATTCATCAATTAACTAAAAGATATATTAATGAGTAACTAAAATTTTCTTTAATAAATATATTAAGTTAAATAAGTTAATTACTTAATTACTTAATAATAATATTTAATAATTAATAATTTATGTTTTAGATTAAATAAATAAAATTTCCAACTAATAATTGTTAAGTTGTTTATCTTTTATTATCAATTGTTTCACTATTGTGTTTTAATAGTTTTAACTCTTTTTAGTTGATCTTTACTTTGTAGGTTCACGCCAAGTTCTTAAAATCATTCAGGTTCTTTCAACGAACTCGTCCGGAGTTAGTTACAATGGAAAATCTATTATGACGTCTGGTTCGCAAAAAAAAACACGTGTGTAGGGAAACAGTAAAAGACGAATTAAAATCAGTGAAGAGTGGTGGTGACGAACAGAAAACGATAGTGGGTAATTAAAACAAAGCAAGGAGCATTAGAAAAGAACACAGATTCTCGTAGAGGGCCATTGGAGATTTGAGATCTTCTCGCCCATTAGATCAGAGAGATCCGAGGGCAGAGCACGGTATTTGGGAAGTTCTTCTTCCCTCATTACCAAATATTTGGAACTCTGTTCTAGTGTTTTTCAAGTTTTTGTTTTGAAAATAGAGATAATTTTAGGTTAAATAATTTATTTTGGGGATAAATTGAAGTTCCACTGGTTGTCATTTAATTTTCATTTCACTTTATCATTTTGATGTTTTCAGTATTTCTCAGTGAGTTTAATACTAAATTAATTCAATTGCTTGTACCACAAGTACTTAATATCAAAATTTCACAATCAATTGGCGAGATTGTTCATGGATATGTCTTTCGAAAGAAAATAAATTCATTTGACTTCTGGAATTACAGTGAGTTTGTTCTGTTGTCTTTCTCAATTAACGATTTTCACAATTGATCTATTTTAGAGTGGTGAACTCTGAACTTCATCAACCTGTATGTAAAAACTCATGGAAAGGGAATTAATTCATTATATTTAAGGTGGTACTCTACAATAACATTTATGTGAATTGATACACTTATAAAACTAGTAGAATGGATATTTATCCACAGGCATTATATTCTGGTAGTTCATTTATCAGTGTTCTATATTTTTGTTGTTCACAGTTTTCAATTTGTTTTCTATTTCATCTTATTCTAGATCAAAAACACCAAAAAATGTGTAGTTTCTTTACTACTTAATATTTTCACAAAATAAAAACTAAAAAGTAAAAAAATAGATAATCCACTCCACTATTGACAACAGTGGATTTTCTGAAAGTTTTTAAAATATTAGTGGTCAAATTTTCCTTCTCTGTGGGTTTGACCCTGCTCCCCACTTATACAGTAGTTAGTAAGAATATAAATTTTAATCTTTGACCAAAATCAATGATGTTTCAAGTCAATAAAATAATGAAATTTATACCTAAAACAATTAAAATAATGATAGATTTGTTGATTCCAAACCCGGATCAATGTATCATTGAAAGGGGGGTTGAATGAATGGAAATATTTTATTTTATTTTTTCTTTATTTTGAAATAACCTTTTCCTCATACTAAATAATTATCACTTTTTTGAAAAACAAAACATTTACACATCCATAGGAAGAAGAGTATTTAAAAGGCTCAAAACTCAATAAGAGGAGATATGTCGTTAGCAAGGTTTGGAAGATATCAAATACCAAAAAATAAAATAGAAAAATGTCCTTTTTTATATATAATGGGTAGGATATACCATTAAAAATGTGTGGCACTTTTTTCAATACAATTTTGCATGTGCTTATTATAGCATGAATGATGTAATACATGTTTTTGTAACAATACATTAATCCTTCACTATTTGGTTCAAAATATTCACAGTTTTGCCCTATTAAATTTCAATTATATAATCTTAGAAACAAAATTCTTCACAGTACTACCTCAATATAGTTCAAAACAACCTTTATGTACTTTATTATGAATAATAAATATGATGTACCAGTCTAGTTCATCTATCTAATTTCTCAATGTGGAAAATAGATAATAAATAATAACTCAAAAATAGTTCTAAATTGCTTCTTCTTTACCTTGAAACTTGTTTCTGATTTCTCAGCCTTATTCTATAACATTCAATTACTACTTCTTCTTCTATCCAAAAATTATTTAAGAAGACTATGTATAGATACTTCTTATCTCTTTCCAAACATTTAGTGATTTCTCTCTAACTTACCATGTGAAGAGTAAAAGAATTAAGAAGTACAATATACTATATTCTATTTATAAAAAAGAAAAAATTGGTTTGAGCAGGATTCTAAAAATGTTTCCCTACTTAACCAAATTTTCGAAATAAGAATTTCATCTATATTGTGACTTCATCTTCAACTCCACCTGTTCTTATTAACTCTTCATAATTCTTCTCAAAATATATCCAAAATTCTAAATTCATGAATCTTTATAACATTTCCTCAGTCTGATTCTTGGGTAAAATTCTTCAGTCTAATTTTTATTTCCAACACCTTAGTCTGATTCTTTATTAATATTTTTCAGTCTAATTATTTATTATGATTCTTAAGTCTGATACCAAGGTCATTTTGATGTTTTTTTATTATGATGAAAACATATGCAGACTGGAAATTTCTCATTATGATGACCACTTGTAAAAAATAAACCCTTCTCATTCTGATACCCTTTATCAACTGAAAGAAACTTTATAAACCATTGAAAACATTATTCCATAAACATGGTTTCAACATTTTTTGTCTTCTATTTTATTTATTTTTCCATAAAAATAGTCAAAAGGAATTAATATAAGAGAACCCCCTCAACAACACTTCCTCGAAAAATTTGGGTTCCCCTTGAAAAATATCTGAAAACTCTTAAGAAATTTCCACTTTTCATATTTTCCTCAGACAAATGGTCTTGCATGTGATGAATTGTCAGTATTAGCATATATCTGATGGATTAGTCTTTGTCTCACTCTAATTTATCTATGTTAACTCCAGTCTAATTCATCTTTACCCACCTAAGAAACAAACATCATTTTTTCTTTTTCTATTAACCCAATTGAAGAAAAAACAAAAAATTCTTTTCTCTTGATCCAATTTTAATAAAACTAAGAAAATATTTGTTTTATAAAAATGTTTGACTCTATTTAAAATTATCATATAATTTATTGGTCCAAAACATTCCTAGAAAATTATTTATTCCTTTGATGAATTGGTGGAATACCACATCCAATGGACAAGTTTCTGTACAATATTTCTTCCATATGGCCCAACTAATAATATGACCATATGAATCGTTAATCTAGTGAATCGAATAGTCTGATGGATCATAAAATCTGATATATTGTTTTAATCAATTCATTAGAAAAACTTATACTTTAGAAAAAAAACATCCCAATATTTTCTTCCATCAAAAACTTCTTCTTGTATCATAAAACATTCATGACTTTTAGAACATTAGTCTTGGAATCTCATCATCTTCCTTAAGGTACCAAACATATCTTATCCCTCATTCATTCATAAGGAATTCATCATAAGTTTCTCAAAAAAGTTATGATATTTTAGAATTAAAAATCAGAATAGAATCATCATATTTAATATAGAGAAGTTCAGACTCTCATAAACTCTTAATTATAAAATACACTCTCATTATGGACCAAAATTTTGTCTGAAAACCAACTTCTTCATTAGACCCTCTTCAGAACCGAATTCCAAACTAATAAACATTCTATTCAAAACTACATCTGATCTTCTTGATTGCTATTCCCTCTTTTATTCAATCAACGAATCATAAAAAATTTACAATTATTGATAATTATTCCCTCTTAATTCCATATTTGTATTAGAATTTCATCATGAATGTTATTTACCCACTTCACTCTTCTTTAACAACATATTTCTCATATTGATCTATTTACAAAAAATACAACAACAAAAAACTTTGTCCCAAAAATATTCCCCTTTCTGTATGTTGTCAATACCCCTTTAAAGAAACTTCCTTATTCTCCCTCTTTTTTTATGTCATCTCACCCTATATTTCTTTTCCATATATCTTCTACTCATATCATTTCTTCTCTACCTTATTGAAAATCAAATTCAAAGGGGAAACTAATGATAATATTTCTTAATCTTTAAATTTTGAAACTCTTCTTTATGAAAATGTAAGTATCACATAATTTTATTGACAAATATACTTTATTTCCACAACTCTAATTATACGCGGGAGAACCCGGTGTCGAAAAAAAGAGTGTATAATAAAGTTTATCAATTTTCTCCACAACACAACTTTCATGTAATACCATTTCAGTCTTCCATCATCATTCTCATACATGGTTACATCTGTGTAAAAAATCATATAAAAGTAACCTTCACCCATCTCAACAATCATATCATAAAAGTTGAAGTGTGAAAACACATCGTTCCAAATAAATATTTTTAATAACCACATTTATTTATTTTACAAGAATATTAATAGACTCGTACAATAACTTCCTTAATTTAACTCCTTAAATTCTCATAAAGTTAGTAAAAATGAATGAATATTTTTCTAATAAGATAAACCTCAATAGTTTCTTTGAAGAAACATTTAAACTGAGAGTCCTCTTTTAGTTTTGAATCTTTATTATTCTTCTCAAATTTTACATTGGATGTTTTTTCTTGTATCTATTAATCGTTCTCTTATTTTGTAACAAGATTATGTATATAATTAGTTTATTCTTATGAATAAGTTATGTTCTCTTTAACTTTAGTAACATTGTTTTATATTGAGTTATTAAAAAAAATCTTGCCTTTCTTTTCTATAGAAAAATAGTCAAAAAAAATTTGGTTGCATTCCCTTACTGCACAAATATCGTACATGTTTTCTGAATCTATTTGTTAAAATTCTCTTTATCTTCTTTTTTTATTCTTGTAATTTCCTAGACATGTCAACTTGTTCTGCCCAAATAACTATGCTCTCTTTCTTTTCAGACTCATCATGCTTATTTTTCGAAATGTTCAAATCAACCTATTAATATTTCTTCTATTGAGAGGATTGAATTTCCCTTAAATGTGTCCTTATATAATTCATGGGAAATTGTAATCAAAAGAACACTTTCTTTTGTAACTTTCCTAATGTCCATATTTGTGAACATGTTTTTGAACAACATTGTTATCTTTATTATGAGAACATTTTTTACCCCAATATTTTTTTCATCCTTCAGAATCTTATTATGTAATTCAGATTTCATTCCATCCTTATCTGAACTAAAGTGTTGAATCTTTTATTTCAGGCTCATATTTTTTAAAAACATCAAAAAATCCATCATTGTTGAATTTTTTAAAATACATAAATTTCCCAACATCCTTCTTCATTGAAACATCTTAAAGATTCTTCTCAACCAATGATGATAAATTTTTATCTTTCTCAGATTTTCCCTTTCAAAATCATTCAAAAACATCAGAGATAGATTTATTGAAATTTGTAACTCCTTTATCAATTTTAGAAAAATTTTGTTGGATAAGTTCCATATCTTCTTCCTTTTCCTTTGATATTTCTTAAATATGTTCATTGTAAATACTTTACTTCTAAATATAATTCTGTATAAAATAAACCTTTTCATGTAACTTAACTTGCACTCTAGGATGATATTTTATAATTCTTTTTATAGCACATTCCTTCTGCAACTGTCTAATTTCATTTTCAAGTATTCTAATATTTCCAAGTCCTTCTTTCAAATCTCTCTTAAAAGGAAACTCTAACTAATTTTCTTCTTATTAAATACTTTTAATTTCATCACTATAAAATACTACATCATTAACTATTGGAATAAACCATATTTATTCATCAAATTTAGTGAAATTTTTAGTTTCATCATTACTATAATTATATTTAGAAATGAAATTCTCCTTTTCGGTTTGGAGAGCATCTTATCCTTTCGTTGGGAGTAAGCTTTATCAGAATATTCCTTCCAAGATCTTCATGACCATATCTCTTCTTCATCACTTTATGCTTTATCTATTTCTTCCTTATCCCCATTTTGGGGACAATTGGAATCAAATTTCCTAAAAAATCATCATCCAAAAGATTTAATGGGATTTTTTTTGTTACACTTTCTTGTAACACTTTTAATATTTTTAGAAAAAAGGCATAGAAATTCATTAATAATGTAACATACCACATTTTCGGATTTAGAGTCAGTAACTTCTTCTTCTTCGGAAATATTCATAGAATTTATGTGATTGGTAGGTTAAAAAGAAATTTCTTGATCAATTTTATCTGTATATTTAATAAAATTATCTTTTATCATTTCATATGTTACTAGTGTACTATGAATATCATCCCAAGATGTTGTTTAAGAATATTTATCTTCTAAATATGAAACTTTGGCCTCAAAAAAATCCAGAATAGTTCTTAAGATCTCTTTAACAATATTTGAATATTAAAACTTTTCACCAATACATCTAAGGGTGATAATAATATCATTCACACATTTATAATAAGTCACCAACATATTATTGTTCACCCATTTTCATATCTTCAAACTTTAGGCTCCATAATTGTAACTTTTCCTTATTACTTTTTTGCTTCATTTATAAATGTTTTTTCAACTTATCCTAGATACCTTTGGATATTTAAAATCAGTTTACTCTAGGTTTCTAACATTCATAATGGTAAGAGATTAAATAATTCTTTTTCTCTTTCATCATTCTCAATATTTTTCTTATCAATGGAAGAAATAAGAGAATTCTCAAAAAGAGGAGTAAATCAAACTGTATCACCTTCTAGAACATCACATCCAAGAGACATAAGATATACAAGCATTATATCTTTCATTATATGATAGTTCTTATCATTTAGTATTAAAATCATATTACTGTTCACATAAGTTAGATTCTATATATATTATTCAATAAAGAAAAAAAGAGAACTGACCAGTAGATACCAATTTTTAATGCCCAACTAGAATCAATGTATCACTAAGAAGTGGGGTGAATAATTGATTCTATTTTTTTTAAATTTTTTGTTCTTTTGATATAAAATTTTCCTCCTTTTAATGAATTATACCTTTATTGAAAAACAAAACTGTTGACCTCACCTGTTTTGATAATCTCAATCATGTATCTATTTGTGTTGAAAATCCCAATTATGTCTTCATTCTCTATGATATTGTTAAGTATTGTTGATCTATACTTTAATTCTTTCCAATCTGTGATCAAACCAATAACACCCTTTTAAAATAGTCTTTGGAATATGTTAATCATCATTTATCCATGTTCATACAAGTTATAAATTGATTCTAACACAATCGGATGTGTTCTGCATAAAACAGATAAGTAATCTGCCTATAGCTACTGATAAAGAGCTACCGGTAACCAGTCTACCGATAGACTTAGTCTATCAACAGACAGCTACCGATAGACTTAACACAGAGTTGCCAATGTACTCATAAATATAGCTACCGATACAAATGTAGAGCTACCGGTGTAAATATAAAGTGCTACCGATGGAATAAGTCACTGATGGACGAAGTTACCGATAGACTCACAGCCACCGATACATGGAGCTACCGATGCATGTACCCACCGATACATGGAGCTACCGATGCATGTACCCACCGATACATGGAGCTACCGATGCATGTACCTACCGACGCATGGAGCTACCGATGCATGTACCAACCGACGCATAGAGCCACCGATGTTCAAGCTACCGATGCTGAATACCTACCGATCACTCAACTCACTGTTTGAATTTCTTTATTTCCTATATTTAATCTATCTAACGGTCATATCATACATTTTAATGATTTGTCAAATATCTGATAAAGGTTGTCGGATGTCAGGAACCCGTACCTCGTACCTGCTGAAAAGAAATCTCTTCTGTCCCCTGATGGGAGATAAATACGAGAAGACTACATACCAGAAAGCGCGAACGTACAAAGAAAACAAACAACAAGAAGCGAACCAGAAAAGTGCGGTGCATCCAATATACCAAAAACGACACAAGCACAAGAGGAAAATAGAGAAGCTCATAGACAATCAAGCATACTCGAGGAGTGTTCTGTGCATACAAGAAGAACTTCATCGACTACATTCTCACCACCTGTGAACCTGGAGCATACGACACTCTGTTTCTCAACAGAAACAAGAAGATGACTCAGACTCACTTCTAATCGAATCCAAAGGAGTCCAGAGCTATACTGAAATCATCAGAACCATCTCTAAACTCTACATCTCTTGTTCTGTGATTTATTACCATTCATTTCGAGCAGTGTGTGTTATCTGCTATATCTAACACATACACTGTCTCCTGAACTCAAACTGAAGGATCTGTAAATCCTTACAAAACTCTTTCATTCTTTGTTTCCCACGAAGAACTGTGGTAGAGGTCGTGTGTGACCTGGACAGCTGGTTGATGTTGTACTGTTTCCCACGAAGAACAGTGGTAGAGGTCTTGGACCTGGACAGTTGTAAACTGTTGAACCCCGATCCAGGGTGTGGATCATTTTTATATAAACTTTTGAGAGGACTAAGTCTCGGCTTGAGACTGAACCTCTTGGTTACATTGTTGTGCCATCTGTTTCAAAGTTTTATTCCGCTGCTAATCACTTTAAAACCAATACTGTTTTTAAAGATTACTTTGATAATTAAATTAGCAAGTGTTTATGTTATGTGTAGATTAGTAAGTTAGTTTCAAAAGATAATCACACACTCCTGTGTTGATTAACTGGGAATTAATCAATCCCTTGAGAACCTAACAGAATCTCTACATTAATATAAATTCACTACAGTTTAATTACTTTCATTATTTGGGGGTCTTTAAGACACTGCTTTTAAATATAGAAATTTTAATTGGTACTCAATTCACCCCCCTCTTGAGTAATCCACTCCGACCAACACTTGGTATCAAAGGTTGAAAATACTTTCTAAAAGTACTCTGCTTTTGAACTGTGATTTTAGTTGTATTTTAAAGTTCTTAAAATTTCTGTTATTTCTAAATTTTTATCTCTTTAAAATTTTCTCATCATGGACAATAGACTTGAGGGTGCTGCTACTAACCGGCCACCTTTCTTCAATGGAACTAATTATGCTCAGTGGAAGCTGAAAATGAAAATCCATCTAGAAAGCATAGGTTTTGATATTTGGACTGCTATTGAATCAGAATACAAAATGCCTACTACTGCTAGATCTACTTGGGATGAACCTACAAAGACTGCTTACAATAACAACTGTAAAGCTATGAATTCCTTGTACTGTGCTCTAGGAGATGAAGAGTTTAATAGAATTTCTGCATGTAAAACTGCTTTTGAAATTTGGGATACCTTAGCTGTATCTCATGAAGGAACAACTAATGTTAAAGAAATGAGATTGAACACCTATACTATCAAGTATGATAATTTTAAAATGAAGCCTGACAAACCCATTTCTGACATGTATCTCAGGTTCAACGAAATTGTCAATACAATGATCTCGCTGGGAAAGGATGTCTCATCGAAGGAACAAATTATGAGAATTTTGAGATGTCTACCTGATAGATGGAGAGGCACATCTGTCTCAATCAGAGAATCATGTGACATAGCTGCTCTACCTGTCAAGGAACTAATTGGCAAGCTGATGATGTATGAAGAAGAGCTTAAAGTGAACAAAGAGGAAGAAAATGAACCTGCAAGAAAGTCGGTTGCTTTCAAATCCTCAACTTCAAAGAATAAGGGCAAGGAAAAGCTTCAAGCTATAGTTGAAAGTTCAAGTGGTGAAGACAGTCCAAGTGATTCTGACAGTGATGCTGAGATGGCTCACATTGCTAGAAGATTTAAGAAATTTTATAGAAAAAAGAAGTTCTTCAGAAAAACAAATTATAAGGGTAAGTATGATCACCAAGGCAAATGGAAAAAGGACTGGAAGAAGAATGACAAATCAGATGATGTTGTCTGCTATGAGTGCAAGAGAAAAGGACACATTAAAGCCGACTGTCCAAAGATGAAATATAAAAAGAAATATGAATATAAGGAAAATAAGTTTAAGAAAGCTATGAAGGCTACTTGGAGTGCTTCAGAAGACAGCACAAGTGAAGCTGAATCTTCAGACTCTGAAAGGAATCGAGCCAACATGTGCTTTATGGCAAACACTTCTGAGGTAACTGCTGAAACTCCTGCTTCAAATTCATATTATTCTGGAGATAATTCTGAAGGTGATAACATGTCTAAATCTGAACTGTTTGAATACTGTGATATGCTGGAAGAGACATGTAATGAACTTAAGGATAAATACAAGTCATTAAAGAAACAGCATGCTCTCACCACTACAGTTAAAACCGAACTCACTATTGAAAAAGAGAAAAATGCTCAACTGTTAAAAGAAAATACAGAACTGAAACTGTCAAATGAGCAAATTAGAAAAGACTTAGAGAAGTTCACCAATGGCAAGAATGCTCTGACACAGATGCTAGGAAAGCAAGTAGCACCTAAATATACTACTGGTATAGGATACCAACCTGGACAAAGGAAAATTGCTAAAACTAGATTCATTTCTAAATCTGGACAGAATGAAGGTAATTTTGGAACTTCATATGTTTCAACCAGTTATATACATAGCTATGGATCTAATAAAGTTTATCTTTCAAAGCATGTCAATTCTACAAATTATATGAGACCCATTAGACAAATATGGGTACCTAAAGTGTTATTGGCTAACCTGTCTGGACCCAAGAAAATCTGGGTACCAAAATCATCTCCCATCTAAATCTGTTTTGTAGGGAACTTGCTTAAAGAGCTCCTGTAAAGAGACGTGGTATTTGGACAGTGGATGTTCAAGACATATGTCAGGAGACTTCTCTTGTTTCAAGAGTTTAATAAAAGTTGATGGAGGCTTTGTCACCTTTGGTGATAACTCAAAAGGGAAAATCATCGGCCTAGGCCAGATTGGTAACACTGATTCAATTTTGATTTCTAAAGTTTTATTTGTTGATGGCCTTAAATACAATTTATTAAGTATTTCTCAGTTATGTGATGATGGATTTCATGTTAAATTTGAAAATGATTCTTGCAAAGTTTTTGATTCTAAGAATGGTTTGGTATTTTCTGCCCTAAGAAATGAAAATGTTTATGCTGTTAATCTGGATTCTTTAGCTAAGCAGAATATTAATTGTTTGAATGCTTTTCATAAAGAATCTTGGCTATGGCACAGAAGATTAGGACATTGCAACATTCACTCACTTAGAAAACTTTCTAGGAAAAACCTAGTTAGAGACCTACCTAAGTTAGAATTCCCAAATGATAGAGTGTGTAACCCCTGTCAAAAGGGAAAACAACACAAAGTTTCTTTTAAATCAAAGAAAGAAGTTTCAACTTCTCAACCACTTGAATTGGTTCACATGGATTTGTTTGGACCATCAAGAGTTTCTAGTTTAAATGGGAAGCACTATGTTTATGTTCTTGTAGATGACTTTTCTAAATATACTTGGGTATATTTTCTAGCTCACAAAAGTGAAGCTTGTTCTTACTTTGTCAAATACTCCAAGTCTGTAGAAAATCTTAGTGGACTCAAGATTAAGACCCTGAGAAGTGATCATGGTCGTGAGTTTGAAAATCAAGATTTTGAATCTTATTGCTCACACAATGGCTATACTCATAACTTCTCTGCCCCTAGAACACCCCAACAGAATGGTGTAGTAGAAAGAATAAACCGAACTCTTCAAGAAATTGCTAGAACCATGCTCAATGAATATGACCTGCCTATTTATTTTTGGGCTGAAGCTGTAAATACAGCTTGTTATGTTATTAATAGAGTCTTGATTAGACCAGTTCTTAAGAAAACCCCTTATGAATTGTGGAACAATAGAAAGCCTAAGGTTAATTACTTTAAAGTTTTTGGTTGCAAAGTATTTATTCTGAATACTAAAGATAATCTGGATAAGTTTGCTTCCAAAAGTGATGAAGGAATTTTTCCGGGTTACTCTATTTCAAGTAAAGCCTATAGAGTATTCAATAAGAAAACCAAATGTGTGGAAGAATCTGTTCACATCAAGTTTGATGAAACTGATCCACATGAGCCTAAAACCTCTCTTGAAAATCTTGAAGAAGATTTGTCTATTCTGGACCTTAATGATAAATCTAAAGAACCTGTTATAAAAGTATCCAGTTCTGGACTTTCTCCAGAATCTGCTTCTGTTGAACCCGAACCTATAGATGAACCTGAAATTTCTAGTCCAACCTTTACTAGATCAACGAGGATTCTAAAGAATCATCCTTTAGAAGCTGTTGTTGGTAATCTGGATAGAGGAACACAAACTAGAGCTTCTCTAAGAAACCAGGTTGAACATCAAGCCTTTCTTTCACAGCTGGAACCCAAAAATATCAATGATGCTATCAATGACGAATTCTGGGTAATAGCTATGCAGGAAGAATTAAATCAGTTTGAAAGAAACAAAGTCTGGGAATTAGTTGAGAGACCCAAGGACACTTTGACAATAGGCACAAAATGGGTTTTTAGAAATAAAGTAGATGAATCTGGAAATATAGTTAGAAATAAAGCTAGACTAGTTGCACAAGGATATAGTCAAGAAGAAGGCATAGACTATGAGGAAACTTTTGCACCTGTAGCTAGACTAGAAGCCATTAGGATCTTACTTGCATATGCTGCACATCTGGATTTCAAGTTATATCAAATGGATGTAAAAAGTGCATTTCTAAATGGTTTTATAATTGAAGATGTTTTTGTAGAACAACCACCTGGATTTGCTAACCCCCATTTTCCAAATCAAGTTTTTAAACTTTCTAAAGCTTTGTATGGTTTAAAACAAGCTCCAAGAGCTTGGTATGATAGACTTAGCAATTTCATTATTTCAAAAGGTTTTACCAAAGGGATTGCTGATCCAACTCTTTTTATTAAAAGAATTTCTAAAGATGTTTTAGTTGTACAAATATATGTTGATGATATTATTTTTGGATCTTCTAAACACTCTTTATGTACTGATTTTTCAAAAAGTATGCAAAATGAATTTGAAATGAGCTTAATGGGAGAGCTTAAGTACTTTCTTGGATTTCAAGTATTTCAAAATGAAAATGGTATTATTTTGAATCAAAGTAAATATACAAAGGATCTTTTAAAACGTTTTGGTCTGGATAGTATCAAGGAAAGTGAAACTCCTATGAGTACTACCTGTAAATTGGATGCAGATGAAACTGGGAAACCAGTTGATCAAACAAATTACAGAGGTATGATTGGTAGTTTACTTTATCTTACTGCTAGTCGACCTGATATTATGTTTAGTGTGTGTATGTGTGCTAGATTTCAAGCTAACCCAAAAGAATCTCATTTGCTTGCTATTAAAAGAATTTTCAAATATCTCAAACACACGGTTAACTTAGGTTTGTTTTACCCAAAAGGACAATCCTTTGAGTTAATGAGTTATTTAGATGCTGACTTTGTTGGTTGTAAGTTAGATAGAAAAAGCACATCAGGAACATGTCATTTGCTTGGAAAATACTTAGTTTCTTGGTGTAGTAAGAAACAGAACTCGGTTTCATTATCTACTACTGAAGCAGAATATATAGCTGCTGGTAGTTGCTGTGCACAAATTCTGTGGATGAAACACACTCTTTTGGACTATGGATATGTTTTTAAACATGTTTTAATCAACTGTGATAACACCAGTGCAATAAACATCTCTAAGAATCCTGTATCTCACTCTAGAACCAAACACATAGATGTAAGACACCATTTCCTAAGAGATCACTATCAAAAAGGTGATATTTCTCTTGAATTTATTGGCACTGAACATCAATTGGCTGATATTTTCACTAAACCTTTAAGTTCGGATAGGCTAAGTTTCATAAGACATGAACTGGGAATGTTTAATCTCAACCGACGTGAAAATTCTCTCCGATGAGAAATTCTCACTGATGTGAAAAATTCTCACTGATGTGAAATTCTCACCGACGTGAAAATTCTCTCCGATGAAAAATTCTCACTGATGTGAAATTCTCACCGACATAGAATTTCTCACCAATGTAAGTTTCTCACCGACGTAGAAATTCTCACCGATGTACAACTCTCACCGATTTGTTTTTCTCACCGATGATTAACTCACACCGATGCAAAGTTTAAAACTTCTGTCTGCCGCCAAGAATACGAATCGTTTTATTTTACTTTATTACTCTATTTTAATCGTTTATTTGGAATTCTTAAATGATAAAACTAAGTCTAAGCCACTTCTTACCTCACCGAGCTCAAAATCTCTCATCTTCGAACCTTAGCACCCAAATCGACCAAGAACCCTAAACCCGCGATGGCAAAAACCAAGCTTCCTATCGTCAGAGATGAAAGTGCAGAACCAAATGCTAAGAAGCAGAAGACACAACATAAAGCCAGTATTAGTGAAGTCAAAACTAGATCGGGAAGGCGACCAGTGAATCCTCACTTGCAGAATAGAGACATAGTAATCGAAAAGGAACTGTGCGTAGAATGGCTACTGCCTAGCAAATCCTTAGTGCTCGACATTCTGGAAGACCAGAAATGGGTGGATTGTTTCTCAAATAACAATGGCCCATACTACCCGAAGTTGGTAAAGCAGTTCTATGAGTTTGTAACCTTTGAGAAGTATGAGAATGAGAATCAGGTAAGCTCTTTTGTAAATGGAAAAGAGATGTCTTTTTCTTCAGTAGAGTGGGCTGAGAGTTTAAAAGTACCACATGAAGGTGTCTCCGGGTATGTATCAAGAGCAATGCCACCTAGTAGTGACATTTTTTATTATGAGACCGCCTTACAAGAGCTGACTGGGAATGGAAATCAAAGGAAAGTGGTAGCTGCTGAAATGGATGGAGAGAATCGACTGCTTTTCAAATTTCTTCAGCATGTGTTGATACCAAGGAGAGGAGATTTTGCAAATCTGAGATATCAAGATATCTATCTTCTTCATTTGCTAAGACATGGTGTAAAAGTCAATCTGTGCAGATTGTTGATGCTTCAAATGGAAGACATGATTAGACCAAAGTCAAAGACCAATGCTTTGTTCTTTGCCAAGCTGATTTCAGTGATGATAAAAGTGAAAGAAATAGCTGAGTCTCAGGATGAGACAGTTGTAGTCAAGAAAAATTTCTGCATCACCTCGACTGTATGTAAGTATATGAAAATTAACTGGAACCCATGGAAGGGAGAATGGGTCAGTGATGATCAGAAAATCTATGATAGGTTTAATCCTGTGGATTATCCTTCAAGACCAAAGGATATGAGAGATCCGAGTCTAAGACCTGATGAAGAGGAACCTGCTTATAGTGATGAGACAGAAGAAGAAGAAGAAGAAACGCCTATGGATGTTGGAGGAGATCCAGACTTGCCCCCAAGTCCTGTTGCAGAATTGGTCTATTCTAGGAAAGGAAAAGTAGAGGAAGTTTTGCCTACTTATGAGGAAGACCAGTCTGTACCTCACCAAGAAGAAGAGGAAAAGGAGAATGCATTTGAATCGCCTGCTTCTGGTAGGTTAAGTATGAGTCCCTTAATTGGAAACTCAGCTATACCTGCTGCTGAAGAAGAAAGAGATAGAGAAGATGCTGTACCTGTATCAGAAGATCTTCTAGATGCTGCACCTGTAGAACTTGTGGTAGAAGATTCTGATGAAGAACGGCCAGCAGAAAAGGCTGTTGTGATACATGAGAATGCACCCATTGAGGGGGAGCATCAGTCTGTGCTTGGGAATGTTACAGTAGCTGTTGAGATTGGAGACTGGGTAGAAGACCCAGGGTTTATAGTCTGTGGATTGGATTATCCAGATTCTGACAATGAGATGTCTGTGGATAGACCAAAGACCAATTATGATCTTGCTGCTGAGTTGTTGCCAGACGAGGTGGTCAGATTTCATGACTTGAATAAGCTGAAAGAGGACCTCAAATCCAGTTTTGTTGAAGAAGTGAAGCTAATGGAAACCTCTCTTGCATCCTCAATCAATTCAATAATGACTACTTCTGTAGTTAATTTGGCCTCAGCAAGGGGATCTGCTGCAGCTGTCTCAAGTGATTTTGTCTCCAAATCAGATCTTGAATCCATGAAGAATGAGATAAAAGAATCATTCAGTGCTTCAGTTGCTGAGATGAAGGAAAGCTTTTATGAAGAAATGATAGTGCTAGAGAGATCCTTCGAGCTATCTCTGGCTTGTAATTTATCTTCCTTTATGTCTGAGCTTATGGAAGAAGTGAAAGAATGCCAGACTCAGTCTTCAAGAATCGAAGCTGATCTGGAAGCTCTCAAGACATCAGTGGTTGCTTTGGATTCCTATATGAGCTCCAAGTCTCAAGCTGACAAACACCTAGCCTATGTGAAGAGTGTAGTCCGCCAGTTTGTCTCAGTGTTTGAAAGTTTCAAAACCTCAGAGAAGGATCATGTTCAATTACAAGACTCTCAAGTTCAAAGCCTAATCAGTGGTTTGTCAAAGAGTTTTAAAGAAACTGTTTCCTTCTCTCTTGGCCCTCTCACATCCAAACCATCAGTTGACATGAACTCAGTTCGAGAAATATTGAAGGAGGAGATTGGTTCTATTCCTACCAGTGGTTCTGGGGACTCTTCAGAGTTAAGCCGAGTGGTGCTTTCTACAAGGGATTCTGCCAGAGAAATCATGAAGATAGTTCAAGATTTTATGAGAGAAGCCTCTGCCTCTCAAGAAGCCATAAAAAGCAAAGTGGACTACTACTTCTCCAAAATTTTCACCAAGCATCAACTCGAACACCACTTCAAGCTAATGTTGGAACACATGAAGCTCCCTCCAGTCACTCAAGCTTTCAAAGAACAAGTGAGCAAGCTGAGAGAACTGACTCCTGCCCTAGAGAAATTCATGGAGAACAAAGATGATTTCATCTCTGCTATGGAAAGAGGAGGAGGAATTATTATGGATTTTAGAAATCTGCTGCTGCCCTTCTTGCATGTTGATGCTAGACCAGTCATCATCCCTCCTGCTTTGCCTGCTTCTGCCTCAGCTGCTTCCTCAGTCCAGCTGACTCCTGTTCAAGCCATTCAAAGCCTCAAACCCATGATTACCCAAAAATCTTCAACTTACAAGCCTGACTCTGTGTCCGTGGCCCAGCCTCCTTTAATCTTTTCTGGAATTCCCAAACCTTCACCTGGATCCTCACCACCCGAGCATCCTTCTGATCCCAAAGGAAAATCTCACGTTGCAGATGCGGAGTGACCCAGTGGCCAAGCTTTTTGATAGGAATTCCTTTGTAATCAGTTTTTGTTGTACTTTTTGAATACTATAATATAGAACACTTTTTACTTCTCTTTGTTTTATTTCTCTCCTATATATCTATATATATATATATGCTTTCCCACTTTTTGATTATCACAAAGGGGGAGAACAATACCAGAGGGGGAGAAACTTTTTATGCGAGAATAAGGAGAACACAATGAGAAATATTTTCAATGGAGAAAAATAAGGCATAAGGGGAAACACATTATCCTTTGTCTTGTTTCCCTTTTTATCTCTGATACCTTATGTCTATATAGTACCTTATTATTTTTACCTCTGATAACTTATGTCTATATCATACTATTTCTATTATCTATGATGCTGTTTTCTCTGAGAAAATTGAATTCCATATTCTACTCTTTACTGTTATATTTTCACTATGTTAAATGCCAATATCATAAATTGTGATTATCAAAAAGGGGGAGATTGTTGACCTCACCTGTTTTGATAATCTCAATCATGTATCTATTTGTGTTGAAAATCCCAATTATGTCTTCATTCTCTATGATATTGTTAAGTATTGTTGATCTATACTTTAATTCTTTCCAATCTGTGATCAAACCAATAACACCCTTTTAAAATAATCTTTGGAATATGTTAATCATCATTTATCCATGTTCATACAAGTTATAAATTGATTCTAACACAATCGGATGTGTTCTGCATAAAACAGATAAGTAATCTGCCTATAGCTACTGATAAAGAGCTACCGGTAACCAGTCTACCGATAGACTTAGTCTACCGACAGACAGCTACCGATAGACTTAACACAGAGTTGCCAATGTACTCATAAATACAGCTACCGATACAAATGTAGAGCTACCGGTGTAAATATAAAGAGCTACCGATGGAATAAGTCACTGATGGACGAAG
Organism: Viscum album; assembly: GCA_963277665.1. Taxonomy (NCBI): domain Eukaryota; kingdom Viridiplantae; phylum Streptophyta; class Magnoliopsida; order Santalales; family Viscaceae; genus Viscum; species Viscum album. The sequence continues at coordinate 781,735,653 of OY728141.1, forward strand.
CTACCGATAGACTCACAGCCACCGATACATGGAGCTACCGATGCATGTACCCACCGATACATGGAGCTACCGATGCATGTACCCACCGATACATGGAGCTACCGATGCATGTACCTACCGACGCATGGAGCTACCGATGCATGTACCAACCGACGCATAGAGCCACCGATGTTCAAGCTACCGATGCTGAATACCTACCGATCACTCAACTCACTGTTTGAATTTCTTTATTTCCTATATTTAATCTATCTAACGGTCATATCATACATTTTAATGATTTGTCAAATATCTGATAAAGGTTGTCGGATGTCAGGAACCCGTACCTCGTACCTGCTGAAAAGAAATCTCTTCTGTCCCCTGATGGGAGATAAATACGAGAAGACTACATACCAGAAAGCGCGAACGTACAAAGAAAACAAACAACAAGAAGCGAACCAGAAAAGTGCGGTGCATCCAATATACCAAAAACGACACAAGCACAAGAGGAACATAGAGAAGCTCATAGACAATCAAGCATACTCGAGGAGTGTTCTGTGCATACAAGAAGAACTTCATCGACTGCATTCTCACCACCTGTGAACCTGGAGCATACGACACTCTGTTTCTCAACAGAAACAAGAAGAGGACTCAGACTCACTTCTAATCGAATCCAAAGGAGTCCAGAGCTATACTGAAATCATCAGAACCATCTCTAAACTCTACATCTCTTGTTCTGTGATTTATTACCATTCATTTCGAGCAGTGTGTGTTATCTGCTATATCTAACACATACACTGTCTCCTGAACTCAAACTGAAGGATCTGTAAATCCTTACAAAACTCTTTCATTCTTTGTTTCCCACGAAGAACTGTGGTAGAGGTCGTGTGTGACCTGGACAGCTGGTTGCTGTTGTACTGTTTCCCACGAAGAACAGTGGTAGAGGTCTTGGACCTGGACAGTTGTAAACTGTTGAACCCCGATCCAGGGTGTGGATCATTTTTATATAAACTTTTGAGAGGACTAAGTCTCGGCTTGAGACTGAACCTCTTAGTTACATTGTTGTGCCATCTGTTTCAAAGTTTTATTCCGCTGCTAATCACTTTAAAACCAATACTGTTTTTAAAGATTACTTTGATAATTAAATTAGCAAGTGTTTATGTTAAGTGTAGATTAGTAAGTTAGTTTCAAAAGATAATCACACACTCCTGTGTTGATTAACTGGGAATTAATCAATCCCTTGAGAACCTAACAGAATCTCTACATTAATATAAATTCACTACAGTTTAATTGCTTTCATTATTTGGGGGTCTTTAAGACACTGCTTTTAAATATAGAAATTTTAATTGGTACTCAATTCACCCCCCTCTTGAGTAATCCACTCCGACCAACAAAAACAATCATAAATCTACATGAAAAAGGTATTTATAAGTTTCACTACATAATAAGAGTAGCTACATCCTTGAAATTTTTTGGAAACAATCCAATACCACAAAATCCACAAATAATTTTTTTTTTTGTGGATAAAATAAGTAGAATATACCCTTAAAAATATGTGGAACTATTTTCAATACAGATGTGCATGTGACTATTCTAGAAAGAATGAAGTAATAAATGTTTGTTTAATAAGTAATTAAACCATCACTAGTTGGTTCAAAACAAGCCACTATACTCCTCATCAAAATATGCTTACATAACTTAAAAAATAATCTTATTCACATTCCAACCAAGCCGTAGGTAGAAACAACCATTATAATTTTTTATGGAAACTCATTCTGATTTCTCATTATAATTCCTTGATTTGATTTTTCAATATGGAAGACAAATAAGAAATAATACCCTAGAAAAAAATTTAAACTGATTCTTCATTCTCAAGAAACCAACATTTGATTTCTCGGTCTGATCTCATAACTCTGAGTTCCATATTATTTTTCTATCAAAAAACTTATTCATAAAAACTCTATCAAGAAACTTCTTATCTCTTTCAACACTTTCATTATTTTCTATGTAACTTCTCACATGAAGAGTAAAAGTGTTAAAAAGTATAATTTACTTTCTTCGATTAATATGAGAGCCAAAACAAATTTGGGTGAGCATCTGAAAATGTATTCCCTCTAAAAAAATATAAAAAACATGAATTTTATTTCCATTTTAACTTTATCTTTGACTCTTTTATCACTTATAAAATCTTATTTATTCATATCAATCATTATGAAGATTCTTCGGACATATTTCTTCTTCAATGTTTCTAAATTACTTGTTGTCTAATTCATTAATTTGATTCTTCAGTCTGATTCTTCAGTCTAATTCTTCAATACAATTCTTTAGTCTGATTCTTCAGCCTGATTCTTCAGTCTAATTTTTTTTGTCTTATTCATCAGTCCTACTATTTATTATGATACTAAGGTCATTCTGATGTTTCTTCGTTAATATTAAAACTCATGTAGACTAAATAATTCTCATTATGATAACCACTGGTAAAAATTACAATCCTTCCCTTTATGGTGCTTCATATTAACTAAAATACACTTATTAAAACATTGAAATCATTATTATATAAAAATGGTTTTAACTTTATTAGACTTTTTTTCTTTTCTTCTTCCATAAAAATCATCGTAGCTTCTAAAGATATGATCACCCCCTTGGAAACACTTTTGTAACAACTTCATGTTCCCCATGAAAAAAAAATCTAAAAAACTATTCAAACAATTATCCTTTTCTTCTTTTCAATATATTGATGATAACACATTCCTCACATTTGATATTCAAGGGTTATGTGTGTATTTGATTTTTATTATCTTATGTTTTATTTCTACTTTTTTATTCTGATTTTCAATTGATACATGAAATACATTCACTTATCAATTCCCACTTTAGAATTATTATCATTTTAAGGGTTTATTTTGTAGTCTCATTCTAATCTATATTATTTGTTCTTCAAATTTATATAAATGAAATTTTTTGACCATTTCTTAATAACCCCATTTAATTTTCTTCTCCTCTAGTCATTCTGGAAATTTCCATGTAATTGTACCGTTCTCCACTATTTGGTACATAAAAATATTGAGAAAATGTTTTTATAAAATAGGACATTATTTTTCCCTTCAGTTAGCAGACCTTTTTCATCAATCCCCATGTTTTCTAAAAATGTGTTAAAAATGTTTTTCACATTTAAAAATGATTTATTAATGAATTTTTTACCTATGTTTTACTTTTGAAAAAATGGTTTTAAAGGAACATTCTTTTCATTTTCCGAATATCCCACTTCTCAATCATTTTCCAATATAAAAGGAATGATTTTTAACTTGTATAACTTCTATAAAATTACCAACCATTATGACTGAAGTTTTTTGAGTATTATATTTCAAGTTTAAAATATTATTTTCAAGAAAATATTCTCCCTGATATAATGAAAATTTTATGTTTAAAAAAAATCCAAAAAATGGATTTAAAAATGTCTTATTTTTTCAAATTTAATTTTGAAAATGAAAAGGAGTATTTTACTCATGAATTCTTTTAAAGATATTTTTATTTTATTTCTCTTCATCAATGGAAAAAACCATTTTATTCACACTCAAATGGGTATATATTGAATTAATATCCTCATTATTATTCCTCTGGATGGTTTGTAATTATTTTTTCCAATTATAGTTCTTATATTCACTTTCTTGATTCATTTTTGTAGTTACTAACTTCCCAAGGAAATATTGACTTTTCTATGATCATTAGACAATAAATTTCCCTTAATTATTCACATCATTTATCATTGATATATTTATTTCTTAATCTATACATAAATTTTACATATGGTGTTATCTATTTAATGTTTTTTTATATATTGGAAATTATATTTAAATTTATATTCTTTACCCAATATGAATATTTGAGGAGAAGGAACATTATTCAAGATTCAAATTGAATATTTGATATATGAGGAATTATTTGGACATATAGTGTGAAACGACCCAAACTTTTGAAATGATATTTTTTCTTGAATAAATTTTTGTTATATATAATATAATATTATAAAAATATAAAATAAAGACGAACTAGCCAAATCTTATCACATTAAAAATGATTATTATATTAGTCAGCTACAAAACCATTTAAAGTGTCAGTCATTACAAATAGGAAAAAATATAATATAATATCTAAAATGGGAAAATATGGATCACCCTAATCAACTAGAATCATCACCCTTATGTACAATACTATCGAAATGAAATAAAATTTTATTAAACCTATCAACATTCTAATAAATTAAAATATAACCATAGGGGGAAACTGTAGTTTATTTTGAGTGAAAGAATGAAGTGGTATTTATAGTGTATAAAGGGAAATGTAACGATTAGGATTCAACCGTTATATAACCATTGGTGAAAAAAAAATTAAAATTATACCCTTAATAGATAATTTTAATATTATTATTAGTGTTTATAATTAGTAATGAAAAAGGATAATTGATACATAAAGAAGAATCGATGTCCTCAACCAGTAGATTCATGCTATTTGAATCCCATTTTTCAGAACTTGGGGGGAAGATAGATTCACTAGGGTTTTCTCCTAGCCAATCCCAAGATGATCTTCAATAGGTGAAGGTTGATTGAAATCTCATATGGTATAATTTCAAGTTGGTGGAGATTACCACTGGGTCGATGTTATTTGATCCAACCCATGAAACTACAACCATCGCACACCTTACCCTTAGGGCGTGTGTGAATATAATAAGGGGTTATGTGTGATGACGTTAGTTAATTAAAGTGTAATTTCTATCATATTAATAAAACTATCATTCCATAATTCTTTTTAAGAAATTTTTTCCAAATAAAATATATTTTTAATGGAGATAGATTTGATAAATAGATTTTTGGGCACAAGTAAAACATAAATTTATTTTTTTTGAAAAGATATACAATTTAATAATAAACCAACATTTTTTTGATAATATGTTTTTAAATGAAAGAGTCTTATAAAAAAGTTCTTTTTAAATATAAATGATAAAATAATTCAATAATGTCCATGGAAATTTTTATATGTCAAAAATTTTACTATGCCTTAAAAAAACTATTTTTAAATAATGAATGATTTATATATTTAAAACATAAATTTATAATATTTAGATAATTATTTTAATACGATATAAAAATGATTAAAATAGGTTAGGGTAAATTTAAGATAATTTTCTAAAATAATTTATTTTCTTGTGAATAGTATGAAAACAGTTTTGGGTTTTCTGTATGTTTTATGACTCCATATTTATTTCATAATGATGTAATAGTTAATGAACCAAAATAAAAGGCCAAAAATATTTTATTTTATAAATATTAATTATTTTAATATAATTTATTAAATTTCAAAAACTATAAGTGACTTTCCAAAGTTTAAAATGGAAATTTTGATTTTTAATAACATTATAATGTTGAACCATTACTTTTACAACCTAAATGAAGTATTAAAAAAATTCTCGTTTAGTTGGATTAAAGTATCATGAAATGTGACTCAAATTTCCAAAACCATGTTGAAAACTGTGGTCAATTCAATGGGTTTCTAGTTTCTAAAACCTAAATTTCCAAGAACTGTATTCAGAAATTATTAAATAATTCCTACACTCTTACTATAAATACCCAACATTTTAGTATTCCCCTTCATGCCCAATCCATACTCCATTAAGATATGGTGATTTTCTTCCCAATAATTCCCCCTAATGTGTCCTTAAATCCCCAATGTTCCAACCTAATGTTTTAGGAAAAATTCTTCAATGTAAGGGAAGCTTCCACTTCTATTTTATATTCAATATCCCTTTTTTATGTGGCATGTATTCCAATTTCAAAAATAAGTTATTTTTTTACACATTCTATTATCTTATAACTATAATAATATTATTTTATTAATGGGGTACCATCGTTCTCTCACTTTTTACCCATTTATAATGATTTATACCAGTCATTCTACCAAATTTAATTCTCAGATTTCTCGCTTTTACATGGGGAATTCTCTTTTACTTTTTATTTGACTACCCAAATTTCTTTTATTTTCAATTGGCATTAGAATAGATTTAAACATAACTATTTATTTAGTTATTTTCATATATAAAACTCACATTTACTTTCATGGGTTAAAAATGATGAAATGGTCATGGCTTTAAGCCCTTTTGAATGCCAAGATTTTGATAAAAAACCATTCATTATTTTCTATGGATTATTAATGAGATTATTTATTATGATATATGTGGATTATATGAGATTTATACATATTAATAGTATTCCCTTATATCACTCTAATTAATTGGTTAAACTTTTTAATCTCTTTAAATGATATGTTTTAGGATATATTGGTGAATAACCTTAGTAATTTTCATTTACAACAGATTTTTGACAAAAAATTATGATAAGATTAAGAATATCTCATTTAAATGTTGTATACACATTTACGTTTTATGATTCATGTTATTATTATTATAATATACTTTTATGTATTCCTTATAGTTATGCCCCATGTTATTATATATATATCTTAAGATCATACATTATATGTCTCTCCTTCTTTTTTCTTTACTAGGATTCATGCTCACCCCTTTCCTTTAATGTTTGTCCACATGATATGAGATGTAGTAAAAGTAACTTATGGTGAACCCATGAATATTTATTTCAAGGGTATTACAATAATTTTCTATGTTTTCATGTATTATGTACCTTAGTTATAAAAACTAAACTTTAAAATATACTCTATTTATACCTCTTAATGAAAAGTTATATTATAAAATGTAGGTATCCCATAGTTAGTATCAATGGATAGTTTAGTTTTTTGGGAAAATTATGGCTTGAAAACTTTTGAAAGAACGCATGGGATAATTCAAAATATAGGAAAATTTTGTGGTATTTTTTAAGGGCTAATGAAGTGGTTTAAAATTATATACATCCCTATTTGGATACTGCAAGTTGATGTGGCTCTGGAAGACATTTACCTAGGGGTAACACCCAAAAACACCACATTGAGAGAGAGTTGGTCAAGAACTGGTGCATGATAATCGGCCTTGATACACACCTGGTTTAACACTACTAGGGGATATATTTGGTTGATACTAATATTTTTTTAAACCCTTATAAAGGATATGTTGAAAATTGAATTAGTGGAGATTAATAAAATATTTAAGGATGATATTTTAATACCTAAACTACCTTTATAATTATAAAATTTATAAAAGTAACTAATTTCTCACTAAGGTTTTTTTATTTCAGAAATTTTTTTGAAAATAGGATGAACCACATAAATTAGGGGTGAAATGAATGATGCACTAACAGATTTTTGATGGTAGCATGAATGTAAAACATAATTAGTGTTATAAATCAACTCAATTGAGTTACAAATAATAACTTGAATCAAGTTGAGTGGTTGGATTCACCTCGAAGGGAATAAATTTCTGTGGAGTCTTTTATGCGTAAATGAATACTTTATTTTAATAGATCTACCAAACCATTGATTGATGACAAATGGATAAGGTCATTAGAAAATATCTTGTGAATACTCCCATGATTATAGAGATAGAATGTCACCTTATAAGTATGCCATGTAAATGGAGAATATGATCATTAGTAGACACTTCTTAAAAACATGAATCCAATAAGGGATATAAATGATATATAGTTGGAAAATTTCATGGGGATATTTTTCAATAAATATATCTCTTAGATTCAAACAAAAATGGAGAAGGAAATCCTTGAGCTGAAGCAGAAGGAAAATTAATTGGTGGGAATCTATGAGATGAACCATTCATGAATTGATCGATAAAACCATAGATTTTTATGGATCTTAATTTGATATATAATGGATTATTAAATGGAATAAAACCCCATATGTGAAAAAATATTGAAAATTGAGACTATAAAACTATTATTAGATAGTGGATGGTGCAATAATTTTTGAATTATAGTTTGGAGAGAAGAAATGGTCACATAGGACGAATAAGAAGAAGAGAATAATGGATCCAAACTCAAAGAAATTTTTTGATAATGATGGGTAAGAAAGATATTTCAACTTCCCATGTGAAAAAATGTGGGATGAATCAATCGGCAAACTACGTTATTGGGAGTGAAAATTTCTATAATTATCTAATAAAAGATAGTATATCTTGGTACTATAATGGTGAGGTGAAGACCCAACTTCTCAACACTAACAAAAAATAGAAGATTGTGGAGGTCCAATTGTATGTTCAATGAATCATGTGTGGAAATCTTGGAAACTTAAACAATCAATGTCCAAATTAGATAATAATAGAGGGAAACAACTATCAACCTCATCAAAGTCCAAGGTAGAAAGGTCTATCATTTCCTATCATGAAGTGTAAAGTATAGGCACCAAAGATGTGGTGATAGGTATACTCTTTATCCTCTCGAAGGTAACAATTACTTTTCTTATGATTTTTGTATGCATTATATTATTTCATCCACATTAATATAGAATATAGAATCAATCCCTGAACTACTATAAGTCAAATTATCAGTCAATAATCTTGTAGGGACTACCCTATAATCAATCGTGTATAGATACACTTATATTAACTTTGGTGAGCATAATCTAATATAAAATCTAGTATTCATTCCCATGGTAGAATTCAATTCAATACTAGGGAAGGAATTTCTCTCAAAGTGAAATGCTAAGATCATATGTAGAACAATGGAAATTTTAGAATTATTAAATGGACAACCTATAGGAATTTTTAAATGAGATATATCCTGGCCTGAGGTTTCTCTAGATGAACCTTCCATATCCTTCATTATGGAGATAATTAGTGAATATTGAGATGTAAATAAATGAATAGTTATAGATAATTTCCCTATCATTTACGAATAAATTGAAATATTTCCTTAAGATTTACCCAGACATCCACCAAAAAGTGAGGTATATTTATCCAATGAACTCATACAAGGATCCAAGATGATATTAAAGACCCCTTATAGAATATAAAATATGATGTTTTAGGAATTAAAGAAACAATTTCAAGATCTTTTGGGACGGGGTTTATCTGACTAAGTTTGTCTCCTTAGGGAGAACCTATTCTTTTTGTATGGAAGAAGGATGAATCAATGCAGTAATGAATTTATTATAGAGAACTTTGATAGATCACAATGAATAAAAAGTACCATCTCCCACATACTGATTATTTATTTGATCAGCTTCATAGGGATCAATTCTTTTCCAATATTGACCTCCAATATGGGTATCATCAATTGAGGGTGAAGAAAGAAGAAATTACAAATACTATCTTCATGAAAAGATATGGGAGTTATGAGTTTCTAGTTATTCCCTTGGGCTTGACTAATTCTCATGAAATATTTATCTATTTGATAAATAGGGTATTTAAGGACTAACTTGATATATTCATGGAAGTTTTGATTAATTATATTCTAACATAGTATCAAAGTCATATGTATCATGGGGATCATATAAGGGTCATATTGGAAACTAAGGTGAAGGAGAATATATTTTGAAAATTAAGAAAATGTGAATTCTGGTTACAACAAGCTACATTCTTGGGGCACATTGTAACCATTAAAATAATCTTAGTTGACCTTATGAAGAAAAATGATGTTGAGTAGTGGCCTCTTCTTACAATGGTAACTGATATACATAGTCTTCATGGTTTAGAGTATTATTATAAGAGGTTTTCCAAAAAACAAATCATGAATTTGTACTCCACTAAACATGATAAATTGAAAAGGGTTTGTGTTCATATTGAAAAACGGTGTGTGAGGAATGTTTATAAGAATTGGAGAAGAGATTGGTTACTATGCCTATGTAAACTCTACCCTCCATCGAAGAAGTCGTTGTTATTTACAATAATGCATATTTTAAAGGGCATGGGTGAATAATCATGAAAAATGAAAAAGTGATTGATTATGAATCTTGATAGTTAAATCCTCATGAAATAATTATCATATCCCTGACCTGTAGTTATCTGCATTTATTTTTTCTCTAAAAATATTTTGCCACTATTTTTGTGGGTAGAAGAGTTATATATACACATACCACTAAATATTGAAGTATGTTTTCACTCTAAAGGAGTTGAATGTTGTAAAAAGTATATGATTGGAACTTATTAAAGACTATGACTATTCAATTCACCATATCTTCATAAGAGAAAAAAAACTCACTAATGCATTAAGTAGGAAATATCATGTTTTTATGGGAATGATAATGATTCAAGGATATCCATTGATCAAAGACCTAGTAAAGTAAGACATGTGAATCATAAGGGAAGGGAAATCATCAACCCCATCCCAAATTATTTATTAACCATCATTAATAAATAAGATCAAGAAAACTAACATATAAGATCCTTTGATACAAAATAAGATAGAGGTTGTAAGGAATGAGATGTTTCCTAAGTACAATATTGATCAAGAAGGTGTACTGAAATTTCAAAAAATTCTATGTGCCCCATCCTTCATGGAAATAAAGAAGGTGTTGATGGATGAATCTCATATCTAAACATTCTCTATGAATATTATAGGCACTAAAATTTATAGATACCTTCATGATCATTATTGGTGGTATAATATGAAAAGGGATATTTTTTAATACATTTTAAGGTGCTTGGAGTGTTAGTTAGTGAAAGAGGAGTGATAAATTAATAAAGTGGTATTCCAACCACTAACCATACCAAAATGGAAGTGGGATAATATCACTATGGAATTAATCACTGGTATCCCAAAGAATATCCAAAAGAAACATTATGATGTTGTTTATAGTGGATCGACTAACCAAGATGGCCAATTTCATTGATATTTGGAAAGATTTCTCTCTTGAGAAAATTTCCAAGATATGTATAAATGAAGAGGTGAGGTTTCATGTAATTCCACTATCAATAATTTGTGATCAAAATATAAGGTTCACATCTAAATTCTGGTGAATTATTAAACCTAATCTGAATACTGAATGAATTTCAGAACAGGTAGTCACCCCCAAACTAATGGCCAATAAGAAAAAACTATTTAGAAACTTAAGGAAAATATTAGAACATTCTCAATGGATTTTAAAGGTGGATTGGATCAACACCTCATATTATTTTTGTTCCATAAAACAAATGCTTTGAATCGATTATTCAAATGGCATCATACGAAGATCTATATGGGATGTTCTGTAGAAATCCCACTTGTTGGGATGATGTTGTTTAGAAGAATTCACTTGGTCAGGATCCTGTACATGAGATAATAGAAAATGTTCATGTTATAAAATAACATATAAAAACTTATTAGAGATAGTATAATAGGTATGATGAAAACATCAAAGGGACTTGCAGTTTTATATTTGAGAAAAAAATTTCTATTAGATATCACTATGGAATATAGTCAAGTAGTTTTTGAATAAGGGGAAGCTTATCCCTATATACATTTTTACATTGATATTTTTTATCACATGGGATTAGTGGCCTATCAACTAAAACATAAAAATAGTTATTACCAAGTTCATGATTTATTTCTTGTATCTCTCTTGAGGAAGTACATAAATGATCCCTCATATGTACTGAATTTTGTGGTAGTACAACTAGAACATGGCCACTCTTATAAGAAGTATCTGGTGAAGATATTGTATTGTAAAAACAAGTTTATATGAAAAACAACTACCCACCATGTAAAAAAGTTTTGGAGGAACCATAGATATGATGATTTTATGTGGGAACCATAGGACACAATGAGAATAAATTACCCTTACATTTTTTTCAACTGATAAATAAGTTGAAATTTCGGGGGTAAATTTTCTTAAGGGGGGAGAATGTAACAACCTATCCTTTTAAATGATATATGTTTCCTAACTTTTTTTTTACCAGAAATTCCGATCCAAGCAAGCTTGGACCACCAAATTTATTAATAAAAAAAAGTGCAGAATCATCACCCCCATGTAAAACACTATATAAAAAACAAAAAATATTATTAAACAAATCATTATCTTAATAATTAAAAATATAACCTTATGGGGGAACTGTGTTGAATTTTGAGAGAAAGAATGGAGTGGTATATATATGGTATAAATGGAAATGTGATTTTTGTGATTTGACCGTAATATGACCTATAGTCTTATATGAATTTTGTTAAAATGAATTTTTTTCAATATAATCATTGAAAACTATACCATTGGTCGAAAATTTTAACATTATAATTATTGTTTATAAGTATTAATGACAAAGTATAATTGATATAGAAAGAAGAATTGATGGCCTCAACCAGTATAGTCATGCCATTTGAATCTCGTTTTTCAGAACATGGGAGGGGTAGCACAACTAGTGATTTACCTATACCAAGACCAATAAAAGATTCGACAAGTCAATCTTGAATGAAATCGCCTATAAGATAATTTCTGGTTATTGTCGATTACCACTTGGTCAATGTTAGTCGAGCCACCGCATGAAACTACAACCATCGCAGACCTTATGCTTAGGGAATATGCAAGTATAATAAGAGGTTACGTGTCCAAGACTTAGTTACTTTGAGTGTGATTTATTTTTTATAAATAAATTTATCATTCTAGAACTTAATTTTCATAAACTTTTACTTTATAAAACATATTTTTAATTCATAAGAATTTGATTAATAGATTTATGGACACAAATAAAACAAAATTCAATTTTTTTAGAAAATATATACATTTTTATAATAAAAAAATGTTATATAAATTATAATTTTTTAAATTAAGAGTCTTTTAAAACACTTTTATTTTAATATAAATGATAAAATAATTCCATAATGTCCAAAAAAATGTTTATGTGTCAAAAAATTGACTATTCCTTAAAAACTTCTACATTTCAATAAATAATTATTTTTTATATTTAAAAGATAAATTTAACATATTTTGAGAGTTATTACAATAATATAACCATTATATTTTAAATAATCAGGTAAAAATTATGTTAGGGTGTATTTATGAAAATTTTCAAAGATAATTTATTTTCCCATGAATAGTAAAAATACATTTTTGGGCTTCTGGTATTTTTTATGAATTAATATTTTTTTAATAACGATGTAATAATTTGTTAAACCCAATCCACGACCAAGAATATTTTAATTTATAAATTTTAATTATTTTAATTCATTTTTATCAATTTCCAAAATTATAAGTGATTTTCCAAAGTCTAAAATAAAAAATATGATTTTTAAAAACCTTAATTTGTGGAATCTTTACTTTTCTATGATAAAAGAAGTGTTAAAAATGTAATTCAGTTATGGTGTAAAAAAATATCATAAAATTTGACTATAATGTCCAAATTCATGAATAAAACCCATGGTTAATCCAATGGTTTTTCATTTTCCACAACCTTGATTTCGAAGACCTATATTTTGAAATTATTAAACAACTCAAAAACTTTTTCTATAAATAAGAACTCATTTCACCATTACTATTATATATAAATCCATTATCCATGAATTCATATTGACTTTCTATCCCATGGAGTCCCCAAAGGTATCCTCAATCCCCAAAGGATCTATCCTCATGTTTTAGGAAACACTCTTCAAGTTAAGGGAAACCTCCACATCTCTTTTCCATTCAAGTTCCATTTTTATGTGGTATGACATCCACTTTTCAATCTAAGATATTTTTTCCACTATTTATTATACCATTACTGTAATAATAATCTTTTATCAATTATAAACCTTTTTTCTCCCTCATCTTACACTTTTCTATAACCATGTTCTATAACGGTCATATTGATGAATTTACTTCTAAAATTTATCTCTTTTAAATGATAAATTCTCTTTTCCTTTTTATTTGAATACCCTAAACTATTTTAATTTAAATAGGAAGTAAACTAGATAAAAAAAGACTTCTGATTTGGGGATTTACATATATTAAACCCACATTTATTTTCATGGGTCTTAAATGATGTAATGGTCGTCTCTTTAATCACTTTTGTCGGCTAAGATTTTGAAAAGAAACTCATTAATTATCCTCTTTGGGTTATTAATGAGTGATTTATTATGATATATATGGCTCATACCAAATTAATACTTATGAATGGTTTACCCTAATAGTGTTTCAATGCATTGGGTAAAAAATTTAATCTCTATATATGACATGTTTTATGCTACCTTAGTGAATAACCACGATAATTTTCATTTATTACACCTTAGTGATAAAACTCAGTTATTTGATTTAGAATATCTCATTTAAATTTTGTATCCACATTTCCAAGTTATGATTCGTGTTTTTATTATTATTATTTTCCTCTTGTTTATGTCTTGTTGTTATTCCTAATGTACTTATTGATATATCTTGAGATCACATGTTATATATATCTCTTGTTTATTCCCTTACTGGACTTCATGCTCCCCCCTTTCCTTTGATGTATGTCCCTAGGATATGAGAAGTGATAAATGTATCTTAGGGAGAACCCATGAAGAAGTATTTCAAGGAATTTAGAAAAATGTTTTTAAGTTTTCATTAAATATGTACCTAATGGTGAATAAACTAAACATTAAAATATCCTTTTTTGTACCATGAAATGAAAAGTTATATAACAAAAAGGAAGTATTCCATACTGTTATTGGTGGGGCCGGACATTATATATCCTCACAATGCATCAGTAGGTCACATGATCCAAATCTATAAGCTAGCACTAAATGTATTTTTACCTATATTTTAAATTGTATTATGAATGGTCTTGATGGTAGAGGTACTATATTTATAAGAATTGACGTCTAGTAATAAATCATTTCTTTCATTTAGCATTTAGTTATTATTAGACATGATATTTTCACAATGACATATTCATTGGATGCATTTAATTCTAAGTTATGGAGTAAATGGAATGTGTTATCAGTTATTTACATTTCCATCTTGATTACTATCCATTAAATTTTCACAATTATAATACATATGTATTCACTTAAATATAAGTTTGTTAATTGTATAGAATATATGTTTAGTTTTCTACATTCCCCTATTGTTTATGGTTATTCATTTTTGATCTATTTTTCTATAATTAACCTTTACTGAGAATTTTAGATCAACCTTATTTTCTTTTCATTCCTAGGAATCTATTAAGTTTACTATTATTGATATGAAAGTACATTCTAGATGGAATAAATTTATTCTAAAAAAATCAAGATATAATTTTTTTTTCAAATGTAATGTAAGTCTCAAGTATATATCTATTTTAACAATACTAATAAACTATTCTATCCTTTGGGATGACATTCCTTGTACCTTATGTGAATATTATAAAACATAAACAAGCTCGAGGATAAATGTTTCATGATCTATACACCATTTCATTGTGAATGAATTTATTTAAAAAATATTAATCATCTTTAATTATTATTTTATGGATTTTTCCTCCAATATTAATTCTCTTAAAAAATTAAAAAGAAATTATTTTTATAAAATATTATGGAATAACTAATTTTCTATATTTTATAACTTTTTTATAATATTGGTTAATCTTTATTTTTTATGTTTTTTCAAACTATCACATATTCCCATTGTATGGTGATTTTTTATATAAATGTTTTCCATAGAAATGGGTATATTCCCTTGTTTTTTAAATCAATTTTCTAATGATCTTATAAAAAGGATTTATTATCTATGTCAACATTATTTAATGTTTCTTATACTTCACTAGAATATATGATCCAATGTAAAATATATATTATTTCTTAGGACACCTTATGAGTAAATTTTGTGGAACTATTTATGAAACTTGTTTTTTTCTCATGGGTTAAATAAGCTACTACAAAGTTATGATTACTTTCTAGTTCTTCTGATACATTTTATGGATTTATGATTATGTAACATTTGAATCCATTATATCCATGAAAATCATTGAGTAATTATATATTCCACATGATAAAAAAATGGTACATGGGTAGTTAGCTCAAGCCGAGGGGTAAATGGGTTGTCGTCCCCAACCCAAGGGAAAACTAGAAGTTAGTCTGAGCTCAATGGTACATGAATGGTTATCCCAGCCACAATACATTAAATTAGTGGTCATCCTATGCCTAATATATAATTAATGGGTAGATGTATCATTCCTTGTTGTGATTTATGTTCTAATGGGTTACTTTGACACTTTTTAGTAGATACATGCACATATATGTTCCATATTCTAACATTCCACAATGTATCTATATCATGATCACATATGATTGAATCATGAATCTTGTTTAATGTTAAGACAAATGAATTATTTACTGGTCCATTATTTCTGATCCATGTTTATTTAGGTATAATTATTCTTGTAATATGTTCATATACTCTAATAATCTTCTCATACCCACATTTTTATCTTATTCACACTTATGATTTTCAATTAATGATACACATTTTTACCCTTATTACACATCTGAGCTCACCCTTCATTTTGTATTCCCCATGTTTTGAAGTATAATATTAAGTATTATATGACTATAAGTTTAACATATTTGAACAGTATTTATTGGATATATTGAACAAATTTTTAAAATAATTTGGTTATGTATCTAATCTCTAAAGACACTAATCTTATTGGTTCTAAAGTGTGACTTATTATGAGATATAATGGTTATTCAGGTAAAATAATTTAATATATATGTATTTTAAGCTCTAGTTACCTTATTTGATATCAAATATTATGTAAAGATTATATTTATAGAATAAGATATTGGACTACCAGTCTAGGACATTTCAAAAACATATTTTCAAAAATCATCTACAATCATAATTATTTCATTATTTATCAATTCATCTAAATCCATTTATGACATCAAGGTTCACAATTATACTATATCACTAATTAATAAACAACTATGTCTCAAAATTATAATAGTTTATAAATAAAAATCATTACACTAATAAGTTATACTATAGTTTCAAGAAAATATTACACCTTTAAAAACTAAAATAATTAACAGAAACTGACCATTGATAAATACATTCATTTTAATATGAAATTTGATATTTGAAAAATATAATTCTTATCACGTGATTAAAATATTTATCATCAAATTTATAGGCTTTACCCATTAAACTCACTTGTTAATCATGTACTTATATACCATATCACACATAAGTATATCATTCTATTGAAATGATCCTTATAATCAACCTAATATCAATGAGTTTCTATATATTTCTAATGAATCTCCAATTATTAAAAAAATTCAAACAAATAAATTGATCATTAAAATATAAATGGGTAATTATGGCATTCCATTCATTAAAATTAATTCCTAACATAATCCCTATGTAAATAACACGTCATGGGCTGATATCTATGAAAAATAGCCACCATCAAATTATAGGGGCTTCGTACTAATCCAATATCTAATTATATGACAACATTACCCATTTTTTCAAAGTGTAGACACATTGGTCTTTATACAATTAAAAATAAATATGAAACACTAGATCTATGATGGTAAGTAAAGTGAAACCTCTAGAAAAGAATAACTGTTATTCAAGCTATAAAATTATTTGTCATTATCTTTAATAAACACATTTATCTCTATTCTTTATCTAGTGGCTATATAATATGTATCCATACATATTTAAATGATTACATTATCCAAGACAGTTATTGAACATGGGATATGGAATATGACAATACTATGATTCCTTTTCAAACATTATCGATTCTTTGAGCATATACCGACCAAGTCAATGAATACATTTAATTTCATTCACATTTTGGATGAGCATATCGCATTCCCCCCACCAGAATAGATACATAGATCATACATTCTATCTATTTAAAATAGTACACTTTCTTTTACTATAATCAATCATATGTCATACTCATCATGTGAGGGTATAAATACCATCTTAGTTGATCTAAAATCAATTAAATGATCACAAATATACTCAGCCATCCCCTAATTAAATATACCTTGAGGATTTTGTAAGAATTATATTAAAGCTAGCTAGTTCTCATTCTTGGAATATCACAAAACATAGGTAGTGGGGACTAAAAATATATACCATGAATCTCAATTATACAAAAAACATTGTGTGCGACTCTTCCTGTGGCCTTGATAGTGGATCATCTACTGTAAAAAACTCTTTTTGTACAAAATAACCATATTTCATATTCCATTATAGTAATCACACTCATGATAACCCAAAAATTTTATAATAACCTATAATACACCATTATTAAAATTAGCTATGGACAACTCAACGTATTACGTTGAGAGGTTAGTTATTAATTCACATTATGAAATTTAAATCTATATATACATATATTTATAAAAAAGGAAATAATTAAAGAAAATTACATTTTATTTCATATAACCTAATACATTTTATATTCCTAAAATATTTTAAAAATACTAAATTCCCATAAAAAGTTCATGTAAAACATATCTTATATGAAATACTACTATATCAGCCTTATGTTTTTCAAATATTTTGGGGGTTTGTTAAAATCATTATCTCTTGATATAATTCTTTCCACAAATCTATGATACCATCTAAAAAATTTCTCCCCTTAAAATCTAAATTGGGTAACATCTATTAAGAAATCATGTTTTCATAATTCTAAGAATTAGAGATCATATTCTCTATATTCATATCCTTTAACATATTCAAACATTCTAACTCAAAAATATCCAAATATTATACGTGAATTACTTTTATTATATCTATATAACTCTTTATAAGCACATCATCATCATCGTCATCATTTGAAATCATCTCGAATGTATATTTTAACTTGAAATAAAATGTTTCTATATATATTACATCTGAAACAACATGAATTATGGACACATTATATTTATTTTGACTAGAATAATATTATTTATATTGAATATTAACATATTTATGTCTAAATATACTCCCACAAGACTCTTAAAATTTTTATCCTCTTTAGTATGCCATGCCAATATACACAAATTCTTCTTTGTTAGGAATTAATTCTTACTCATTTAATTGGTAATATTTAATAAATATGTTATTGAATATATATCATATATTCTATTTTATGTGTTTGGATCATTTTTTAAAAATAATTTTATTCTTTAAAATATTCCACTAAATGTGATGAAAAATGAATTCCTCCTATTTTAACAAACACATGGATAGACACTTTTATATTAAATAAAACACATTTTTCTTTATCTATTTTTAAAGAAGGAAATAGAATATAAAGAACCAAAAACCATATATTACATCCCATATTTTTCATAAAAACTATTTGTTAACAAATAACTTCTCTTATCACATAATAAAAGTTTGATGATGACACACACCCTTTACAAAGATCCATCTGAGCATCATATATACTATTGAAATATAATTTTTGATGTAACAACACTTTTATTCATTAATATAATGCAAAATATATATTTATAATTTATTCCATATTGAAAAAATCATTTTTATTTACAAAATTTTAAAGGATATATTTGGTATGATATGAACGTGAAAATCAAAGAATTAATTTCAAAACCCCTAATACCTGAAATGGAAATTCTATATAATATCTTAAACTCATCCATGTATTCAGTATAATTTAATCATATGTAATCCTTAGACTTTATGTAAAACTCATAGATTCAATGACATTACATAGATACCTGAAAAAACATTATTAGAATCTCCATCTATGTTTTCTTATTTCGTTTTGAACAGTAACTCTCTAGTATTATCTATATAGTAGATTTACTAGGAAAACACTTAACCTGGTTCATCTTTCCTCGACTTTTTGAGAAAATAGGGTACTATTTTTTCGAATTAAATCAAATTATCTAATAATTCGCATAAATTAAAATCGACTAAATTTCATAGATATATTAAGAATTATAATATGCCTTCAGTATAAAATAATATTTGGCCTACCCAATCATATTGAGTATATGAAATAAGAATAATATTCAATTGGTAATTTTAAATATAATTTCATTGAAACCTTACGTGAACTATTCTATGCTTCTTATAAGAATACAAATTTATATCTTTGATAGCATCAACATTTTTTAATAAAAATATTGTTTCACTAACACATATATATTTTTACATAATATCTATTCATATGTTTTATTAAAGTTAATTAATCTTCCTAAATTTTGTTTCCCTTTTCAAATATTGATCTCAAAGTTAAATATGTTGGTGATGGTTTTATTTTTCAACCATAAAATCCTTTATCTTGTAATTATCTTGTTTTATAAAAATTTAATAATGAATTTTATTAAATATTATTCCACTAAAATGATGACCCCTTTTAAACTCACCATATCCATTTGTTTTTTATGTTCTTAATTTCTATAAGGAATGATTTAACTTTAAAATTCCTCAGACAACCTAACTATTTGGGTAGGAAATTATCCCAATAAAATAATATAAGATTACTGTATATTTGAGTGGAGAATAATTTTATAAATCCATCATAGAAATAAACATATCAAAGTTTATTTTGTATCGAAAATCAGAGGTTATCCTAGAAAAGTGTATCCCAAATCGAACAATGGGATTCTATTTCATAACTCATAGTGTTGTCCATTTACAATAAACCTTATGTAAGATAATTCATGGGAACCATGATATAGAAATACCTAACCCGTTGAATGATTAATTTCCTCACATATGTTTGATTTTAAAGGAATCAAAAACTTAGTATTATTTTAAATGTGATTTAATCTCACCATATCATCTCATGTTATTACTTATATGTATATTTTTGATTCTAATTTTTTTTAGTTTGGAATCTTATTCCATACACCAAATAAATACTTTAAAATAAAATTTTAGTGGAAACCTTTTACCAACTCATAATGTGTGTTACTAACCTAAATTAATATCCACATATATTAATATGTATCTAACTATATCACATGTATATTGTAAAAGAAATACTTTCAGGAAATGTATTAGAATTATATAAAATAGACAATCCATACATGGTCAATCATAGATCCATATATATACAACCCTTACTTTTCTAGAAAAGGAATAAGCATACTACCTATTGAGTAGTATGACCTAAATTAAGACACCCAATACTTTTACTCCTATATTTGGTTCTATAGACACATTTAAAAAAAATATTTGATACAAAAAGAGATGCCACTGACCCACACTATCAAATCTAGTGCTAAGAATATATTATTCTTAGACTTGTTTTGATACCAACATAAGTGACCCTAAAATAAACATCCATAACTAAAATATCAATAAAAAATATTGAGTTATATATATAACCCATACATTTTATATTTATATTTTTATTGAATTGGGACTGAATAATCCAAAATATTTCTAGTCAATGTACATTTTTTCTACTAAATAAAGGATTCATTATTTCCAATATTCATCAATATTTACTTAAAAATTATAAACACGTGACACCCATGAAGACATATCATATATAATACTCTTCTTAATATCCTATTGAAATGGAAACATAGGAATGATGAGCTCAAAATCACAATAATGGTATGATTAGGTGATAATAATATGAGATCATAAGTGAGAATAATATAAACTTTTGGGTACATGAACACGCCATAAAGAAATCGTACACGATAAAACATGGATCATAAATCATGAATCATAGCATAAGGATATTATAATAAAGAAATAAATATCATAGGATCATGAAATCATAAGAATATGGAATGAACATAAAACTTGGAAGTATAAGCATATTAAAAGCTCAATGATAAGATGACACAACATAGTGGGAAGAGTTCCATATTAGATTAGGTTAACTCCACATTACCTTACATATCATATCAAAATATATAAAAAATTACTGAATCCACTAAAGGGATATATAATTATGGGCCCCTCATTATATATATATATATGTGTGTGTGTGTGTGTATTTATGTTCCACCAAAGAAAATATTCATAATTTCATCAAATAAAATTTAACCCATGAGAAAGAAATGTGTTTGATAACTATCAAAAAAATACATGATAATATACAATACACATAAATATATGGATGTTATCATTAGATAATATCCCTAGATATGAATAAGAGACATTAAAAGATGTTGGTATAGATAAAAAACACTATTTTAAAAATATTGTATTATTAAAACATTTGAATGATGTCATGAATTGGTTTGTTTGATATCAGTGGTTCAAAATCTAAAAATAAATATATCATGATGGAATTTCTAGGGTAATACATGAAACATGAAACCAAATGAGATTGGTCCTTTAGTGTTTGAGAGTAAAATTGAAGATAAATTATTGAAAAAATGTATTAAAAATAATTTATATAATAGTTATTAAAATATAATTATATGTCACATCAAAAATAAATTTGAAAGGGGTGATAATAGGACATTGAAAACCTTGATTTTATTTGAATTCCAAACATTATAACCTTGAAAAAAGTATGAAATATTAGTAATCTTGATTGGAAGATAAAAATAAACTTAAGTTCAAGGAAGTCCATTTATTTATTATTCTAAAACAATAACAATTATTTATAAAAATAAAAAACCCAAAAAGAAGAATATATGTTATTTTGGAAAACCCAGGAAACATGAAGTGTAATCATTATTATAAAAAATGGTAATAAAATTGGAATATTTGTTCATGTAGAAAACATAAAAAATGATTTTTTCCACACTAATGTAAATAATGTTATTAATGTTCTATGTTGATAACATTATGAAAATTTCTTTTAGACATCTATAAAGGAAATCAATGTCAAAATAAAATGATATTACTCAATATTTTAAAAATATAATGAACAAGGACAAGGAGGAGAAATGTCCATTATAAAGGATTATAATTATTCTTAACAATATAATTTTTTCATAGATAATAAAATCAATCAAACTAGAATAAATAAATTAAAATTTGTAATTTACCTAGAGATAGAGACAAAATAACAACAAAAATAGTGATATTAAAAAATATTGTAATATTATAAGATTAGAATCATGGGAAAATATTTATGGCCCAACTAATTATAAATTGAGACGGTAAAACACTTAGGGATTTGGTATCATGTTATTCAAAAACCCTTTAAAGATAGAACATCAAATGAAAAATTAATTACAAGAAAAATAATATAATCGTGATATAATATGTCCAATATTCTTCATAAAAACCAAATAAATTAATGTAGTTTTATAATATGATGTGGGCCTAAAATAATAAAATTTCATATGAAAACCCTAATGATATTGGAATTATTTAAATCACCAAATTATGAAATGGTTATCATAAAATAGAAATTTATATCAAATTAAAAAAAATATATTATACAAGAAAAAAATCATTTATTAATAACACCATATAAAAGAAATCATATTTCACATTATGAATCATGTCTCAACGAATTGAAATTGAGAAAAATAACCTTTAGCCTAGATGCCCTCTTAGTTAGACATACTGTAAACTTATGTATAATAAACTAGAACTCAATAATAATTTATTTAAAAATACATTTCATGTTTAATTAATATTTTATTTCTTATTTATTATCATATATCATTCATTTATTCTATGGTTTTTTTTAATAGGCCACTTAGGGTTGTTCAATCTGTTTCTACAAAACTATTTACATATGTTTAATATGGTAAATGGTGTAAGAAATTAGTACCATTATCTCTATAATTATATATTGAAATAGTAATTATCATTCCTATAGAAAATTTTTTACATATCATTAGATAATCAAGAATATATTAAAATTGTAAAATGTGTATTAGAATTCTATTTTTGGGGTTAAAATAACCAAAATATTTTGTTCTTAATATCATGAATAGAATGGATAAAAATTCATTAAATAATATTAATCATTTCATATATATCAAATTTGTTCATTTAATAAATTTATATAACCATCCATTTAATTTAAAGATGAAAATTTAAATACATCATCCACATTGGCATTATACTATCCATAATAAAAGTGATATTTTTTTTATCGAATGGATGGGGGGAAGGTAGATAACAATGATTAAAATAAAATAATAAAATTTTACTATACTAATTATAATAAATTAATAATTTCAGAATGGTTATAGAATTCATGGTGGTATTATAAGAATAAATTTAATGGAACTAAAATTAGATTGTTATTATGATTTATTACCATAATATATGGGATAAAACCATTTCTATTTAGATTATGACTTTGAAGGGTATTATTTTGATGTGGACAGAAATTATTGGACTTGGATAATAGTATTTGGGATTTTTGTTTGAATATTTTGGTTGAGATAATAATATTTATTTATGAGGAGAAGTTTGACTGTGAAGGTACCCTTTTATAAGTGGGATTTATAGTTTAGTAAATATTAATTTATTAATATAAAAAATAATATTATATTCAATTAAAGTGGATTAACATTGATAAATAGTTATTATATGATAATTTAATGTCATGAAATCCATCATAAAATAATTTATGGTTTATTTTTTAGATATTTTCTGACTTTTCCTCTTACTTTAACACTTTTACCTCATTTTAGCCTTTACCTTGGCGACTAATTTTTACCATGGTAACTTTTTTATATTACCTAAAATTAAACATTCTTTATTAAATCATTTATATTGTAAAAATTATAAATATGAAATTCATTTTATCGAATTTCAATTTCTATTGGTGATAAAAAAATAAATTCATTATAAGTATGTATGATGTAATAAACTCAATTGTTAAGAAAAAATGGTTTTTAAGCATAACAATTATTATTTATGTCAATGTAGTTGAATATCATTGAAACCCAGGATATTTTTTGGTGTCTTATAAAATAAAATTATGTTCAATTTATTTTCATAACAAGCCAAGTACAAATTGATTCTTCTATTTAATTCATTTATGGAAAAGGACTAAAAATGCTTTTAATAGAATAAAATATAACATAGTTTCCAATATGTCTATCATAATTTTCTCAATTCAGAATATTACTTTCAAATTATTATATTTACGACTAAAATGAATCATTTTTTGGAGGAAATGTTTTCCTAAATTTACTTATCACTACTTATATAATAATTATTCCATAAAATCTACAGTATTTATAAAAACTATATTTTTTACTATTCACCTAAAAATATACCTTTTTAGAAAAATATAAAATATTAATCCAAAGATAATATTAAAAATATGAGTCCAAAAATATTTTTTATTTATTAAAATAAAATTCAAAAATATATTAATCTTAATTTTAAATTAAAACATAAAATGTGAAGAAATAAAATTTTTATTAAAAAAATTATTTTTAAACATCAAGTGTTTTTAATATTATTTCATATCACATACAAATTAAGGGATTATAAATAAATTTTTTTAAATTGATATATTTTATTAAAATAATACTTTAAAAGTAATCAATTTACTAAGTACACACATAACCTTAAAAAAAGTTCTTTCAAAAATATTTTATTTCAGTGTTAATTTTTTTAATCATATCTAATTTAATTTAATTATTTATCTTCTAAAAATTAAATTTCATCAATTAATAGGTTTTATAAAAAATAAAAACATCCTTTTTTATAATAATAATTGTATTAAAGGTAATAAAATAAATCATTTTAACTACATATTAATTTACATAAGGTATTAATTTTCTTTTGATTCTTTTAATGATATTTCATAGTTTATTCTCATTTTATGCTAAGGTTTATTGTAAAGTATAGAAGGTTTGGTTTTATTTTGTTGTTGTATATGATAAAAGGTATTCATCCTGATTTTTTTAAAAGAAATCCCATAATAAAAAATCAGTTTGCTATACAAAGTCCCTCAACCCAAAGATAAATTACCAGGGAGAGATCCCATTTCCGTCATAATTCTAAAATCCAACATTTATAAATAATAATAAACTAAATAATTCAATATAATTACATAATACAAGACCAAGTTATGTTTGAATGAAACTCAATCCATTTTCATCCCTCACATGTAACTCATTAGTTGCAATTATGAAAATATCTATAAGCACTTTAACCCTATCAACTAATGAATACAAAAAAATCTTTATTATATAAAAAAATTTATATCTATAAATAATAAAAAATTGAATAAACTAAATAAATTAACAATTAAAATATTTAAACATCGTCTAATAGAATTGAGAAAAATTCATAAATATTGATAATAATAAACACTTTATATTATTATAAAAAATCAATGAATTTTAGTTGAAACACTTTATATTAATTTCCAATATGAACACTTTCAACTAATTAATTATATATATTTAACAAAATATATGATATTAATTAAAATATAATAATCTATACAAAAACTTTATTTTGAAAATTCGTTTACATAATCAAAATTTCACATATTTTTATTATTTAATAGTAAAAAACACATTTTGATGGTGTTTAAGTAATTTATAAAATAAGGATTTAATTTTGAAAAAAAAAATATAAATAATTAATAATTAAATATAAAATCCTTTATGTTTTTCCCTTATTTTATAATTTATAAACATTTTATAAATATAGAGTTATAATTTCAATATAAATTTTTTTCTTATTTATATGTCATGCTATAAATTTTTAGAAAAGTTATTTCATTTTTTAATATTTAATATTTATACCATTGGTAATGTTTATTAAGCATCTTGGGGTATCTTATGAGTCATAACAACATTGTATTAATCTCTTTCTTTGGTTTGTAGGTTCTACCTTTATGGTGGAAGTTTTTTTGTTTATTACCTCCCTTTTCAGTACAATCTTCCCTCATTATTCTTTACTCTATCTAGTTATTTTCCATCTCCCCTACTATCAAGGAGTTCTTAAACATCAAGTTTCATTAAAATAAACCCATCATGCATTCCTTCTCTTTTCAATTTATGAATGAATTCTTGGGAATCTACAAGATAGGTATTTGAGAAGATGTTTCACTAGTGAAGGTAGCATGGTTTGTGGTGAAAACCATCCTAGGTGTTGATGTTGTATGGAATTGGTTTTATTGTTTTTTGTGAGGTTGGCTATGATGGTCATGTTTTAAGAGGCCCTAATCTCAATTAAGGTGATTGAAAGTTGTGACTGTTGTAATGTACTTTAGTCGGTGGTATTATACTATTTGGATGATGCCATTTGTGATGATGTTTTTTTTCTCTTGGTGTGGTCCAAGGAAGTATTGGTGGATGGAGATGTAGACTCATTGATTGTCAGGATTGATGTCGGCTGGAGATTTAGAATCCACTTAAAATTTGGGGTGATGATGTAACCTCCTGGTTCCGGAAGCCACCCAAAGGCACCCCATACCTAGTTGGTCACATGGCCTCAATGGAATTTCCACAAATGCCAGAGGCTGCCGACTAGCAGTGAGGGAATTGGGTGTGATAGTGGCGAAACTATGCCCTCATTGGCAGAGTACACAGTGAATGTAAAACAGATAAATACTAGCTGAAGCAGTAAAAGTACAAAATGACAATAAACAGCAGAAGACTGATAAATAAATAACCATAGCACATATATAAAATGATACATGATATATATCTCTAGGAAAGCATCCAAACAAGTCACAATGCTGAATTCAGTACTAATCCAAAGTACAAAATAAAAACAAGTAAATAACTCCTCAGCATTGCAAGCCATAGCTTGGTCTCATGCTCTCTAGCTCCATAGCAATCAAGTACCTAAAGTAGAAGGGTGTTTTCCCTTATCAATACCTACAATAATATAATCTATTTCAGTCCAAAAGCAGGATCCAAACAGGGTGTGAGACTAATCCCAATAGGCAGCCACCAAAATATTTGTGCCTAATAGTCAGTGAATATATATGGTAGGAGATAAGTAAAAGAGCAGTAACAAGGAAGTGCTCGGCAGTAGAAAATTCCATAGGTTCAAAGCATTCAATTTCACATATCAAATAAGTAGCTAATCAAAGTAGGTAACCCTATGCGAAGTACACACAACCTATCCCCTCTGGTTCAATTATAAGAATACAAAAAAGACTCTCTGAGGAAGCTTACATGGTCAATTCCCCTTAAATTCCAAAATGGCTAAAGTCTCTCTGACGAAGATCACACGGTCAATTCCCCTTATAGTCAAAATTTATTTAAGACTCTATGAGGAAGCTCACATAGTCAATTCCCCTTATTGTCTTCTACATCACATTCTCACGAAAATGTGTATGTCAAACGAGCATTGAAATGCAATCCTTCCCAAGTAAACCTCAAGAACTATTTGGCTAAATATTCTATATCATATCATGCATGTTAGAATACAAACACTCCACCCTATAACACTAGTCATGGGAAAAACAGGCAAGGTAGCCAAACAGGCTAAGCAGGAGCAAATAGTCGTAAAGAGAACATGCATGGTAAAACACTTCCAAAACATAGAAATCAATCCTATTCACATCCAATTAACCTCTACTCAAGCATACAAGAATGGAAGACAATTAACAGGGGTAAAACGGTAAATAAATACCCCATTCAAGGGTATTGGAATAAATTGCACATATTACTCAAAGACTTTCAACGGAAAGGCACAAACCACCTACCTCGGTGTTGTAGGGTCGTTATACTTCAGTGTCGGCCCTTGGATTGACCTAGAACGTGGTAGATCTATAAAAACATCTAAAACGTTCAAACCGCGATATCTCACGAGAGAGGAGAAATCAGAAAATGGTGTTCAAGAAGAAGGGTGTACTCACCGATGTGATTCCAATGCAATTGATGGAGTTTGTTTCGAAGAACGGATGCACGATCAGGGGCACGGCGAAGATCTGTGCTGTATGGACACTCTCAGTCGAATAAGTTTAAGAAGAATATGTTTCTGTCAATAAGACATGACCTTGGTGCGTTTAATGAAAAAAAGAAAATACATGGCATGTACTTTTGAAGTACATCACGTGTACTTTCCCTTACCGAGCCCCGCATTAGGCAGCCTCCAGGTTACCATGGGTAGTCGTGTGCAAGGGCACTACATGGCCCACAAACATCTACCCACGGTAACCTAGTACACAGTGTGTACATATAAATTAATGAGTGTGAACGTAAAAAAAATTCAGAAACCCCACTTTTTCCTTAAAAACACCAAAAAAATAAAAAATAGATAAAAATAAGATTCGGGTTCTTACAAACTACCCCCTTAAAGAAATTTGTCCTTGAATTTCCATAGCAAGGAGGTGCAGAAAAAGAATTCACGAACAACTCTAGCCACTTATATCGTACATCAGCCTCCCTCTCCCAAGTCTCGTCTTCTACTCGCCCATGCTGCCATAACACTTGTACTAGAGGAACAGACCGGCCATGAAGAACCTTCATGCTTCGATCAAGAGTCTGGATAGGATGCTCCTCGAATAATGCGTCCACCTCAAACTCGACTTCCTCAGGTTGGATATTTTGATACGGGTCTAAGAAGTAACATCGAAGCTGACAAACGTGGAAGGCATCGTCCATAGCCTGGTACCTCTGAGGTAACTGAAACCGATAGGCAACCAGTCCAACTCTCTCCAACACCTCAAATGGGCCGACATACCTCGGCGAAATCTTACCATGTCTCCTAATCCTTCTGTGTCCCAACCTCGGTGTGAGATGCCGAAAAACCTGATCTCCGACCTCGAACTCCACAGGTCATCTTTGTCGATCAACATAATACTTCTATCGAGATCGTGCAATATCCATCATCTTCTAAATCAAATCTATCTACTTCATGGTCTCCTGGACAAGACGAGGTCCCAGTATAGCTGACTCTTCTGCCTCCATCCAATATAAGGCTGATCGGCATGACCTACCATACAAAGACTCCTAAGGTGCCATTTGAATAGTTTCTTGAAAACTATTATTGTAGGAAATCATCAAAAGAGGTATTTGATTATCCCAAGAACCTCCAAAATCCAGAATTCATGCTCGGAGCATGTCCTCAAGCACCTAAATTGTATGCTCAGATTGGCCATCTTTCTGTGGATGGTATGCTGTACTGAAAAGTACCTATGTACCCAAAGTCTTTTGAAGCCCCTACCAGACCCGAGAAAAAAAACATGCATCCCTGTCTGAAACAATGGAGTGTGGAACTCCATACAGATGTACAATCTCTCAGATGTACAACCACCCAAACCCATCAACACTGAAGGTATCCTTGATCGGAAAAAAGTGTCCATCCTTCATAATTCTATCAATCACAACCCATACTGAATCATTCCCCCAAGGCGACCTCGGCAACCCTATCACAAAATCAATCGTGATGTCGTTCCACTTCCACTCAGGAATGGGTAACTGCTATAAAAGTCCTGCTAGTCGCTGATGCTTCGCCTTCACCTACTGACCGGTGCAACACATCATGACGAAACCAGCAACATCCCACTTCATACCTGGCCACCAATACTGATGGTGTAGGTCAAGATACATCTCGGTGACACCAGGATGGACTGCCCAAACTTTGGAATGAAATTCTTGCATCATCTCTTCGTGTATGTCTATTGGAACCCAAACGCATCCTTGAAAATGCAAGATCTCATCCCCACCTATGGTCTATTCAAGAATGGGGTCCTTTCCTGAAATGATTTCCCGTAGAACTTTTCCTTATAAATTTAATAACTGCCTCACTCGCACTTGATCAATAAGATTAGAGGTAACAGCTACAGAAGAAATAACTGTCTGCCCATGTCTGTCGTGCACCTCCAAATGCATCTCAGAAAACAGAGCCATAAGCTACCACTCACTATTGTCCTCTGAAACTGCTTGTATCTGAGTCCTACTATTCAATGCATCAGCCACTACAATACCTTTCCCCAGTGTATTGGCATGATCAAAGTCAAATGATTGAAGGTACTCAACCCACCTTCGTTGTCTCAAATTCCGATCATGCTGAGTGAAGTTGTACTTGAGACTTTTTTGGTCGGTGAAAACCAAAAAAATCTCTCCTTGAAGATAATGTCTCCAATAGTGTAAAGCATGAACAATAGTAGCCAACTCGAGATCATGCATCGGGTAATTACTCTCATGTGGTTGAAACTATCGAGACCCGTACGCAATGACTCCTTCTCATTGCATAAGCACTGCTCCCAACCTGATACCTCATGCATCACAATACATAGTATAGCTCTTGCACAGCACTGGAAACACTAGTATTGGTTCTGAAGTCAACCTCCCTTTCATCTCCTGAAAGGCTGACTCACAAGAATTTGACCACAAGAACTCTGAACCCTTTTTAGTCAAACCCATCAGTGGTGCTACTAAGAATGAAATGTATTTTATGAAACTTTTATTTTTTCTAGAAATCCGTAGAAAACTATGCACCTCAAAGATTTTCTTCGGTTGTTCCCAAGAAACTACTACTCTAAATTTCTCTAGGTCTACTTGCACTCGTGTCTCTGAGATAACATGACCCAAGAAGTGAATATGATCTATCCAAAAGTGGCATTTTGAGAGCATAGCATATAACTGATGCTCTCTCAATGTACTCAAAATGATCTCAAGATGTGTGGCATGGTTGTTTCGAGTGTAAGAGTACACCAAGATATCGTCCACAAAGACAACCAAAAAAGAATCCAAGTATGTATGGAACACTCGGTTCATCAGTGCCATGAAAACTACAGGCACATTCGTGAGACCGAACGGCATAACCACATACTTGTATAGACCATACCTTCTCTGGAAGACTGTAAGAGGTATATCAAATGGTCTAACGTGAAACTGATGGTAACTGGACCTCCAGTCAATATTCAAGAACTCCGAGGCTCCTCGAAGCTAATCAAAGAGATCATCAATCCTAGACAAGGGATATCAGTTCTTGAATGTCAACTGTTTCAACTTCCAATAATCCACACAAAGTCTAAGGGTACCATCCGCCTTCTTCGCAAATAGGACAGGTGAACCCCAATGAGATGTACTCAGTCGAATGAAACCCTTATCTTGCAACTTCTATAAGCTCAATAGAAGGAGGAATTGACACTGATGCCACCCCTGGCACAAGCTCAATAGAAATGTATACTTCACGCATTGGAGGAAAACCTAACAAATCTTCTGGAAAGACATCTATGAAACAATCCACCACTAGAGGAAAGTCTATATTTGAATTCCCTTGGTCATCCAGATATAGACTAGCAATCTAGGCTATGACTCCTCCCAACCCATGATGCTCAGGTCCTACTCTGCTCGCCTAGAAATACCATTCACCCTTGTGGAGAAAATATCCACCCTCTGGTGACGTGAAACCCACCCTACGACGATAGCAATCGAATACTTCCTTGAAGGGAACTAACCAATCCATTCTGAGAATGATTTCATAGTCTTTTATCTCTAGGACATAGAGGTCCCATAAGAAGTGACACCCACCAAACTCTAGAGGGAACTCCTTGCACAAAAGTACCCTAGCCATTCTAGTCCCCAACGGAGTGTCTTGCATCAAGATATCACCAGAAGAAAAGATACTGAGGCCAAGGATCTCCACAATAGCAACAGATATAAATCTATGGGCAACCCTTGTATCGAAAAGAGAAAAAACTTAAACTGAGGCTACTAAGATCGAACCTCAAACTGTAGAGGGTCTGGGATCCTACTCATGTTGGGTCTCCTCCACTGCAAAATTCTAGCCTACACCATGGCCATGTGACCCTACCAATCCAATCTCAGCTGATCCACCCTACTATCACTGAAAGACTGGAGACTGACTACCACGACCCCGACCTCCACCACATCCTGAACATCCAGAAGAACTCATGTTCTCTGACTAAGGAGTAACTAGTGGTGCTACTCCTAAATGTGGATTCATAGAAGAACCCTTATCAGCAGGTTCTGGTGAGAAGATCTGACAGAAGCACTGAAGATGACCCATCTTGCCACAAGATTAGCACTCTACTAGGTCTTTCAGGCAATGTGGCCTCGTATGACCCATATTCCTGCACTGGTAGCACACCACCTGGATAGAAAAATATGCATCCCGCCTACTCTAATCTCCTCATGCAGTCTCCCTACGGTGCTTCCTGCTATCGTCCGGTGAAGCACTAACCTTGGATGTTGAACCGCCATGGCCCACTACTCCAGAATCTCTCAGATTGCACTCTGTGATCAGTGCCTGGTTGACAATATAGGATATCGAAGTAAACTTGAACTTGTTCACCGGGGATTGGATATCCTGCCTAAGTCAATCCTCAAACATCCATGCAAGGAACAACTCATCTCCCCCTAGAAAGAGTGTAAAGCACTGCAACTCGGTGAAGCGAGAATAATACTCCATAACAGAAAGAGTACCCTGCTCTAGACTCATGAACTCTCAGGCACAATCGGCCCTCAAGTTCACCAGATAGAAGTGATCGTAGAAGGTCCACTAAAACTCATCACAATATGTATTCTGCTGGCATCTCGCCTATGAGATCACATCCCACCACCTCTTAGAGGAGTCTCGAAGCATGTAGGTAGCGAGCTTAACCCTCCTCTCTGGAGGCATCTCTAGATTCTCGAATATTGTCAACGTGGATTATTTCCACGACTCTATAGCCTGGGGTCCTCCATCCCCTGAGAATGTGGGAGGATGCTCCTGCTGAAAGACCTGTGTCAGTTCTTCCATCGACGGGGTAAGAGGCGGCACTCCCTGGAAGGTCTGCATCATCCTCAGAAATCCCTCCCTGAACTGTGCATCAGCACCTGTGTCAGGTATAACTACTGGTTCAAAGGCTACCACAACTGGAGGATCTGTAATAATTCCTTGATCAGCCATATCCGGCGTCTGATCACTGACCTGTAACTGGTGGACAACCGGAGGACGTCTCGGTGGCATGACTCTGCAAGGTCAAACGCACACCATAGATCAAGATTATCATGGACTGAAAACTGAAGGTACAAGAAGAAAACATGAGAAATAAAGCATTCAAGTTCGAAAAAACATGCCTACACGAAGTGTATGTCCCCTACATGGCGTGTTTCCTTAAGCCATTCACATAGGAATGTACTCCAGCCACAACTGGTCGTGTAACACCCCAAACACACGGCGTGTTGTCCTTACACACAACAGATACTTGAATCCTTTTCCCCAGCTCGAGTCCCCTTACACGACTAACCCACACGGTTATCCTACAACAAAACTACATGACATGTTTGTGCCAAAAACAACATGTACTTAACGAACTTCACCAACCCGTGTTGTTAGTGACACAGCAGGATACATAGCTCACACAACATGGCATGTTCCAGGAGGACACAATGTGTATAAGAAGAGACTCCACCTACCCGTGTTGTTAACTACATGGTCGGTTGAATGGTTTACACTACACGGCATGCACAAGATTGAAACAACATGTATAACTTATGTTTTCATCATCTGTGTCATTAGTCACATGGGCGGACGCAAGGTCTCTACACACGATGTGCAAATCCGGTACACGGCATGTCCTACCAAGATTTCCCAGCCCCATGTCTCATTCCATATGGCATGTGACACAATTAGAGACTACATGGCATGTACATAGAGTACAAGGCGTGTAATTAAGAAAAACACTTCCTTCCTGAATAGAAGGACACACGGTGTGTGTTTATAACTACACAGCGTGTATTTTATGTTTTTTCAAACAGTAAGCCTCATAAAATATTCAGAAACCCCAGAAAAAAATTTAAGTACAAAATTCTGATCTGTGAGGGCCCATACTCACCACGAATCAAAGTTTTCAGTCTTATACATGTTATAAACAAGGGTAACAGTACAATGATCTACAAAACTCTGGTTCATGAGGGCCCATAACACCTCAAGAACCAATGTTTGGATTTCATCCAAATAAAATGTTACACAAACAATACCTTATCAAACAGTAGGTATTTTATCAATTCATCTATCACAACAGCATGAATATCTAGCACAACAACTATTACAACAACATGAATTCACTAATGCACCCTAACTGACATGCCAAGAATGCATGACATGTGAATTATATCAAGTGCATATATGATGCATGAGATGGAATACCCTCATCTCATCAGGTTGCGATAGAAATAGAACCTCAATAATATCAACGGTAACAGCACAAGGCATTTCGATCACCTAACGGTGAAAATAAAATCAACCATAAAATTGAAAAACCATAAAACTCCAATAAACAAGGTAGATTGGATTTTCCATGTACATAGGTTAGCTACTCCCAAGCACACCTTATTACCAAGAACCTATTCCATCATATCCCTTGCTATAGGTTCCAAATAGTAAATCAAGAAGAAAAGAAAAACCGCCACTAATACCACTTTGTAACATCCCTATTCAGAAAGCCACCCAGAGGCACCTCGTACCCAATTGGTCACATGGCCTCAAGTTTATTTACCCAAAAGCCAAAGGCTGGCGACTAGCAGCAGGGGCCTTGGGTGTGATAGTGGGAAAACTATGCCCTCATTTGCAGAGTACACAACGAATGTAAAACAGATAAATACTAGCAGAAGCAGTAAAATATCCAAACGACAGTAAATTGTGGGATACTGATAAAGAAATAACCAAAGCACATATATAAAATGATTCATGGTACAAATGTCTAGGAAAGCATCCAAACAAGTCACAATGATGAATAAAGTACTAATCCAAAGTAAAAAAGAAAAAGAAGTAAATAACTCTTCAGTATCTCAAGCCATAGCTTGGTCCCATGCTCTCCATCTCCACATCAATCAAGTACCTGAAGTAGAAGGGTGTTTTCCCTTATCTATACCTGCAGAAATATAATCGGTTTAGGCCCAAAAGCATGACCCAAACAGGGTGTGAGACTAATCCTAGTAGGCAGCCACCAAAAGATATATGCCTAACAGTATGTGAATATATATGGTAGGAGAGAAGTAAATGAGTAGTAACAACGAAGTGCTTAGAAGTAAACAATTCCATAGTTTCAAAGCATTGAATTTCACATATCAAATATGCAGCTAATCAAATCATGTAACCCTCTAGGAAGTACACACAGCCTATCCCATCTGGTTCAGTTATAAGAATATAACAAAGACTCTCTGTAGCAACTTACACAGTAAATTCCACTTATATTCAAAAATGCTTAAAGAACCTCTGAGGAAGCTCACACGGTCAATATCCCTTATAGTCAAAAGTTATTTAAGACTCTCTGAGGAAGCTCACATTGTCAATTCCCTTTATAGTCTACTACACCAGGTTCTCAAGGACCTGTGTAGTTCAAACGAGCATAGCCATGCAATTCGGCCCATGTAAACCTCAATAACTACTTGGATAAATATTTTATAGCATTTCAATCATGTCAAAATAAAAACACTCCACCCTACAACACCAGGCATGGGAAAAATAGGCAAGGTGTCCAAACAGGCTAAGTAGGAGCAAACAGTCATAAAGAGAACATGCATGGTAAAAAACTTACAAAGCATAGAAATCAACCCAATTCACATACAATTAACATCTACTCAAGCATACTAGCATGAAAGGCAATAAACAGGGGTAAAATGGTAAACACACAATACCTCGTTCAAGGGTATTAGACAAAATTGAACATATTACTCAAAGACTTTCAACGGAAAGACACAAACCAACTACCTCAGCATTGTAGGGTCACTATACTCCGACTTCGGTCCTTGGATTGACCTATAATGTGGTAGATTAATAAAAACAAATAAAATGTTCAACCCATGATATCTCACGAGAGAGGATAAATCAGAAGATGGTGTTCAAGAAGAAGGAAGAACTCACTGATGTGATTCCAACGCAACCGACAGAGTTTGTTTCAGAGGACGGACACACGATCGGGGTCTTGATGAAGATCTCTGTTTTACAGATGATCTCAGTTGAAGAAGTCTAAGAAGAAGATGTTTAGGTCAATAAGAGGCGAACCTAGTGAGTTTAATGAAAAAAAATACATGGCGTGTACTTTTGAAGTACATGGCGTGTACATGCCCTTACTGAACCCCGATTTAGGCAGCTTCTAGGTCACCACACATGGCCTTGTGCAATGCCACTACACGGCCAACACATAGCTACCCGTGGTAACCTAGTACATGACGTGTAATTATAAAGTACACAGAGTGTACTTCAAAAATTTTCAAAAACTCCCATTTTTCCTCAAAAACACCAGAAAAAGAAAAACATACCTGAAAATAAGATCTGGGTTCTTACAGATGACATATATGGGTGCAACAACTTTCTGTGGTCAATGCAAGGCATGGTCCTCAAATTCTGGTGTTCATGATTTTATACACATGGATTGTAATGAACCAACCCAGGTTTTGATCAAAAATATCACCAGACCTGATCCATCACATACTCGAATGTCATTCCCAATCCCAATGGGCTACTGAAAAGTACCCACAAATCAAACGAATAACTAGAGGGACTGCTTTGTTCCAGCATGAACAAACACATGGTATATATATACATGAATAAAAAGTAATATAGGAAACCCCATAAATTTATACCTTATGTGTAAGAAACATGGTGGAATCCAATGACTATAAATGTATCGAGAAACTCCAAAAGACAAGTCCAACAGAGAATTACCCAAACTGGACATCCACTATATGTGATTACATGGACGAACCCCCACCATCTCACAACTAGCTACCCTACCCAGCAGATATGAAACCTCACCACATAACTGCGGTGCTTTGCCTTTCCCTGCATTGAAAGATATACAAGGTTCATTTCACCACTGAAGAGTTTTATAGTGTGTGAGCTAACAGTCTTAATAAGATCCCACCCAGATGTTCCATGGAATGTCTCTGTATAAAAATTCATATATTCTCATTTTAAATAAAATATGGAATGATAATCAGTAAGTCAATT
Source organism: Viscum album (assembly GCA_963277665.1). Classification (NCBI taxonomy): domain Eukaryota; kingdom Viridiplantae; phylum Streptophyta; class Magnoliopsida; order Santalales; family Viscaceae; genus Viscum; species Viscum album. Next base: position 781,773,237 of record OY728141.1, read on the forward strand.
TTATAGAAAACATGGTAAAAATATTCTCTTTATCACATCTCTAAAACAAAAATAATTATATCAATTTAAAATCATATTTTTCTATATCATATTGAATAACCATCAACATACATATCAAGGCTAAAACAATTCCAAGAAAAGCACTAAAAACAACATGAGTGGCACAGGCATAACAAAAACAAGGAATACAATAGTTCATGAAGTAGACCACTCATACCCAAAAATCTATGAATAATCCACTATGGACCCTGAATCCAATAATCTACACTCCAGGACCATGGATATAACCAAAAAAGTGAATCCCTAACATCGTATATGTACCTAGATCAATAATCTACACTCTAGTACAATGAGAACACCTAAATATTGAACCTCGACAATAGACGATGGCCTCAATATAAACCTTCCACCTAGTATTCATGTTAACCCATGTGATCATTTTCACAATCATCTCAATGTTATGAAAACAATTTCAAAACCTTTTTCACAAAAACATTTTCAGTGCTTCCAAAATACCCCTTTTCATTCCATTTATCAAAAATTAAAGAAAAAACTTTTATTAAAAATATTATTTCAACACACCAAAACAATCATTCTAATTTCATAACAATTTATTTATAAACCAATTTATAAAAATGGAACAATAAGGTTCATCAAACACATGATAGAGATGGAACCGCCTATCTCAAAACATGGGTCACACATACCGACAATAGAATCCACCAAATAGGAAAACCCAACAACTTCTACTAACTCCCTATAATCTAATCCACATCTTTTTATTGACCAATTTAGATAACAAGGGGTCGATGGAGAAGAAGATACACCACATACCTCAACAACGAACACATGCCACACCACTATCGAAAAGGGAACAACCTTTGTAATGATATGACAATGGATATTGGAAGAAGGAAAAAAGAAACTCCAATTTAGATTAATTTATCCAAAAATGAAACTATATTGAGTTACTAGGATCAATGGTAATGAAAATGCAGAAATATATCTTACCCAGAGAGATAAACCATAGATGCAATGAAGATCAAACACCAAATGAATCGATTTGGAATGCACAGTGTCTCTAAAAATCGCCAGAGGGGAGACTTGGTTTGAGGGAAAAGTATAAGAGGTATTCAAATGTGCACCCAAAACCCAAAAGTCTCCATAAAACATCCTTGGTTAGGGAATTATATAATTTGTAACTTCCTTACACTTCATGAAATCCACTGTGTTTAATTATGCTGATAAATCTATCTCCTATGATTAAAAAATTTTTATTTGAAACATTCATGACGTGAAAATGATTTTCACATAGTGTAACATTTCATGACTTGAATTCCTTTAATATATTGTACCATGAAACACTTAAAAGTCTTGTAAACTTGTTACACTATTTGAAATCCTCTTGCAATCTACATAAATGACCAGTTAAAACGGAGAGTCCACCAAATTTTTGCCTTCACCATTACATGCATCCTCTCAATTTCTTCTCTTCCATATACAAACAATGATAAAAGGAAAACCACAACAAGGATAATGATGTACCAGATAAGTTGGTAATGGGAAGTTAAAAACTCCCCACCATAATGATGTTCTATACTGAGGAATCCATGTGTAAGATGTAATCCCTAGAATAAGATGAGGTCACCACTCCATCATCAATGAATCAAGTTCCCAAGTCTTATGAGAATCTACTATGTGTTTCAATAGAACTCTGACCAATAGAATCGACTTCCCATAAAATAATTTCACTTGAGAGTAAACAATCTCAACTATTTTCTATATAAAAGTAATATATAGCTCTAACACAATTTTTTCCCAACTCAGAACATGTGCAGGGTTAGGATGATACTTATAGTGATCAGAAATGTAGAAAGCATCATGAATACCTATCAACTGGACCAGAAATTATTACCAATAAGAAACTTATATGATCCACCCATTGACATCAAATAGTAAAACATACATGGATCCAACATTCCTTTTTTTTCAAGCTGACGGTTACCCAACCGAGGAGAAACTTTCTAGAAACCCCAGTCACAAACAGAAAACTCCATAGAACAAATTCATCGATCTATATATGATTTTTGACAACTCCAGGCTATAACCAAATGTTGATGTACATCTTGAATCATTGTGGATGTCTCCTAAACAAAACTATTTCCAACCAAAGCTACTTCACCTGCCTTTTCCCAACAAATAGGTGATCTGTATAGGTGACCAAACACACCTCAAATGGATCTATTATGATTGAAGACTAATAAATTTTGTTATAAACAAACTAAACTAGTCCCAGATGGCTATTTTGTGATCCACTAAAATCCAAGAGACATGCATGAAGCATATCCTTCATGATATGAAATACTCTCTATCTGATCATCGGTCTACAGATGGTAAGATGTTCATAGATTAAATAGAGTTAACATTTCCTCATGGAGACTCATCCATAATCTAGAGGTAGATATAGTATCCCTCTCCAAAATGATGGAATAAGGACTTACATGTAACCACACAATCTACTGTACATACATCATACCCTGATCTTCAACCTTAGCAGTGTCCTTGATTGGAATGAAATGAGAAGACTTGTTCAACCAATCAACATTCACCCAGATAGAATTTATTCATCATGGAGTTCATGGTAATCCAAAAAAAATCCATGGATACCTCTTACCATTCCCATACTGGCACTAGAAGAGGATGAAGAAAACCATAGGGTTTTAAGTGATCTTACTTTATCCATCGGAAAGTGAAACAGTGGGACACATAATCTATAATTCCACTCATCATACTTGGCCACTATAATCATTGTCTAATTTCATAATACATATTCATAGTTCCTAGATGAATGGACCATGAAGACCTATGAAAATTAATCAATAAAAACCATAAATAGATGTTGGGATGACAACACACTTCTTAATGTGGAGCATACCATCTCAAGATAGAGACCAACTATAAATGGTCTTCCCACCATAATGGATTTCTCAAATTTTATTAAACTCATCATTCTGCTACTGAATCTATAAAATAGACTTTAGGAGTGATGATGATTACTGAACACTGGTCATAACCATAATTGAAACATCCTCATAAGAATCCAAGTGAAACTGAGTAAAAATCCCCACAAGGTTCCACTCCTCCTTTGATTCCAGAACAACCTGTGATGGTACATTATTTCTAAGAGCATCTAAAACAACATTTTCCATCCCTAAAGTGTAGGCAATATCAAATTAAAACATCAAATAGTATTAAACATATTTTATATGTCTGATATTCATGTATTTTTAACAATATGTATAACTCAGACACTTATGATCATTGAATACCATGAACCAATCCCCAAAAATAGAGTTCTGTAATATTTAAGCACACACATAACTGTAGAGTTCTCAAAATTGTGAGTGGGGTAATTAATCTCATGCGTTTAAAGATGATGAGAGTCGTAAGCTACCACATGGTCATATTGAATTATCATGCATACCAAACCAGCCCTAGAGGCATCAGAAAACACTGCATACCCCTTACCGGGATCAAGAAATATCTTAATAGAATCTGATGTCAAAAGTCATTTCAATTCACAACAAATAGGTCTGAAACTTTGCATCCCATGTGAATTTCACTAATTTCTGAGTAAGAGCAGTCAAAGGTGATGAAAATTTAGATAAACCCTTAATAAACCATCAGTAGTATCTAGAAAAACCATTGAAGATTCATATCTCAAGGACATTTTGTGGTTCTTTCCAAGACCGTACATCCTCAACCTTTCCAATATCAAGTAATAATCCATGTTTAGAAATAATTTTACCTAGGAACTTCAATTTTGAATCAAGAAACTACATCTCAAAGTACTTCCATACAAATGAGGAATTCTCATAATTTTCAAAACCAAACATAGATGGTGCTCGTGCTCATGCTTGGATTTAGAATAAACATGAATATCATCCACAAAAAATAACAAAAAAGTGTCAAGATATTTATGGAATATTGAATTAATCAAATCCATAAAAAATAAAGGAGCATTAGTCAGACCAAAATTCATCCAAATATATTCATAATGGTCGTATATTCTCCTGAAATCCTTTATTGGAATATCACACTCCCAAACTCTACGTTTATGATAACTTGACAGAAGAGAAATATTTGGAAACTAATTCTCCCAATTTAAATAATCAAAAAAATCATCCACATGAGACAAAGGATAGTTATTCTTATCTATTACAAATTTTAACGTCTGATATTCCTCATACAACTGAAGTGACCCATCTACCTTCTTGGAAAATAACACAGGGGCTACCCAAGGTGAAACACTAGGTAAAACAAAACCTTTTTGAAATAGGTTATCCAAATGAATATTGAGATACCTTCGCTCCACTAGTTCAATATAATAAGAATGTATTGATATCGGTGGTGTATAAGGCACTAGGATAATAATAAAATCTACCACTCTTTTTATAGGAATACCGAAGAAGTCATCTGGAAAAATGTCATAAAATTCCCAAAAAACAATGGGAGGATCAACAACAGGATATATTCCATCAGGGTCACTTGCAAAAATATATAACAAACTCATGATCTCTAGAAGGTAAGGTCATGTATGAAAAAACCTTAGGTCCCACTCCCCTGAACCGCATGAGAGATCTAATAGATAGTAATAAATGAAAAATGCTAATGACAACAACCAACCTCATCTCGATGAGTGATGAGCCAATCTATACTGACGAATATGTTAAATAGATCCAGATCAACAATGATAAAATCCCAGACTAAATTTTTATTGGCTATCGTTAACAAACTTGGACACTGAAAGCCCTACTCATTACTCTTACTGAGAGGTTTCACTGAGTTCATTACAAAGGACATATATTTGTTGAAATTTAATGAATAACAAAAAAAATTGCAGATATAAATGAGTGGGAGATACTAGTTTCAAATAAAACTTTTTTTTGGAAGATGCAATAAGGATAGTACCTCTTACTATTGTTGGACCTGAATCGACTTCAGTTGCAAACTCATCTACAACATAAAAGTGATCCACTCTTGAGGCATGTGTCAAGATCCCTACAGTCACTAAAGCTTCTGACTGCACTGTAGTGGTCTTTGGTGCCAAGGAACCCTGACCATAATGAGGCATTATCGTAGCCTAATAGAAGAATTATAAATTTCTAACACATCGAATGTTTTTTCACTTCTTCAAGGTAATAGTATAAAAATGTCTACTCTTCCAAACCTCGCCACACTAATAGAAAGTTAAAGGAAAACAACTAGTTGTAGCAGATGGTGTGTAGGAGGCTTACTGTTGAGACCCACCACCATTACTTCTATGATGATCCTTCCACTTCCTCTTTTTCCCATGAACACCACTAAAACTTCAACTAGATGGAAGAGAATAGGTGGAAACCCAACTTTTCCCACCATATTCATCTCTTCCATCATAGCTCTGTCTACCATCTTCACATAGGTTGAAATTTTCAACCTAAATATCTATGATATGATATCAGGTTTCAAAACCTTTAGATACTTCTGACCCTTCAGCTGGTCATTCTTCACCACATTCAGAAAAAATGGGAAAGCTCATAAAACTGATCAGTGTATTCTGACATTGTACACTCTCCCTATTTCAAATATAGAAACTTCAAATACATTGATAGAATCAGTGAATGTTGAAAAAACTAGAAGAAGAATAGGGTTTTGAAACCCTTTCTATCTAAGTACATGTGTTTGTCTGCCTGGACCATAGAATCCCACGATCACATGCCAGAACCCTAGATCCTAAATGATACACCTTTCATGATGATATTTTCAAGTGTCTCTAGGAAATAAAATATTTGGTAAATCCTATCCATCCATTCCTATGCTTCTTGTGATTAATTCATTCTTTAAAAGTATGGTGTCTTCTTAAGTAAGAATTCTCATGATCAATATCTCTCTCCCCCACCTCTTGGTTTTAACTCAAAAATTGTATTCTGAACCCATGGTACATCCTAATCAATAGCATAAACTACCCATATGATAGTTTCAATGATATTCTAATAAATAGGTGGATTCCCATGAAAAGAATCAACTACACCCTCCCGAGGAACTTGTGGAAGACATCTTAGAGTCATATTATTGCATACCAAAATAGAAGGGAATGATTACACAATAAAGATAATCTCATTTTTAACCAAAAAATCAATAAATATAAAGTGATATTTAAAACCAATCCTAACTCTAGAGACATGTATCCCTACATCCCATGGAAACTTGAGTCTCATTGCAATATGAGATGGCCAAGCACTTATCGTAACATACCTCTCTAGTCTCGAGAATCCTATCCCTATTTTAATAGGCATCCCAAGTCAATAAATCATGAGGATATATCACCTCTGATAACAAATTGTAATGAATTGACTAGGGGATCCATCAAAACTGGCACCTGCACTGATCTATCACATACCTGAAGGGTTTTCCTGATCCCCACGGGCTAGAGATAAGAACATTACCATAAAATAACATACCAAAGGGAACTATTCCGCACATCCTGAACAAAAACATGGAATATATATACATTAATCAAGAAGGAATAGAAAAAATACAATAAATAAATGCCATAACTATAAGAAATATAGTAGAAAATTTGACAGTAAAAGTAACCAAAAACACCATGAGACAAGACCAATTATAAAGGACTAAATCCAGATAGCTACTCCATGTGACTGCATAGACGAACTCCAACCATCTCACCACCATCTACCCAGCCTGGCTTACATGAATCATCTCTCCCTCACTACAGAGCATTGTCTATCCCTACATTGGAAGATATACAAGGTCTATGTACCACCGAAGTGGTGTGCATGGTGTGATCTAAAAGGCTTAGTAGGATCCCACCCAGGTGTTCCATATCAATTATGTGTATAATAATTATTGTATGCTCGTTCTAAATAAATCATTGAATTCTAAGAAGAAATGCAGCTTTTTAAAAAACATGGTAAACATTTCCACTTTATCATAGCTCTAAAATAAAATCATTTACATCAACTTCAAATATTATTTTTCCATATCATCTTTCATAAGAATCAACATGAATATCAAGGCTAAAATAGTATAGATCCAATAAATAAAAAACAACAAGATTATAACAAGAATCACAACATTAAGGAATACAATAGGTCATGCAGCAGACTACCTGTACCCAAAAGTCTATAAAAAGTACACTGCGGTACCTAAATCTAATTATCTACACATTAAGACTAGGGAGACACCCCATAAGTGAACTCCAAAAATCATATACATACCAAGAGCCAATAATATACACTCTAGTACAAGAGGAACACCCAAGAAGTGAACCCCCATAATGGATGATGGTCGCACGCCAAACCATCCTACATGTACCCCAAGGTAACCCATGTAATCATTTTCACAATCATCTTAATGTTTCGAAAATCATTTCAAAACCATTTCACAAAATCATTTTCAGTTCTTTTAAAATACCCCTTTACATTCCATTTATCAAAACCAAGGTAACCCTAGTTTTATTCAAAATATCATTCCAACAGGAAAAAACAATCATTCCAATTTCATACCAATTTATAAAAATGGAACAATATGGTTTATCAAACACAGGCTAGAGATGGAACCACCAACCTAAAAAATTGGGTCACAGAATCCCACAATAGAATCTATCACGACTTGTCCCCCAGGGGCCCGTTCCATGACTACCACAAGCCTGCCTTCCATAGGCCAGGGGATGATGACTAGCACCAAAGGTATAAATCCCTAAAACTGGGAAGACATTGCCTTTATAACCTAAAAACGCACAAAAAAGATTAAAAGATGGAAGAAAAACACTAAGTAAAACTATATAACAATAGAGCGGTGAAAAGTAAAAGGGGCAAGAAATACAATCCCAACTGTAAAGTACAAGAAAATAAAAGTAAAAGAACTGAAAAAGGGAAAATAACTCTTGCATCGTCCACCTAGAAATCCTACCTGAAGGGTAGGTACAGATAGCCTCCACAGCACTCCACGTCCATCAGTCTCCTCCATGTATCGTCATGTCGTGTGGTCCACATTCGGGCACCGTCCAGTCCTGGTACACTCAGCCTCGGTTAGTGTTGTATGTCATCTGCATCCAACACAATGAGGTGGGGGCATATCCCGTGCAGGGGTGAGTATAACGATACTCAGTAGGGATCCTGAGACCCTCAATGTCTCACAAAATCAAACAAGGATAAACCACAAGGTATGAAAACAAAAGTTAACCCCACTTAGGTATATGACCATATATATACCTAAGTTATCAAGTAATACATCTCAATCAAAAGGTAAACACCGAAGTTACTGACTCAGCTCACACAGGTATACAACTTTTGTTGAGAGTTGGAGATGATTAGATGTATCCACTAAATCATGTATTCTGTCAGACCCACAGAGGATCCTGTTATAGAAATACGAATTTTCAAACCCACACAAGATCCAAGAATAGTATTCAGAGTTTTTGAACCCACACAGGATCTAGGAATAGTAGTCAGAGTTTTCAAACCCACACAGGATCCAGGAACAGTAGTCAGAGCTGTTGAACCCACACAGGATCTAGGAAGAGTAGTTAGAGCTCTCGAACCCACACAGGATCCAGGAAGAGTAGTTAGAGCTGCTGAACCCACACAAGATCTAGGAATAGCAGTCAGAGCTTTCAAACCCACACAAGATCTAGGAACAGTAGTCAGAGAGAATCCAGCCACAGGGTTTCTGCACAAAGTATGCTTGATTCTGGGAGATTCCTCTCCTCATGACAAGTGTCGATACATCAACTTCCGTGTATTCCCACGAAGAAAAATCCCGAAAGTCTACCACGCCATAGTGGCCACAACACAACATATTGCGCGTCAATCGGACGCCCGGTCTGTGAGTTATTAGTATTTTATTCCCAGGGGTCCGGTTTAATTCATGCATGATCCAACATGACCATATCTCAACTGTATCCCAAACTCTAGTGAGTTATACTCAAAGGTACCATCAATCTCCAAGATTACTAGCGCCACTGACAGTTCGTCAAACGGACGTCTGGTGCCAAAGATATGGCCAAAGAAAGTAAAGGGGTCGGTAGTGGGCCCAGGTCCGGTCCGACCTAGTTTGACCGACCCGGCCCGACTTAGTCTGGGCCAACCCGGTTCGAGTTCGGCCCGACCTGACCCATTGGGTTTGGCCCGGCCCGCTAGGCTTGGCTCAGTGGGCTGTGAAGGCCACGAGTAGCACAATGGTGCGGACCGGTCGCAAGGGCACGGAAGACCGGCTCGGCCAGGCGTGCGTGGGGCACAGCTCGGCGGCTCAGCCCGGATGGCTAAGGCTGGTTCAGCTAGCAGCGATGCGGGGCATGCAAGGGGCGTGAGCCGATGTGGTTAGGACGGGGTGCACGGGGGGCCAGCTGCGACCGAGGGCTGGGTGGCGTGGGCCGGCTTGGTTTGACCGGGAGGCACGGGCCGACACGGTTTGGTCGGGGTGCACGGGTGGCGGGAGGCAGCTGGGAGGTTCGGGGTGCACAGGCCGGCGCAGTTTGGCTGGGGCGCACAGGAGGCCAGTGGCGGCTGGGAGTCGGGTGGTGCGGGCCGCGGAGACCACTGGTAGTGCAGACATTGCCTATCTCCTTCTTCGCCTCATCGTTTCTTCTCCATATCGAATAACACCACAAAGATATCGGTGGAGGGAGTCGGGCCATGTTAGTTTGGCCCGCACCCTCCGCGTTTAGGGTGATAGAAATTGGTTCATAATAATTAAGCACAAAAACCCTCCCGAAAAAATAAAACATCCTCGTTCTTCATTTTTGAAAGAAAGGAATAACATGAAAATTATTCGCACTTAAATGATATTAAGCCCCTACCTTGATCGATGTTCGTTGACAGAGTCACGGGGAAGAAGACGGTGTGGTCTTCATTCTTCGTGTCTGCCGCACACTTCCAATCTCAAGCACATGCGTCAGTTTGTTGACGACGATGAGGAGGGAAGTTTTTTTGAAAACGTCCCACATCAGTAAAAGTCTGAGGGTAAAGGTCGAAAAATGTCATTTCCAGTGTTCTTATTTAGAAGAATGCATTCTTCATTCTTCGCACTTCGTTGGTGAGAGCTTTTCTCCCTAAGCTCTCTCTTCTCCAAAGATTCCACCAAAATGAATATGCTAAGACAAATAATAGATTAAGTTAATCTATTATTTAATTGTTGGAAAGAAATTTAAAATGGGTGATTTAATTAAGATAACTCCAATTAATTAATGTGGAGTATTTGGAAAAAATTAAGTGTTGGGGAGTTGAAGAGGCTCCCCTACACTTAATGGAAGTTGGAGGGTTTCTCCCCATTAAAGGGGAGTTTCAAGGGGGTTTAACCCCGGGTGGTCCCCACCACAATGAACCAGAATAGGAGGTTTAGACCTCGGGTGGACCCCACCACCATAACCTCTCATGGGAGGTTAAGGTGTGGTGGTCCCCACCACCGACTTCCATATGGAGGCTTTAACCAACAAAATAAAAATAAATCTACACAAATTTATTTTTATTTAATTCTTCCACAAAAAATGCAGACATTATCTTTTATTATCGACCCACTTCCATTAATTTTAAAGTCTTCTTAAGCGAATATCGGCGCTGCAAGTTCAACAGTGCCCTTGGATTTCAATTCCGAGCACCGATTCAAAAGTTATAAAATCCCACTCGAACATTCACTGAATGTACCTGAACAAAACTTTAGAAAAACATTACGGGCCCTCTAGAACTCAGAATCATATGCCATAAATTTCTGTGGAATCATAAAATTCCCATTTAATTAAAAATAATATAGAAATTCCAGGTCTTTACATTCTCCCCACCTCAGGGCTCTGCGACCCCATAAGCTACAAATCGAATTAAAGGAACAAGTGGGGTACGGAGCACGCATCGGAGCCTCCCACTCCCATGTGCTCTCTTGGAGGTTCCTGTACTGTAAGCGAACATGCACCATAGGTATCAGTCGTCCATGTAGAACTCCCTCTTGTTGATCCTCAATCTTCAATAGAACCTTCGTAATAGTCGCCCCATCATCGACGTCCTACTCTCCATGGTCGATGATGTGAGAAGGGTCGTGCACTTATCTCCTCAGCTAGGATACATGGAAGACGTCGTGCACCCGGTGCAACTAAGGTGGAAGAGAGAAGCGGTATGCCACCTCACCAAATATGCTGAGAACCTAAAAAGGTCCGATGAATATCGGAGATAACTTGTCGCCTCGGCCAAATCTCTGTAAACCTCATCAAGGTGAGACATGTAGAAAGACATGGTCACGATCCTCGAACACTAGAGGTCTACATCTTCTATCGGCATATGGCTTCTGCCTGCTCTGTGTAGTCATCATCCTCTCTAGGATGATATGCACCTTCTTCATGGTAGCTTGTACCATATCTGGTCCCACTAGTGCTGACTCCCCTGGGCCAGTCCAGCACAAGGTTGATCTGCAAGGTCGCCCGTATAATGCCTCAAAATGTGTCATCCCTATGGTGGAGTGATAGCTATTGTTGTATGAAAACTCCACCAAAGGTAACTGATCCTCCTAGCTATGAACGAAGTCTAGAACACAAGCACAGAGAATATCCTTGCAGTTCTGAATGGTCTGCTCAGTCTGGCCATCCATCTAAGGATGGAAGGCGATGCTCAGACGAAGCTGCGTTCCAAAAGCCTCCTTCAATCTCTTCCATAGCTGGGAAGTAAACCATCTGTCACAATCGAAGACAATATATGAAGGTACTCCATGTATCCGTACAATCGTCTGCATGTAGAGGCATCCCAAGATCTCTACTGAACCTTTCTCTTTGATTGGTTGGAAGTGGGCCGACTTGGTGAGTTGGTCAACGATCACCAAATCGAGTCGTGACCCCTTGATGTACGTGGAAGTCCTGTCACGAAGTCCATGGATATCCCATCCCACTTCAACTCTAGGACCTCTAAAGGCTACACCAAGCCCCCTGGTACCTAATGCTCCGCCTTCATTTATAGACAAGTGAGGCACCGAGAGACAAACTCTACAACTGCCTTCTTCATTCTTGGCCACCAGTACTATCATCAGAGGTCCTAGTACATCTCCTCCACTTCTGGATGTACCGCTAGAGGGGATGTGTGAAACTCCCTCAACACTTCATGCTGAAGTGACACTGGTACCATGGTATGTCCTATGAAGAGGATGGTGTGCTCCCCACCTTCGTAAAATCCATCAGGTGCCTGTCCTATGGATATCAGAGCACGTCGTGCCTCGGTGTCTGCGTCCCCACACTGCGCCTCCCTTACACATTGAAGAAGTGGATGAGTGAATGTAATAGACTAATTAAAGGTTGCTTCATCTCTATCCACAAAGGATATTTGTAAAGTAGCCAGTTCCTCTGTTGCCTCACCTAGAAGTTGTATACCAGATCTTCTGCTGAGTGCATCTACAGCAATGTTCCCCTTACAAGAAGTATAGATTATCTCAAATTCATAGTACTAGAGGAACTCAAGGAAACGTCGATGTATCAGGTTCAAGTCCTTCTGAGAGAATATATACTTAAGAATATTGTGATTAGAGTACATTGTAAAACGCTCGCCCATAAGATAGTGCCTCCACATCTTCAAGGCGAAGACCACTGCTGCTAACTCTAGGTCATGAGTAGCTTAGTTCTACTCATGTTGCCTCAATTGTAATGAACTATAAGTGATCACTACTCATTCCTGCTTCAAGACACATCTGAGTCCAGTCCCTAATGTGTAGTAGTAGACTACATACCCAACGCCTTCCTCTAGAAGTCTCAAGATGGGGGCTCTAGTCCACCTCTGCTTCAGCTCCTGAAAGCTCTGATGGAATCTCTCCGACCACACAAAGGGTTACCCCATCTTCATCAAGGTTGATAGTGGTGTTGTAGCTCTAGAAAGTATGGTAAAAATCTATGGTATTATCCATCAAAACCCAAGAAACTTTGTACCTCCGTCACACTCCTGGGTGGATCCCAAGCACGTACTGCCTCAATCTTCGCTTGATCCACTGTAACTCCAGCCTTTGAGATGACATGTACCAGAAAGTGAACCTCTCGGATCGAGAACTGGCACTTCAAGAGATTACCATAAAGTTTGTTCTCTCAGAGTGAGTCTAGTACTACCCTTAAATGGTTGGCATGATCCTCCTCAGCAGTCAAGTAGATCAGAATGTTATTGATGAAGACTACAACAATGTGATTGAGGTACGGCTGAAAGAACCTATTAATGAGTCCCATGAACACTACTGGGGCATTAGTTATGTCGAATGGAATAACCAAGAACTCGTAGTGGTTGAACCAACATCTGAAGGCCATCTTCTGCACATCCTCATCTCGAACTCTGAGCTGGTGATATCCGAATCTGAGGTCTATCTTCGAGAACCACCGTGCTCCCTTCAACTGATCAAAGAAGTCGTCAATCCTTAGGAGTGTGTACTTGTTCTTCACGGTCACCTGGTTGAGGAACCGATAGTCAACACAAAGCCTCAAGCTCTCATTTCCCTTCTTGGCGAATAGAATTGGGGCTACCCTGGGAGAAACACTGGGCCAGATGAATCCCTTCCCCTACAAGTCCTCTAGCTGTACCTGCAGCTCACGGAGCTCCGCGGGAGCCATCCAATACGTTGTGGTAGATATCTGTGTTGTATTAGAGAACAAGTCATTGTAAAATTCCACCTATTTGTGAGGAGGTAGACCTAGGACATCATTCAGAAAAACATCTACGTACTAGTCCACCACTACAGGATAAGTTGGACTCTCCACATCAACTGCTCCGAGAGTAAGGCAAGCCAACTGATGAGTGATCGGCTACACCCACCTCCGGGTAATTCCGTCCTGTGTTTCAAAGGATCCCTTCTCACCAGTGAAGGTAAACCGGGTCACATCCATGCGGATACATCGCACTTTGCGCCTAATATAGTCTATCTGAGCATGGATTGTAGATAACCAGCCTATAACCAAGATGACGTCATAAGGCCTCAACGCTGCTACTATGAGATCCCAGCCGAACCTCTCACCTCCTAGAGTAAGCTCACACTACTGGAACCAGTGCGTAATCGTCGAATCTTCTCTCGTATGAGTCTCTATCCATAAGGATCGAGCCAATGGCTCTGTCGGAATCTTCGAGCTCCGAACAAGGGTAGTGGAAATGAATGAGTAACTAGAACCTGTGTCTATAAGAACTATAGATAATGTGTAATAGACACAGATCGTACCTCGAATCATCTCCAGAGTGCCATGATCGTAAGCCTAAACTGCTTGCAGGTGAGCTCTCCCCTGTACACCTACTCCCTGTGGTCAGGGTGGACCTCCTGGTGGTGGTGGTGGTAACACCTCAAAACGTCATCCACCGCCAGCTACACGGCCAACTCCTCTGCCACGTCTGCCTACTCCCTGTGGACTACCTCGATCGAACCTCTGCCTCTGTATGGGAGGTCTGTCAACTATCTTTTGATCATCCGAACGGTGGGTCGGACAGTCACAAGCCATGTGACCCTACCCACTGCATGAGTAACAATGCATGCTCTTGTCATGTCAAGATCTATCTCTTTTGCCCCGCACAACCAATCCCGAGTCATGCAATCTTCCACCTGTAGGTCTGGTCCTCCTGGACCTCTGTGACATCTTTCTACTGCCAGCTACTGAAGACTATTCTATGTGTCGATTGGTGGTGTATCTCGCAGCAGGAGACTACTCAGCAAGGAAACTCTCCACAATGAGGGCCCTCTCTACCACCCTCGCCTGCATTGGGATACTGAGTGAGATAATCGGAGCTCTGATTTGTAGTTTTTGTCCCTTCTTGAAGGTCCGGGCCTTGAAGAATGGGTCCCGCACCATATCGGTGGAGTAGCACGAGAGGTCGGTGAACCTCACTGAGTACTGCGCCACAATCAGGTTGCCCTACTGTAGATTAAGTAGCTCTTTTATCCACACAACACGTAGGGTGGCTGGGACAAACTCCACCTAAAACGGGCTCTTGAATCCTGCCTAGAGAAGTGTCGCCTCGTCATGCACCTGAAGCATTAGGCTCCACCATCTGCCTGCTGCTTCCTGAAGGAGACTCGCGGTAAAGATCACCATAAGGTTGGCTAGTGTCTATACCAGTCTAAAGACTTTCACCACAACCTTCAGCCAATCCTCAGCTGCCTGCGGGTTCGTATCTCCCCTGAACATGGGTGGCCTCTGGCGCTGGAACTCGTGCAATGCGCTCAGGTGGTGTGCACTCTCTGCTGCTGGGGTCAGTGGAATCAGTGGCCCAACGTGGAGCAGTACCACTGGTACCTCTACTGGAAAAGGGCCATGCACCGAGGCCTCGTCACTCGGTGGGCTCTCTATGAGTACTACTCTCGGAACCCTAGCTGGCTATCTGTGTGGAGGCATCTTGAAAAGAAACAGGTGCACCACGGTCAAAAATTTATACCTGGTGAGCTGACTCAAATAATTCACAAAGTAGTCTCTTGAAAAAACACATGCAATCATTGTTTTCTTGCAATAAGTCTGAAATTAGAAGCCAGGGTCCTGGTGTATGGATGCGTCGGCCTCCGCACCAACACTGGATTCACTAAACTGATAACCACATTAAATACCCTTAACACTATTGCTTCACAGAAAACATTAGAGTTCTATGTTATGCGGTAGAACCTCCCTCTGATACCAATACTTCATGACCCGTCCCCCGGGGCCTGTGTCGTGACTACCCCAAGCCCGCCTTCTATAGGCCAGGGGCTGGAGACTAGCACCAAAGGCATAAATCCCTAAAACTGGGAATGCATTGCCTTTATAACATGAAAATACACACAACAGAGTAAAAGTTGTAAGAAAAAACACTAAGTAAAACTGTATAACAAAAGAGTTCTGAAAAGTAAAATGGGTTGGAAATACAAGACCAACTGTAAAGTAAAAAAACCGAAATTACAAGTACTGAAAAAGGGAAAACAGCTCATGGATCCGCCACTGGGAAATCCTACTTGAAGGGTAGGAACAGATAGCCTCCACAGCACTCTGCATCCTTCTGTCTCCTCCGTGTAACGTCACGATGTGTGGTCCACCTCCGAGTACCATCCAGTCCTAGTACACTCAACCTCGGTTAGTGTTGTTCGTCGTCTACAACCAACACAATGAGGTTCGGGCATAGCCCGTGCATGGGTGAGTATAATGATACTCAGTAGGGACCCCGAGACCCTCAAAGTCTCACAAAATACAACAAGGATAAACCACAAGGTATAAAGACAACAGTTAACCCCACTTAGGTATATGCCCATACATATACCCTAGTTATCAAGTAATCCATCTCAATCATGAGGTAGACACAAAATTTACTGACTCAACTCACACAGGTATACAACTTTTATTGAGAGTCAGAGATGATTAGATATAGCCACTAAATCATCTATTTTGTCGAACCCACATAGGATCCTGGTACGGAAATCAGAACTATCGAACCCACATAGGATCCAAGAATAGTATTCAGAGCTGTCGAACCCATACAGGATCCAGGAACAGTAGTCAGAGCTGTGGAACCCGCACATGATCCAGGAATAGTAGTCCGAGCTGTCGAACCCACACAGGATCCCGGAAGAGTAGTCAGAGCTTTCAAACCCACAAAGGATCCCGGAACAGTAGTCAGAGCTTTCAAACCCACACAGGATCTTGGAATAGTAGTCAGAGTTGTTGAACCCACACATGATCCATGAATAGTAGACAGAGAGTAGCTAGCCACAGGGTTTCCGCACGAAGCATGGTTGATTCCGGGAGGTTCCACTCCTCAAGAAATGTTTCGATACATAAACTTCAATTTAGTCCCATGAAGAAAAATCATGAAGGTTCGCCACATCATAGGGGTCTCAACACAACAGACAGCGCGTCAATCGAACACCCGGTCTGTGAGTTATTAGCCTTTTAGTCCCAGGGGCCCAGTTGGATTCGTGCACGATCCAACCTGACTGTATCTCAACTATACCCCAAACTCCAGTGGGGTATTCTCAAAGGGACCTTCAAACTCCATGATTTACAGCACTGCTGACGGTTTGTCAAACGGATGTCCAGTGCCAAAGATATGGCCATAGAAAGTAAAGGGGTCAGTAGTGGGTCGGGGTCTGGTCCGACCTGGTCGGACCGACTCGGCCCGACATAGTTTGGGCCGACCTGGTTTGGTTTCGGCCTAGCCTGACTCTTTGGGATCGGCCCAGCCCGCTTGCCCCAGCCCAACAAGCTGTGAAGGACACGACAAGCACGAGGGCGCGGACGGGTCGTGAGGGCGCAGAAGGCCGGCTCAGCCAGGCGTGCATGGGGCGCAGCTCAGCGGCTCGGCCTAGATGGTTGATGCCGGTTCGGCCAGCACCGCGAGGGGAACAGCTCAGGCAGCTCGACCCGGATGGCCAAGCCCGGTTCGGCATGCAGGGGCTCGGGGTGCATGGGCCGGCTGGGTTTGGCCGAGGCGCACGGGAGGCCGGTGGTGGCTGGGATCCGGGGGGCACGGTCCAGCTTGATTTGGACAGGAGGCGTGGAACGTGCAGGCCGGTGTGGTTCGACGGGGGCACACGAGAGGTCGGTGGTGGCCGGGAGGTGCGAGGCACGTGGGCCAGCGCGGTTCTTCTGGGGCGCATGGGAGGCCGACGACGGTCGGGATCCGGGTAGCATGGGTCACGAAGACCGTGGGTAGCGCGTCCACTACATGTCACCTTCATCACCTCGTTGTTTCATCACCATATCAAAGAACACCAAAAAGAGATCGGTGGAGGGAGTCAAGCCATGTTAGTTTGGCCCGCACCCTCTGCGTTTAGGGTGATAGAAATCAGTTCATAAGAACGAAGCACAAAAACCCTCCCGCAAAAGGAAAACATCGTTGTTCTTCATTTTTGAAAGAAAGGAAGAACATGTAAATTTTTCACCCTTAAATGATATTGAACCCCTACCTTGATCGATGATCGTTGATGGAGTCATGGGGAATAAGACGGTGATGTCATCGTTCATCGCGTTCACCGAACACTTCCAATCCCGAGCATGTGCATTGGTTCGTTGACGACGATGAGGATGGAAGGTTGGTTGAAGATTTCCCACGTCGGTAGGAGTCTGTGGGTGAAGGTCGAAGGAGATCGTTGCTGGTTCTCCTCGTTGGAACAACACATTCTTCATTCTTCGCACTTCATTGGTGAAAGATTTTCTCCCAAAGCTCTCTCTTCTCCAAAGTTTCCACCAAAATGAATATTCCAAGCCAAATAATAGATTAATTTAATCTATTATTTAATTGTTGGCACAAAATTCAAAATGGGTGATTTAATTAAGTTGGCTCCACTTAATTAATGTGGAGGATTTGGAAAACATTAAGTGTTGGGGAGTTGAAGAGGCTCCCCTACACTTAATGGAAGGTGGAAGGTTTCTCCCTATTAATGGGGATTTTAAAGGGGGTTTAACCCCAGGTGGTCCCCACCATAATAAACCAGAAGAGGAGGTTTAGACCTCGGGTGGGCCTCACCAACATAACCTTTCATGGGAGGTTAAGGTGTGGTGGTCCCCACCTCCAACTTCCACATAGAGGATTTAACCAACATAATAAAAATAATGCTAAAAAACTTTATTTTTATTTAATTATTTCACTAAAAATCCAAAAACTATCTTATATTCTCGCCCCACTGTCGTCAATGTGAAAGTCTTCTTAAGAGAATATCGGCACTACGAGTTTAACGGTGCCCCCAGATTTCAATTTTGAGCACTGATTCAAAAGTTATAAAATCCTACATGAACTTTCACTGAACGTACCCGAAAAAAACTTTAGAAAAACATTACGGGCACTCTGGACCTCGGAATCGCGTGTCGTATATTTTTGGAGACTCGTAAAATTCCCATTTAATTAAAAAAATTACATGGAAATTTCAGGTCTTTACAGAATCCACCAATACTGAAAACCCAATAACATCAACAAAGGCCCTAGAATCTAATTTACATCTCAATATTGATCCAATTATACAAAAAGGTGTCAGTGGATAAGATGAAACACCTCATATCACAACAAATAACACCCTCTCCACCACAACCAATAAGGGAATGGCCTCCGGAATGAGATCGCACAACAAATCTTGTAATACGGAAAGAATAAACACCAACTTTGATCAACTTATCTGATAATGAAACTCTGGGGAATTAAAGTGATCAATGGGAATAAAGAAGTCAAAATATAACTTACCCAGAGAGACACACCCCAACCAAAATTAAGATCAAACACTGAACGGATCGATCCAAAAGAAACAATGTCTCAAAAAATCTCCAAAGATGGTCCTTGGTTCGAGAGTGAAGGAGAAGAAGTAGTTAAATGGTATCCCAAAAGATGAATTTTTCTATAATACTTCTCTAGTTGGGGAATTACATGATGTCTAACTCCTTTACACATCGTGAAATACACAGTGTTTAAGTACGCTGAGAAATCTGTCACCTCAGATTAAAAAAATGTTATTTAAAACATTCACCATGAGAAACCGATCTTCAAATCATGTAACCTTTAAAAACATGAATCCTTTTCATGGATTATACCTAGAAACACTTACACATCATGTAACCTAGTTACATGGTTTGTAATACTCTTATAGCATGCAGAAAATACCCATTGAAGGTAAGAGTCCAACAAATCATTGACTCCAACATTATAGGTATTCTGCCAATTACTTCTTAGCACCATATAGACAACAAGAAAAGGAAAACCCCAATGAGGTAAAAGAAGTACCTAATAGATTGGTGACAATATATTACATTTATATTCTTGGGAATCATGTTTGGCATCACACATATTCTTAGCCCACTTTTTTAGTTTCCTACATGTAGACCTTATTTTTTTGTGATATATTTTTATTTGAATTTGGTTCTAATTTAGGAGTAAATTTTATGCAGTTTGTGAGGATCACATTTAACCATAAAGCGGGGTTTTTTTGAAAATTTTAAAAAGATATTAGAGTGTATTTATAATTATTTAATTTATAAAAACTTTAATAAATTGATAAATATTCCAAAAAAACATTCTTGTAATTTATAAACAATTTTATAAATTATATAACTTATTTATTATTTTCATTTTTCAAAAAAAAATCCATTTTTTATACCCTAAATAACATTAAAAAGAAAAGTAAAATCTATAAAAGGTGATATCAATAGACCAAGTGGATGAATATTATGATAAGGACAACATAACATTAAATTTTACTCAATATAACATGGCCTATTAGAAATCATAGGAAAAACGCTTGTGTTAGATTAACTTGGTCCCTCATGGATAAATAATACCACACACATGGTCTTGTATAGTATTAATAATAAATTAATATAGGTAAAACCATTACATCTGGGAACCTACATATTCCTAACTCATGAATACCATATTAGATTAAATAAATGTGATATGGTCACATAAGGTGGAATAAGTGCAAGTTTGTACCTATGCAGGAAAACTTCACATAGATGGGATCATGTACCAATCAAATTTTCAACGAATGAAATAAATATATTTCTATCCTTATATGTGTTTTATACCATGTAATAATACTCTTACTCCCATGTAAGATCAATCCAATGATGGTGGGGCATGTGTCAGGTGAGAAAGTGGACCACAGTATAATTTATTTAGCTACTATTTGATATAACCATATCATAATGAATCTACGATGAACTATTTTATTACAAAACATCAACATACCATTTTTGAACATGGTTTCATGATTGAAATCAGATATTAATTCTATGATACTACTATTGGTTTTCATAATATCATATAACAGTTACACAATGTAGTGGAAACAAAATATAATCAATCATGAAAGAATACTCAAAGTACATAAACTATAATGAAGATAAAAAATATATATCATTCACTATGGAATTCCCATTAATAGCCTTTACCTATGTTTTTGTTTAAGATCACATGATAAATATTTAAAATATGTCCTTCCTTACTGGTGTATCCATGGGATAACAAAATCTCTTGATTTCTGACCTAGATCTTCTTACCTCCCATAGAATACTTGTTCAAAAAAGTGGTAAAGTGTAGAGGAAGGAATAGAGCTTTGAGGATAATTAAATGTATGCATGGATGACTTTACATATACTTTAGCTAATTTATAATGGCCTCATGCACACTGTCTAGGACATCATGCATTTACTCATATGTTATATAATGTATGTGTAAATAATAGGTTGTTTATAATGGATTAAAACCCCTCATCCAAATTTGATCATGAATTTATCGATTAAATACATCATATATTCTCCCATACATTATTAATAATAGTCATCATATAATATAATACAAGCATGAAATTTGTAATGATTAGTTTCCTTAATATATTATAACTTTTAAAAATGAATCATCCCATAAAATTCAGTCCATGTTATATAATGAGACTTTCAATTGAGGCATTCATGATATCAAATATCATGAATTTTCATAGGATAAAACATGTCATATTCCTAATGGATTTATAGAATATCTCATTCACTATGTGACCTAGATATATATGGTTATATGTAGACCATAAGAGTTTGGTATCAAAATTGTAAATATCATAAAAATATATTGCATTTATTAATTAACTACTAATAAATTCTATAATGAAAAAAATTGGGAATCATGTCTATGATATGTTAGAATTCATTCAGGGGTAAAAAAGTAAATTTTATGATGAAAATATTCATGTTATGAATATAGTCTTCGGTGTGATACTATAATTATAGTGGTAATATTCAAGAGGTTCTAAGGTATATCACAGAGTGAGAATAATTATATCCCTCACTGGTGATATCCACCTTGTGAGTATTATGTTATTGATTATGGAATACATGTATAAAACTTGGAGTGAGGCATCACCTTGGATACTATGAAATTTTTTGATGTAACAGTGCATATTCCATTGGTCTTTTAGATAAATATCTTGGGATTATTTCATGTTATATTGAGTATGATGTCCTAGATATTGATAAGGACACATCATTTTTTAGATGATGGATGGATGATATGGACCACTGTATAATAGATCTAGAGTTTTGATAGATTATCTAGTTTGGTTTTATTGGTAACATGACTTTAAAAAATTGAAAAATTGAAATTTGGGCATGCTTTGGATTTTCAAGACTAATTTGATTCATAGAATATAAACAATAATCCTTCTAATGGATGATAAATATCATTTTTAGGAGTTTATAATGACCAAACCAGTATGTGATGGTTGATTTTAAGAAAATATTGGCTTAAAAAGTGATTTTAACAAAAATAATTTGGAATTTTTAATTAAATCCCATAATTATCTATTATAAATTAATTTTATATTTTTAAAATGAGGTAATTAATATTTTTTTTTAGGTGGAGAAGACTTATAACATAAAATTTAAAGTCAAATAAATGGGTTGGTTGAGTTCAGTGGTAGTTTAGTGCTATTTGAACCCTAGTCAAATCCCATCAAGGATCCAATGGACTATTAACTATTAAAAAACCCCTACCCCTACCCCAAACATAAAAAATGGTAGTATCCTACTAGACATAGATTAGGGTTTTTAACCCCCATTTTTAATTGGTAGTAATATGGTTATTTTGTGGTTCATTTTTAAAAATCCCTTTAGGGTTTACATTCCCTAGATGATCATGAGTGGTAGGGGACTCCTCCATTTCTTTCCTTTTCCTACATCACTATTCTCTTGGAACATAGAAGTTTGGTGTGTCTCAGTTCATTGATTAATGTGGGTTTTTATATTCTTAGTATTTTTTTCCTTCATACTTCTTCTCCTCTAATTTGGGGTTTATTGAGTCTTGGGATTTTGATGTGATTTCATTAGGTTATGATAAAATCACTTTGATAAGAGGGGGATTTAATGTTAAAATTATATAGTGTAATTTGGGAATATTAATTCACATGGGATCATGAAATTTCATTAGATAGAATAAGTTTTTTTTATTTCTTACTCATTAAATTAAAAGAGGAATG
Source organism: Viscum album (assembly GCA_963277665.1). Taxonomy (NCBI): domain Eukaryota; kingdom Viridiplantae; phylum Streptophyta; class Magnoliopsida; order Santalales; family Viscaceae; genus Viscum; species Viscum album. The sequence continues at coordinate 781,796,196 of OY728141.1, forward strand.
ATGGGTTAGTTGATCCATGAATTTAGGTATTTTGTGTGTGATATTCTCATATTCATGTAAATGATGATCTACACCTATTTACTTTTATTTTAAGTTATTATAGTGTACCCAGTTATATTTTTCCATGATTTCTTGTTAATTTATAATAATGGATTAATTAAGTAAATTAATTATAAGTTCTTTATTAAGAATTTGGTATCCTTTTAGGTGTATTGTGGGTTTGTTGAGGTGTTAGTGATAATTGTGGGATTTATTGATAATTATTTAAGTATCATTAAGAGTTCAACACTATAATTAATGTTAGTGGTCCCTAATATTTCCTCTTAATATATGCGTGCATATATTATATAGATGGTATGTGTGGGTAAGTTGGTAAGAGTGACCCAATATAAACATTATGTGATTTCCATTATATGAGGAGATGATAGTGATGATATTTATCTAATTAATCTAATGGCCTAATGAGTTATATTATTTTTAAGTGATGATAACCATGAGCAATGGGTATATTTGAACCTACAGAATGTTATTTCGTTAGTAATATGGTATATGAGTGTAACTGGCAATGTGTAGATAGGTCAGGCTAGAATCAAATATCTTATCCTTTCTTCTAGTACTTTTTTTATTGACTATATAATCCATAATATCACCTCCAAATATTGTATGTTTAGAACATGGATACTATTGGCCATGTAATAATTGTAAAGTGGTGAGAAACATTTGGAATTAAATCATGTGGGGTGTCTTTGCCCCGGACATGAGTTAGTGATCCATTTGTGGTGTCATTGAGTGTTTATTAATAATGGATACTCATGTATTAGTTATTATTAGTGGTAAAATGTCCTTTGTGATGGGACATTTGTATGAGTACTACCCTCATTAGTGTTACTCATGGGAGGAAGGAATTTATATGGGATTCAAATCCATTTTGAGGGAGTCTGGTCTTTACATATGTGCTTTATGAGTAAACCATTTGGATAATTGGTACCCTAGATAGTGGGTTTGGTTCAATTAAACTAATTATTATGGGAATGAATCATTCACCATAATTATGTATATTTTATTATTATTTTATATTTATCAAGATTATCTAATCATGCTTGGTCATTTAATGTTCTTTTGTGAGTAAGGAATAATGATTCAAATAAAAATAAAATTTATATCCACTTTATCAAGTGTGATACTCCTTAATAATCAAGAAAGGACATGTGATCCCTATAGTGATCATATCTGGTTAATCATATTATGTGAACCCAAAAAATTTTAGTTCCCATAATCATATAATAAAGGGGGACATATGATCACCAAAAAACATAACATAATTATGTTTTGACAGATAATCGCCAATCATCAAATCATAACACTTGGACGGTGTTTTCTATAGGATATTTTTAGTGTCATGGGACTTTTCATTCATCATATTTGGGAAATAAGAACAATCACATTCCTAGGGGGTTTGTCTACCCCTAACTCCCCAAGATAAATGTATTCATTTTGAGATATTCGACAAGGAAATGCTAACCACTATGAGGAGGTATACTGGGGGATGGGATGACCCAGAGGAAAATTAAGTGCATAAAGAATGAAAAGTGTTTCCTAAAAATACCTATGAAAATATAAGAATTGTATGGGTGGCCACTGAAATGTTTCCTTCAACCTAAAGGGAACCAACACGTTATGAAGTCTGTCCTAAGTTGGGAGGGCCAGTGCACAAGAAACCCTACAAATTGTTTATCACTACCGACAAGACAGGTAACATATCCACATCCAATCATCACACATTGATTTAATTTTCCAAATGTGATTGTCATACAACAAGACCTGTGAAAAACCCATCTCAGTGTCATTGTAATTCAAGCACACTACATCTGAAAAGCCTCAATTCCCCCTCCAATATCTTCACATGTATGTAATTTTCGATAAGTCATTTTCAGTCCATATGAGTTGACATGTGAAAAACCCTAGCTCATATTAAAAAAAATTTAAACACACTATGTCTATAAATAGATGAACCAACTCCACTTAAAATCATCTCACTTGGATGGAATTTTCCATTGGCGATTTTTAGTTTATGGGACTAGTCATGAGACAAACCCCGTCTCATTTTCATTCTTTTTTAGACCCACAATTTCAAAAAATACAATCCCCAAGTCCACTTCAAATCTTCTCACATGGATGTAAACTTTTATAGGTGATTTATGTCCATAGGACCTAACATGCGACACAACTCGACATATTATCACTCTTTTTCTGGCACACTATGCCTGACCATTCAACCCCAAAGTCCAAGAAGAATCTCCTCACTTGGATGGAATTGTCTAGATGTGATTTTTAGTCCACTGGAACTGAAATTAGAAAAAGACTAGCTTGATGTCTTTGTGTTTCAGGCCTACTATATTCGTCAAGAAAATCCACAATCCCTATATGAATAATCACACTTGGATGGTGTTTTATAAAGTTGATTGTTAGTGTCCTAGGACTTGTTATTGGTTGGCTCCAAGCACGCAAGAGAATCCCAAGTCAAGGGTGTTTGCTGACCACTCCCCTACTAAAGATACATTTATTCATTTTTAACTATCCCACCAAAAACATCATCCTATATGAGGATATATATAGGGGTATTAGAATACCCATAGGTTCATACAGTGTATAATAGATTACACATGTTTACTTGGAATACCTATGAAAACATAGTAATTTTATGGGTGACCAATGATGTTTTCTCTTCAACCTAATGGGAACCAATGCATCATGATATCTATCCCAAGTTTGGAGGGCATGTACACAAGCTCTCGTACATATTTTCCATCACTACAGACCTGAAAATTCACATGTCCATAGGGAATCCTTTTACATGGATTGAATTTTCCTTTGGTGATTTTTAGTCCATAGGACCTATGATAAACCCCATTTATATTTCATTAAAATTTAGTCACACTACATTGAAAAATACCCAAGTCGACATTATATAATCCCACTTGGATGGAATTATTCATAGGTGATTATCAGTCCATATGAATTGAAAGGCAACAAACCGTAGCTCATTTTCATTCCTTTTTAGGGACACTACATCTGACAAGGTATTCACCAAGTCCACATCAAATCATCTCACATGGATGGAATTATCCTTACGTTATTATTAGTACATGGGACTAGACATGTGAAAAACCCCATATCTTTGTCATTAGTTTTCTTCCACAAAAAGTTTTACAAGACCAGACCCTTATCCACATAAAATAATCTTACATGGATGCAATTTTCCATAGGTGATTGTCGGTTTATAAGACCCAACACACGATAAACCCTAACTCATTTTCATTCCTTTTCATGTGCACTACTCATGAAAAAATAAGCCCAACTCGATGTCATTTCATTTCATACCCATTTTATCTACCCAAAAATGCCCCAAGTCCAATCCAGATCATCATAATTGGATGGGATTGTCTATAGGTGATTCTTAGTGTCATAGGACATGTCGTTCGTCAGCTTCGGCCATGTAGGACAAGCTCATACCCATGAGGGTTCACTGACCACTCTCTCCCCCAACCCCTAAAGAGACATTTTTTCATTTTCTATAATCCCACTAGGAAACATTACCCTATATGAGGAGACATAATTGATGGTTTAGGTAAACTATAGGGAAACACAGCTCCTGAGATACAACATGTTTTACCTAGGATGACCTATGAAAACATACGAATGGTAAGGGTGATTGATCACAAGTTCCCTTCATCCTAAAGGGAACCAACACATCATAAAATCAGTCCCATGTAGGGAGGTCTAGCGCAAAATCTACACCACATACTTTCCATCACTATATAAATGAAAAGCCACATTTCCATAGAGAATACTCACAAATAGATTTCATTTTCTATAGGTGATTGTTATCCCATAGGACCTACAACAAACCCCAACTTGATGCCATTACGTTTCAGGCATATTGTGTCCAACAATCCCTAAGACCACAAAAAATATTCTCATATGGATGGTATTGTCCATATGTGATTTTTAGTCTATATGACCATGCTTGAGACAAACCCCAACTCATTATCATTAATTTTTAGGTTCACTATGTCCAACAGAACAAGCCCCAAGTCCACTTCATATCATCCCACTTAGATAGCATTTTCCATTGGCGATTATCAGTCTATATGAACACACATGAAAAAAATCCATCTCATTATCATTCCTTTTTAGTATCACTACATCCGACAATAGATTACCCATGTCCACATCAAATATTCTCAATTGGATGGAAATTTCCATATGTGATTTTTAGTACGTAGGACTTTAAGTGAAACAAACACAACTCATTTTCATTTCTTTTTCAGGTGAACTAAATCTGAAAAGACAATACCCAAGTCCACTAAAAATAATTTTTCTTATATGGAATTGTATATATGTGATTTTTAGTCAACTAGACCTGACATAAGATAGCCCCCAGCTCAATGTCACTGTGTTTTAGGCACACTACATCCGACAAGACAACCCCTAGTGTCTAGATGAATCATTATTGTTGGATGGAAATATCTATATGTTATTTTCAATGTCATATCATCCATCACATTCCTAATATAGGCACATTGGATAGGCCCACACATAGGGGGGGTTCTCCAACCCCTCCCCTAAAGATAAATTTATGCATTTTCAACAGTCCTACCAGAAAACATCAACCTATATGACGATACATATTATTGGGTTTGAACAACGCATAGGTCAATACATCACATGAAAGATAACATTTCTTACACATTAAGACATATGAAAACATTGTAATGGTAAGGGTGGAAACTGATGTGTTCCCTTCAACCTAAAGGGCACCAACACATCATGACATCTGTCCCAAGTTCGGAGGGACAATGCACATGTTACCCTTCATATTTTCCAATACCACAAACATGACAAGAAAAATGTCCAAATTGAATCCCAACACAAGGATTTAATTTTCCATTGTTTTTTATCATCCCGTAGGACCTAATAAAACCCCCACCTAGATGTCATTGCAACTTAGGAACACTATGTCTAACAATCCCCATTTACAGATCAAATATTCTCACTTGGATGGAGATATCTATAAGTGATTGGTTGTGTTATAGGATCTATCATTTGTTATCTCTAAGCATGCATGACAACCCTCACCTAGGGGGTTTACAGAACCCTCATCACCCTCCCCCCAAAAATACATTTTTTTATCTTTGTTTATCCCACTAGAAAAGGTAAACCTATACAAGGATACATACTGAGGGTTTGAATGACCTAGAGGGAAACACAACACATGAAAGAGGAAATGTGTTCCCTATGAAGACCTACAAAAACATTATAATAGTCAGGGTGACCATAGATATGTTCCCTTCAAACTAAAGGGAACCAATATTACATGGCATCTATCCCAATTTGGGAGGGTCGGTGCATAATCTACTCTACATATTTTCCATCACCACAAACATTAAAATCCACATGTCCATAGTTAATCACCACACATGGAATGCATTTTCTAGAGGTCATTTTCAGTCCACATGACCTATGATAAACCTTAGCTCGATGAAATTGCTATTCTGTAACACTATGTTTGACAAGACCCAATTATACATCAAATTGTCTAATTTTGATAGAATTTTCCATAGGTGATTTTCAGTCTATATGACCTGACATGTAGAAACCCTCGTATCATTTTCATTCCTTTTCTAGAAAGATATGTCCAAAAGACAACCCTTTAGTCTACATCAAATCATCTCGCATGGATGCTATTTTCCATAGGTTATTTTCAGTCCATAGGACTAGACATGAAATAAACCCAACTCATTACATTCCTTTTTAGGCACACAATGTCTAACAATACAAGCCCCAATCCCACTTCAAATCATCTCACTTTGATGGAATTTTCCATATGTGATTTTCATTCCATATGACCCAGCTTGCGACAAACCCCAAATCATTATTATTCATTTTTAAGTTCACTATGTTTGACAAGACAAGCCCTAAGTCTAGGTCAAATCATATCACTTGGATGTAATTTTATATATGTTATTTTCATTCTATTGGACCTAACATACAATGTACCATATATCAATTTAATTTCATTTTAGGACCACTATGTCTAAAATTAAAATCCCCAATCCCAAGCTGAATCATCACACTTTGATGTCATTGTCTATAGGTGATTTTCAGTTCTATTGGACCTTTCATTCATTGGATCTGGGCATGTAAGAAAATCCCACGACTAGGTGGTTCACCAAACACCCCCCCCCCCATATAGAGAAATGTATTCATTTTAATAGATCACACCAAGAAATATACACATGTACAATGAGACATATTGTGTGGATTATATGAACTAGAGGTAAATGCAACACATGAATGATGACAGGTGTTCCCCAAGAAGACCTATGAAAACATAGTAATGGAAATGGTGACCACCAACATTTTACCCTCAACATAAAGGGAACCAACATGCCATTAAATGCATCCCTTGTTGGGAGGTCCGGTGCACAAGCTACCATGAATAACATACATTGCCATGGACATTACAAGCTACATGTCCATAGTTAATCCTTACACATGGATTTCATTTTCCATAAGTGATTTTCAATCCATAAGACCTATGAAAAACCCTATTTAAATTTCATTACATTTTAGAAACAATCTATCTAACAAAAACTTAGTAACCATCAAATATTCCAACTTGGATGGAATTTTTATAGGTAATTTTTAGTCTATACCACCATACATGCAACAAACCACACTACATTGCTATTCCTTTTCAGGTTCACTATTCCTGATAATATAATCTCTGAATCAAATTAAAATCACATTACATGGATGGAACTTTCCATAAGTGAATTTTATAGCATTGGAACAAACATACGACAAACCCCAACTCATTTTCATTCCTTTTCAATAACACAACGTCCAATAAGATAATCTCCAAGTACACTTAAAGTAATCTCACATTGATTTAAATGCCGATAGAAGATTTTCAATGCATAGGATCTGACATTTGACAAACCATAGATCATTATTGTTCCTTTTCAGTCACATTATGTTCAACAATAAAATCACTATGTCTAGGTTGAATCGTCTCGCTTGGATAACCTTATCTATATGTGATTTTTAGGCCCACTATGTCTAACAGGACAATCCCCAATCCCTAGCTAAATATTTACACATGGATGGAATTTTATATAGTCAAATCTAGGTGTCATAGGATCAATCCTTCATCAAATCTAGGAATAAGCAAGAGACCAATCCCAGGGATGTTTAGCCTCTCCCCCCTAAAGAGACATTTATTCATTTTCATCTATCCAGCCAAGAATCATAATCATCTAGGAGGAGACATAATTGCAGGTATATATGAACCAGACGGAAGAATAATGCATGAAAGAAGGATGTGTTTACTGGGATGTCATATAAAAAATAGGAATAAGAAGGGTGACCTCCTACATGTTACCTTCAACCTAAAGGGCACCAAAACATCAGGAAATCTATCCCAAGTAGGGTGGACAAGTGAAAAATCTACATCATATATTTTCAATCACCATAGAAATGAGAAGCCACATTTCCATAGTAAATCCTCACTCATGGATTGAATTTTCCGTATTAGATTTCTAGTCAATAGGACCTATTAAAAATCCTATCTCGATATCATTACTTTTCTGGAATACTATATCTGAAAAGCTCCAAGTCCACATAAAATCATCCCACTTTGATGGAATTATCTATAGTTGATTTTCAATCCATAGGACCTGACATGTGACAAAACCCTGCTCATTTTTATTCTTTTTCAGGGGAACTACGTCTAACAATATAATCCCCAAGTCCATTTCAAATCATCCCACCTAGATTGAATTTTCCATGGGTGATTTTTTTCATTAGACCTGATATGCGACCAACCCCAACTCATTTTTATTCCTTTTAATGTCCAATACATATGAGAATACAAGCCCCAAGTCCAATTTAGATTGTCTTAAATGTATGGCATTATAAATAGGTGTTTATCAGTACATAAGACCCAACATGAAAAAAAAAACTAACTTCAAATTGTTTCAATATGATGGAATTGTTTATATGTGACTATTGACCCAGTCGACCCAATATAAGACAACACCCAACTCAATGTAATTTCATTTAAGGCCCACTATATCCAACAAGATAATACCCATGCCTAGCCTAAATCACTACACTTGGATGGTATTTTCTATAGGTTGTTATTAGGGTCATTTGACATGTCATTCATCAACTCCGGGGATGCAGGAAAAGCCCACTTTTAATTGGGTTTTCCAACCCCCCAGGAGACATTTATGCATTATTAGCTATCTCTTTGGTAAAGATCATCATGTACGAGGAGACATAATGGGGTATTTGGACAACCTATATGGAAACTTATCACATGAAAGATGACATGTGATTCCTAGGAAGACCTATAGAAACATTGAAATGGAATGAGTGACCACCGATGTGTTCCCTTCAATCTAATAGGAACTAACACGTCCTCACATCCATCCCATGTCAGGAGGTCGATTGGATAATCTACCCTGCAAATTTCATATCACCACATACATGAGAAGACACTTATGCAATGTGAATCCTCACACATGGTTTGAATTTTCAATAGGTTATTTTCAGTCTATAGGACCTTAGCCAAACCCCAAATCAATTTCATTGAATTTTAGGCACATTATGTCTAACAAGACTCGTGTCCACATCAAATCTCCCCCCATGGAATGAATTTTCCAAAGTTTATTATCAGTCCATAGTGTTTAAAGTGGGTCCCTAGACCCAAATTGTTTGTACTTTGATTACTGTTACATGTATTCAGTTTGTTATTATACATGTGTTTATCTTTCCATGATAGTGTAGATACTTCTGCATCCTTTTTATTATAGGCAATGTCCTTAGATTACCTATCGCATCAAATGTTTATAGCAGGTCCCAGGCTATAATGAGAACCCTGAGATTCCATGACAGTAATCTTAAAGTAATGTTCTGTGGTCCAGTTACATCATTCTAAAAGGATGCAGATGATGTGTGACCATCAGGTGTTGGGGTCTCATAAGTATTGAGACTTCTTCTCATGAAGTTCACTCTTGATGATCTCTAGCTATTGAGATCATGAGGAAATACCCGCTTAATAGGAACACCACATGTTTCTGGTGTCATTGGTCATTCCTATCTACGGACATGTGTAATGGTCTCCTGAATTGAGATCATTATCAATGAATGTCATTTAATTACATACATTTGATATAAGGAGAAAACCATGGTGACAAGTCGTGGTGAGGTAGCTTATATCGGGTACATCATTAATGGCATGGCATTGATTGATTGATCGAGAAAGGAATTTTCGTTTCTGAGTTTAGGAAGAGATATCTCGGGCCTGGTTGATTAGGATGGTTGCACCTTCATTAAATCTATGGCCATGGTAGTGGAAGGTAAGACCGTCTGGACAAATCAACAAACAAAATAAAGAAAATAAAGAATGATGACACTAAGTATGCATTCTTCTTTATTGCGATATTGATGACGAAGAGATTAGATTACACGGACCATGTTCATAGGAAGGAATTCATTGCTTTGACTTTGCCTTATCTCTATAGGGGCCTCGATGGGTTGCTAGACCCCGCTCTAGGTCAGTGATATTATTCACTACTATTGAGATAAGGTCCTAGAGGGTCACACACAACAACGCTTTGAGAATCAAACATATTCTGATGCATAGGATTATAGGACTTTGTGGGCCCCACCACGGGGTCTGGGTATTATCCAAGTCCTATGGATCACCAAGTAATAAATAAATTCTTTTATTATTCAAGTTTGGAATAATTCATTGAATTTATTTATAACATGTATTTATTAGTGATTAAGTAAATATATAGATAAATATTAATCGGACAGATATTTATATCTTGGGTTTGTTTAATATTATCAGGAGGTTCAATTCGAGTTAGACTCATGTTTATCACGTAATATATATATTTATATATATTGCAGTTTCGTGAAAAATAATAAATATTATTTATGGAATAATTTAATTTTTCATAAATAATTATTTATAATATATATATATAGTGAATGTTTAATACACGGGGGACGGGAACCCTTACCGCATATTTTAGATATTCCCTATATATAGTAAGAGAGAGGCTCTCCCCTAGGTACTATTCATCCGTTGGAATTGAGAGCCTCTCTCTACTCCTGAGTTCTAGAGAGAGACTCTCCCAAACTTGCAAGTTCTTCAAGTTCCGCCTTCACGGATTGAAGACGCTAGTTTCTGGTGATCATAGCTGCATCGAATTGTGCGTCGAAGATCCACACTAGAACCCGGATCTTGACGAATGGCGCGCGAGCAGATTTGCGAGGCGTCTGTGGATGATCTAGAGGGATTCGACGTCAGAGTCTTCGAGCAATGATCGTCGACGTCCTGCACATCAATTCTGAACAAGGTAAATGTTAAAGATTAATTTTTGTGCTCCTTAAAGTCCTTGTGAGATCCTCGAACCAAGCCGATACAACATCACCAGATTTGATAGGGTTATGTCACTCTGGTGAAGTAGAAAAATTTTAAAATCCCGGCCCACCAGCTTCTGCTGCGTAGTCCCGGTACCCAACAGTTGTATCAAAGGGAGAAAAAGGTTTTTCTGATTCAAAAACATTAAAATGCATTTAATTTAATTGTGGGATGTTAAAACGGTTCATTCGGATTCGCATGTGCGTCGTTTAGATTTCAAATGATCAAGATACGATCATTTGAAAAAATTTATCGGATCGACATCGCAAGTTTTTTCTCGTTTGATGTTTATCTCAAATTGAGAATTAAGATCCAAAATATATTTTATTATACAATATTTTATAATAAATATTTAATTATATTTATTATAATAAATATTTTATTATATTTTATAATAATAAAATATATAAAGGAAGAAAACCAAGACCCCAAATGGGGGTCTTCCTCCATTTAATTTAAAAAAAAAGGGGAGAGAAGAAAAGACCCCAAAATGGGGTCTTCTATTTTTATTTTTAAAAAAAGGAAAGAAGGGGGCTGGATCTTTTTTTGTCTAAAAGGACAATTAAAAAAAACGGGGGGGGGGGAGGGAGAACCCTTTGGGGTCTCCTCACGCGGCACCTGGAAAAGGGGGGCCAAACCCTAGGCCTCCCCTCCTCCACCGGACCTACTTCACTGCGCCGCCGCTAGCCGGCCACCCACCTCGCGTCGGAACCCCCTCCGTCAGACCGGCCTGATGCGCCGCGCCGGCCTCTGAGCCCCGCGCCGACCTCCTCCCCTTGCGTCGGCCTCCTCGGCTCCACCCCGTGCGTGTCGGCCGCCCCGACCCCAAGCCGAGCCACCTCCGGCCGGCCGCTGCCCTCCCCACCAGCCTCCCCTTCACCGGACCGCCCTCCCCAGCGGCCTCCGAGCTACGCACCGGCTCCCGGAACCTCGCCGGCCTCCACCTTCGGGTCGCGCCGGACCGGCTTCATCCGGCTGCCTCGAACCCTCTCTGGCCTCCTCTTCCGGGCCTCGCCAAACCGGCACCCTTCAGCCACCCCGAGCCCTCACTGGGCTCCTCCTCCACGCCGGAGCGGTTCCGTCCGGCCGACCCGAGCCCACGCCAGACCAGACAGCAACTTCGCCGGCTCGCCGGAGCAGCGGGCTGCCAGGAGATGCAGCCGTTGCGGGAAGCGTTGGACGTCGCGGTCACGCCGTGGTCACTCTGCAGTTCCAGAACGACATCCTGCGGCGGTACGCAGTCCTGCCGGACTCCTCTCCGGCTAGAGGTAACCCTGCACTGAATTAATTTTAATTAATTTTATTTTTTAAATTAAATTAATTGGAATTAATTTAGCGGTTTAAATTATTTTAATCCGAAAATATTAATTTAATTTAAGTTTAGAATTAAATTAATGCTTTAATTTAATTTAATTTTTGGAATTAAAATTAAATTAAACAAATGGAACCGATAAAAATAAATTATTTTAATTTAATCAAATTCATTTAATTTATTAGAACACCCTCGCATAATTTAAATTTATTGAAATTTAATTTTATTGTGCTTTTACCCCGACTGGTCTTGAGCTATTGACCGACCTGTGTTTGTCTGGAATGTATTTATTTATTTAATTATTTATTCAATGCGTGCGATGATTGTAATATTTAATTAGTTAAATGATGGTCTACAAATCATCTTTTAATTCAAATATGTATAAGGGCATGCGTGTCCATTGCACCGCTTGTATTTTTTACCCCATACCCCCTCGCCTGCATGCGAATATATTTGTATTTATTCGGTGACAATCCGAGAGGCAGACCCCACCAAGATGAGGCAGTAGTCCAGACAGGAGTTGGACACTTTGCAATGGGGCCAGCAGCGACACAAGTCATGTATTGACTTAGGTATGGATGCCCCTAGGTGATGATTGATCAGTTATCGATCAATCATTATAGAATTCTCAAGACCAGTCAAGATGCATGATTTACTTTATGCACAGTTTATTATTTTATGCATCTGCATTATTATTACATGATCACATAGGATAGTAAACAAGATAAAATGCATAAAGTTGTGACGAATATTTTTCTATTTCATGTTTAGTTGGGAGCGCAACAACCCTATTTGAACATAATAAATAGAATAAGATTATATTCATCAATTAATTTTAAAAAAAATCTCTCAAATATATATTAAGTCCAAAATGCCTTCCATTTCTCACATCTAAACAAAACCGACTGTTTGGGTGCTCATCAGCCTCAGTTGAGAGTGCCTCTTACTTCCGGGGCATTTTCATGTGAGAAATGGGTCGACTTAACTAAAGTGAGTAGTCAAGGATTAGACTTAGCTTACTTGCTATCACTTTAGAGTAAAGAGGTTGAGGGAATCATGTTCCGATTCCAAAAAGCTGGGACTTTACTCAACTACACAAGGAACCACAAGAACAAGTGGTTGGTCAGCATAGTGCCTACCTTGAAACCCTCCAAGTAGTGTCGTAGCCCTAGCTTGTAGAGTACGAGGGAGGTTTCGAGGATCCTTGCCACTATAATGCTCAAGAGATAGAGTATTCTAAATCTAATAGTGAGGGCTGTTAAGGTTTGTTATAATAGTGGGAGACATTAAATGATATAATAATTTATTAATCATAAAATTTCAAAAGGTAATCAAGACAATTTACTAACTGCAAAATGTTTATCTGATGTAGATTCAAAATGGAAATCACCAACACCACTAGTACTTTATCACTACGATCGATCTTGGATAAAGAAAATATCCTGACCGGCAATAACTTCCAAGAGTGGTAGAGGCGCTCGCGCATAGTACTACGGAAAGAAAGGAAGTTATATGTGCTGGAATCCCCAATTCCTACTGAGCCTCCTCAGAGAGCAAGCAAGACAGAAAAATATTAGTGTAAAAATCATGTAGATGATGCTCTTGATGTACAATGCATCATGTTGTCATCCATGTCCAGCCAATTGCAAAAAATGCATGAGGAAGAGAATGCCTACAAGATGCTTTCACATCTCCAAGAACTATATGAGGAGAGGGCTAGGCAAGAAAGGTATGAGATCTCAAGTGCACTTTATATGTGTAGGCTAGCAGAAGGGCACCAAGCCAGTCCTCACGTACTCAAGATGATTGGGTATATTGAGAGGCTTGAAGTTCTTGGGTTCAAACTGATCCAAGAACTAGCAGTGGATCTCATTCTTTCCTCTTTACCGTCAAGGTTCTCCAATTTTATTGTCAATTATAATATGAATTATCTAAAAAAGTCCCTCCCGGATCTTTTGGCTTTAGTTCGCCAAACTGATAAGGACATGAAAAACAACAATTCATCTGTCCTTATGGTGAACAAGAAAAACAAGGGCAAGGAAAAGGGTTCTAAGGCCAGTTCAAGGCCAAAGACACCAATGCATCATCCTGCCAAGAAGCCAAAGATTCAGAGGCAAAGTAATGAGCAGGAAGCTGTCTGCTTTGGATGTGGAAAGAAAGGCCACTGGAAGAAGAATTGCAGAGTTTGGAAGAAGAATCAAGCTGACGCTTCTACTTAAGGTATTTTTGTCATTGAATGCAATCTATCTTTATCTACAATTTGGGTATTGGATATGGCATGTGGCTCATCCATTTTTATTCATATACCATAACCAAGTAAGTTTAAGAAGATTTCAAAAGGTAAAGTGGATCTCCAAGCCACAAATGGTGCATGTCGGGAGGCCTTGGCAGTGGGAGACTATCACTTGACTTTACCAACTGGTTTGGTTCTTGTTTTAAACAATTGCTATTATGTACCGTCTGTTACCAGAAACATTGTCTCTGTGTCATGTTTTGACACTATGGGTTTTTATTTCAAGTTTGGAAATAAAATTTGTCTCTTTTATAGGGATAACATATGTTATGGTATGGCACATCTTAACAATGGTTTATATATAATAGAACTAGAAAACTCAGTAATGGCTGTCAATGATAAAAACAACCAACATGACTCAAATAACACCCGCCTATGGCACTTCAGGCTTGGTCACGTAAACGAGAAGTGATTACAAAGATTACATCAAGAAGGGTATCTAGACTCGGTACAGTTAGAACCCTTAGATGTATTTCAAGATTGTTTACAAGGAAATATGACCAAAACACCTTTCTCGGGAAAGGGAGAAAGATCCAATGCAGTACTTGAATTAATACATACTGATGTATGTGGTCCATTTCCAGTAGAGGCAAGGGGTGGTTTTCTATACTTCATCACTTTTACCAATGATTATAGAAGGTATGTCTATATCTACTTAATGCGGTATAAGTCAGATTCCTTTCTTTTCATTGAGGAATACCAAAATTAAGTAGAAAACCAACTTGGTAAGAAGATAAAATCACTTCGCTCAGACCGAGGTGGAGAATATCTTAACCAATCTTTCATTGATCACTTGAAGGAGTGTGGGATAGTATCCCAACTCACTCCTCCTTATACACCACAATGGAATGGTGTTAGTGAAAGGAGGAATAGGACCTTGCTTGACATGGTCAGATCAATGATGAGTCATACAACTCTTCCATTATCCTTTTGGGGATACGCCTTACATACAGCAACATATACCATTAACCGAGTACCAACTAAAGCTACAGATGGGATTCCATATCAGTTATGGTATGGAAACAAACCCAATCTGACACACATGCGTGTCTGGGGCTGCGAGGCATTCGTCAAGACTTTACCAAGTGACAAATTAGCATCCAGAAGCACTAAGTGCATCTTTATAGGTTATCCTAAGGAAACTAGATGATACTACCAATATAACCCTTTAGATAGAAAAGTCATTGTGGAAACATACACCACATTTCTAGAAAGGGATCAAATTTCTACTAGAAATAGTGGGAGTAAGATTGACTTCGATGAAGTTAATACTCCAGATGCACAAGAGTTGGTAGAGGAACAATATCCACAAGAGCAAGTGGAAGAAGAAATTGTTCCTGAGACACAGATACTGTGTAGGCCTACGTGAGAGGTTAGAGAACCAGAGCATTATGGTTTTCTTGTCACTGAGTCAGGTGACATAATAATCCTTGAGGATAATGAACCTCTAACCTACAAGGAAGTAGTAGAAGGAAAAGAATCTTCTACATGGAAAGAATCCATGAATTCTGAGATGGAGTCCATGTATAAAAATCAAGTTTGGATTTTGGTAGACCCTCCAGATGATGTAAAACGCATTGGTTGCAAATGAGTATTCAAGAAAAAGTTAGACATGGATGGTAAGGTTAATACCTTTAAATAAAGACTGGTTGCAAAGTGTTTCAGATAACTTCAAGGCATTGACTATGATGAAACCTTCTCACCAGTGGAAATGCTTAAATCCATCAGAATATTGCTTGCAATAGAAGCCTTTCATGATTATAAAATTTGGCAAATGGATGTCAAAACTTATTTTCTAAATGGGAAGTTTGTTGAAGACGTCTATATGACTCAACCCGAAGGGTTTGTTAAGTCAAAGAATTCCAATAAAGTATGCATGATTCAGAGATCCATTTATGGATTGAAGCAGGCATCAAGATCATGGAATGTATGCTTTGATGAGGCCATAAGAGATTTTGGTTTTGTCAAAAATGAAAGTGATCCTTCTGACTATAAAAAGGTTAAAGGGAATGCTATCATTTTCCTAGTTTTATATGTTGAAGACATATTAATCATGGGAAACAAGGTGCAAGTATTACAGTCCGTTAAGACTTGGTTAAATGAATGCTTCTCCATTAAAGAGTTAGGTGAAGCAGCCTACATACTAGGGATCAAGATCTATCGAGATAAATCTCAAAGGATTCTTGGCCTAAGTCAAAGTACATATATTTACAAGGTACACAAAAGGTACAATATGGAACAATCCAAGAGAGGATTGTTACCTATGTCACATGGTGTAAATCTCTACAAGAAAATGTGTCCACAAACACAGGAGGAGATTGAAAGAATGAGTAGAGTCCCTTATGCGTCGGCAGTGGGTTCTATCATGTATGTCATGATATGTACTAGGTTTGATATTGCCTTTTCTCTAAGCATGGTGGGTAGATATCAAGCCAATCCAGGAGAGCTGCACTGGACAGCTGTTAAAACTATCCTTAAGTACTTAAGGCGTACTAAGGATATGTTCCTGGTGTATGGAGGAGATGAGGAACTAGTTGTTAGGGGATACACTGATGCTAGTTTCCAGACAGATCATGATGATATGAAATCGCAGGCAGGCTACATCTTTTTCTTGAATGGTGGTGCAGTGAGCTGGAGAAGCTCAAAGCAAGCTATGCTTTATGATTCTACAGCATAGTCCGAATATATTGCAGCTTCTGATGTAGAAAAGGAAGCAGTCTGGATACGTAGCTTTATCTCCGACATTGGTGTGGTACCTAGTAGTACAGACCTTATTCTAGTATATTGTGATAATACTGCTACAGTGGTGCTTGCCAAGGAGCCCAGGTCTCACCAGAGGACAAAGAATATTCTTCGGAAGTTTCATCTCTTGATGGATTTTACTCAAAGAGGTGAAGTGATAGTTAGTAGATTAGCCACAAGGAACAACGTGGAAGACCCCCTGACTAAAGCCATTTCTCAGCAGAAGCATGATTCACATGTGAGAGCTAATGGATTGAAACTTGTTAGCAGTTGGCTCTAGTGCAAGTGGGAGTGTTGAAAGTGGGTGCCCTAGACCAAACTTGTTTTGTACTTTGATTACTATTGCATGTATTCAGTTTGTTATTATACATGTGTTTATCTTGCCATGATAGTATAGATACTTCTTCAACCTTTTTATTAATGGAAAAGACCTTAGATTACCTGTCATATCAAATCATTATATCAGGTCCCATGCTATAATGAGAACCCTGAGATGCCATGATAGTAATCTTAAAGTAACGTCCTATGGTCTAGTTACATCATTATAAAAGGACACAGATGATGTGTGACCATCAAGTGTTGGGGGATCATAAGCATTGAGACTTATTCTCATGAAGTTCGCACTTGATGATCTCCAGCTATTGAGATCATGAGGACAGACCCGCTTAATTGGAACACCACATGTTTCTGGTGTCATTGGTCGTTCCTATCTACGGACATGTGTAATGGTCTCCTGACTTGAGATCATTATCAATGAATGTCATTTAATTACGTACATTTGATATAAGTCGAAAACCATGGCGACAATTTGTGGTGAGGTAGCTTATATTGGTTACGTCATTAATGGCATGGCATTGATTGAATGATCAAGAAAGGATTTGTTTCTTATGAGTTTAGGAAGTGATATCTAGGGCCTGGTTTATTAGGATGGTTGCACCTTCATTAAATCCATGTCCATGGTAGTGGAAGGTAAGACCGTCTGGACAAATCAACAAACAAAATAAAGCAAATAAAGAATGATGACACTAAGTATGAATTCTGCTTTATTGAGATATCGATGAAGAAGAGATTAGATTACACGGACCGTGTTCGTAGAAAGGCAGTCATTGATTTGACTTTTCCTTATCTCTATAGGGGCCTTGATGTGTTGCTAGACCCCGCTCTAGGTCAGTGATATTATTCACTGCAATTGAGATAAGGGCCTAGAGGTTCACACACAACATCGCTTTGAGAATCTTCCCTATTCTGATGAATAGGATTATAGGACTTGGCGGGCCCCACCACAGGGTCTGGGTATTATCCAAGTCCTATGGATCACCAAGTAATAAATAAATTCTTTTATTATTCATGTTTGTAATTATTCGTTGAATTTATTTATTACATGTATTTACGAGTGATTAAGTAAATACATAGATAAATATTAATTGGACAGATATTTATATCTTGGGTTCGTTTAATATTATCAGGAGGTGTGAGTCGAGTTAGACTCATGTTTATCACGTAATATATATATTTATATATATTGCAGTTCAGTGATAAATTATAAATTATATTTATGGCATAATTTAATTTGTCATAAATAATTATTTATAATATATATATAGTGAATGTTTAATACACAGGGGCCGGGAACCCTTACCGCGTATTTTAGATATTCCCTATGTATAGTAAGAGAGAGTCTCTCCCCTCGGTACTATTCATCTGTTAGAATTGAGAGCCACTCTCTCCTCCTGAGTTCTAGAGAGAGACTCTCTCAAACTTGCATGTTCTTCCAGTTCCGCCTTCACGGATTGAGGACCCTAGTTTGTGGTGATCGTCGCTGCGTCGAAGTGTGCGCCGAAGATTCGTGATAGCACCCGGATCTTGATGAACGACGCGTAAGCAGATTTGCGAGGCGTGTGTGGACGATCTAGAGGGATTTGACGTCAGAGTCTTTGAGCAACGATCACCGACATCCTACACGTCAATTCTGAACAAGGTAAATGTTCAAGTTTAATTTTTTTTCTCCTTAAGAACCTTGCGAGATCCTCAGACCAAGCCGGGACAACATCACCAGAGTTGGCAGGGTTATGTCACTCCGGTGAAGCAGAAAAATTTTAAAATCCCGTCCCACCGGCTTCCACTGCGTAGTCTTGGTACCCAACACATAGTAACCGACATGAGAAAAACCACATCTCGTTGTTATTCCTTCTCAGGTGCACCACGTTTGATAAGATAACCCTTGATTCCACTTCAAATAATCTCACATTGATAGAATTTTCCAAAGTTGATTTTCAGTCCATGCCACTAGATATGTGACAAAAGCCATCACATTTTCATTCCTTTTCAATTGCACATAGTCCAATAAGACATCCCACAAGTCCATTTCAAATCATCTCACTTGGATGGAATTTTCTGTAGGTGATTTATAGTCCATATGATTTGGAATTTGAAAAACACCATCTCATTTCTATTACTTTTCAGGTGCACTACATCCAATAATACATTCCCTAAGTCTAGGATAAATCATATCACTTAAATGGGAATGTTTTTATGTGATTTTCATTCCATTGGACCCGAGATGATATAAACTCCTAGATCGATTTTGTTGCATTAAAATCCCACTACATCAGATAGGAAAATCCCCCAGACTATAAAGAATAATCACACTCATATGGAGTTGTATATATGTGATTTTTATATTCATAGGACCTATCATTCATCAGATCTGAACACACAGAACAATACCATGCCTTGGGAGGTTTAACAAACCCCCCCCCCCCCTATAGATACATTTATGGATTTTCAATAACCAGGAAACATAAACCTATGTGAGGAGATATTATATGGGGTTTATACAACCCAGGGGAAATGTTGTTCATGAGAGACAACACGTTTTTCTTATGAAGACCTCTGAAATAATATGAATGTGAAGGGTCACTACCAACATTTTCCCTTCAAACTAATGGGAACCAACATTTCATGAAATCCGTACAATTTTGGGAGGTTCGGTGCTCAATATACACAGCATATTGTCTATCACCACTAAAATGTCAAGACACATGTCCATAGTGAAACCTCACACGTCAATTTCCTTTTCCATAGGTGATTGTTTGTCCATATAACCAAATAAAAACCCCATATCAATGACATTTCTTTTCAGAAACACTACATCAGATAAGACCCAATTCTACAAAATGCCTTTCCACTTGGATAGAATTTTCCAAAGGTGATTATCAGTCTATGAGACCTGATATGTGATAAACACTAGCTCATTGTCATTCACTTTTAGGGGCACTAAATCCAACAAAATAAGACCAAATTCTAATTAAAATCCCCCCACTTGGATGACATTGTCCATAAGTAAATATAATTCCATAGGATAGTGTTGTCTATAGGTGATTGTCAATGTCATATGACCTATAATTCATTGGTTGTGGGCATTCAAGACAATACCATGCATAGATAGGTTCAATGACAAATCCCCCACTAAAGAGAAATTTATGAATTTTTATCTATCCCACCAAGAAACATTGAC
The DNA here is from genome assembly GCA_963277665.1 of Viscum album. Lineage (NCBI taxonomy): Eukaryota > Viridiplantae > Streptophyta > Magnoliopsida > Santalales > Viscaceae > Viscum > Viscum album. The sequence continues at coordinate 781,816,564 of OY728141.1, forward strand.
CTGTACGATGAGACATAACGGGGGTTTGGATGATCCATGGGGAAATTCATCCCATGAAAGATGACATGTGATCCTTAGGAAGGCCTATAAAAACATAGGAATGGTAAGGTTGACCACCAATGTGTTCCCCTCAACCTAAAGGTCACTAACACATCATGGTATTAATCCCAAGTTGGGAGGGCTAGTACACAAGCTGCCCTATATATTTTCAATCACCATAGACATGACAACCACATACCCATAGTGAATCCTCACACATGGATTTTATTTTCCATAGTCTATTAGTGATCATCTGTTCAAAATTAATTACGTTATGTTTTTTGGTGATTATATGTTCACCCTTTATTATGTGATTATTATATCAAAAAATGTTGGGTTCACTTTCATATGATGACATTGATATTATCCCAGTAGTATTAAAATTACTTTACTTGATGATAAAGTAGTATCACACTTGAAAAAGAAGACACAAATGAGATTATTATGTAAATCTTGATTCCTCACTCAGTGATGGATGTATTTCCATCCAAATGATTCACAATATAGTGATGTAGTGGTTTAAACCTCTCACTAGTAATAAGTCATAGATTTCATTCATTATTAGAGGAATAGTTTTTCAATCTTCATATTCATTTTACAAACCATTTTCAAACCTATTTTATTTTTTTTAAACACATTATATGGGTAAATATGATAACAATTGGTCTAGTTGGTTTTCCAATCATTTATTTGAAAACTCATGGATCCCAAACTATCTTACAAGAAAAATTTTATGTCAATTTGAAGTTAAACTATCACAAATCCTTCTCTCCAATGGTACATCTAAATAGTCTATAATGATGTAAGATAGATTATTACCCCAAAGTCCCACTTCTAGTAGGATCTAGGTTGGAGATTAGAATATAGGGTGTATAGAAATCACCCATATGGGAAGTATTACCCTCAATAATATAAATAAGATCAAGAGATTTGATAAATAACCAATAAAGAAATCCATCACATAATATAAAATAAATTAATCCATTCCAAAATTCATGAACAATGTCAAAATAATACAAGTAAATCCACTGTGTAAATACCAAATGATAATCCCTATTGTAAAAACTCAATTTAAGCTCAATTTAAAATGATAATAAAGTCATAATTAGTTACTAAGATCCTCCCAAAACCAGGAAAAACATTTTATATATAAGTATAATGAGAATAACATGTATACTCTATAGGATTTATACCAAATATCTATCATGAAAATGTGAAATGGAAACACTGTTTCACTAGCGAATAAAATGAATAAACAACAAGAACTTAATCGGTCAAATATCTATCCTGACCTCACCATGAAAATATCATGAAGGAATGAATCCATGTATAGTCACATAACATTGAATGAATATAATCAAAGGCATCTTGTAACAACATGCCCACTGATTTGAGTCTCTCACATGCCAACATAAAATGTGTTATGCTCTCATGACTTCAATATCATCACACCAATACAACTCTACCTCATAACATCATCACCTCACATCATAAAATCACATCCACATGTCTCATAACCAAGTTATTAGGCTATAATGTACATTAATGATATCAAACTCATACCATCCTCTTACCATGAATTACACCGACCATAAATCACATCCTCATCATCGTATGGAATCTCTGACAATGGTGGTCTCATCTATTCATCACTATCAATTATGCCATCATTGATCGGTAATCACCATTAATTCAGTACTAAAACCAAATACTAATTCTGAAGGAACGTTGGGGAAGAGGGGTAGTCAGTCATCTATTTCACCACCAACTATTACATTGGAGAAAACTGAATGAACCAAAATGATTTTTTAATTTTTAAGTTTATCTAACTTGGGAGAAGTTATTATGTAAATAACACAAAAATAAATGAAAAATAGACACCACACAATTCTTAGCTTATGTGTTAACATCTAAATCCACTTGCATATCATATATTACAACCACAAAACCTCAAAATATGCACCACAAATTTTTACAACACTAATTGAAATACACAGAATAATAAAGACAAAAAAAAGACACAATTCATCACCCCTATAAATGTTAACTAATTTCTAGATTCAATTTTTATCAACTAACTTCTTATTATTAGGGTACACCATTATTTATTCAATGAAAACCCACAAAAACCTTAACCCATTTTAATTATGATATCAATTAAAAAACTATTTAAATTAGCATAAAATGTTATATATATCACAAATTCATTCAATATTTTCATTATAAATTCATTCCATAAATATTTGAAAACTACCGCACATCCCATACAATACCACAATATAACATCTTGTCTGTCCAACCACACAAAAATTGAACAAAATACTTCATACTTGAACTGATCTCCCATGTAAAAGACAATCCCTAAAAGGGTTATCATATCTAAAATAGATTCACATCAATTAGGTTAATAGATATCAGAACATTTCATCTTTCTCTTCTACCAAAATTCTAGTGCCATGGGACTTTTAATTCATTTCATTATCTTATAATAATTCTGGTTTCACAAAGCTAGTTAATTCTCCATGTTTACATGATTTTATTTTTATAAAGGGTCAGATTAAAAAAACCAATCCCATAATGGGTCTAAAAATTACAACAACCAAAATATATATAGAATTCCCAAAAACTTTTCTTTTTATAAATAGTAGTGATTGAGAATAATCTCATAAGAAATATCACTAAAATATTAATCACATGTGATTAATCCCTATCCCCATAAAAATAAAATAATTTAAACACACAATGTCCAACAAAAGGTATAAAAAGTTTATGATTCCTACAAATTCACTTGAAATGAGAGAATAAGGATTCTCAACCTCATTTATTTGTTATCAATTCTCCAGTAAATTATAGATGATCATGAATTAACCCCTACTAAAATTTAAGGAATATCCCTTGGAAACTATCCATATTAGGTTAAAATTAATAATTACTTGATTTACAACCCATATCATAGGATAACTACAAAAAACTCTTAGAAGGGTGAAGAACAAGGAGATAAAAGAATACTAGGGAAGGGAGTGTACCTTGATTCAGAATACTTTGATCCAGACAAACCATTTTGTTTAAAATCATAAGATGTGTGACTAGAGAGTGATGATAGAAAAACGGGTCTACTAGGTATCAATAGAAGAAGAAGAAACAAACAAAGATATCCTAGATTTTCCCTTCTATAGAGGATGATTTAAACTCTTTCACAATACTTTTGGTGCTTGAAAATGCTTATGGTGTTTTTCAGTAAAACAATGTTATAGAATTAAGGACTTTGAATCCTAGATTATCGTTTGTTTCAAAACCAACTTAAATAAATTTTTACCACCTTCATGGACTCAGCTATGTTTTTTTTTTGGTTTTATCCACAACACCCTCTAAAACTAGCCACAATAGTGTAGTGCTATGTTCTTGGTCGTTTTCACCTCATGACACCCACAACTATATTGTGGTGTGATCCATATTTTTGTTTCCTCTCCTATCATGTGGATAAAATCATCCATACACCTATCACACCACAACACCGAGTATTATATATCATGGTGTTATCCACAAAAAAAGTTTCTCATAGGGATACCCTCTAAGAACCATTCCAAAAACCTCATTCTAGATGGTTTCCTTAGGCCATTTTTCCTGGTAATTTCACACTAGAGGACACCCAACATGAAACACTGTCTAAAAATATTAGAAAGGATATTTTACTCATCTTCTTTCACACAATAAGAAAATATCCATCACTAAATCCATCCTCTAAATGAGAAATTCCAAAACTACCTAACCCACACTCAATGCCCCATGAAAATTTTAAAATGGCAAGAACTTAACCCACCATCATATCACAGTGACCCTCTAAATGACCATAACTATTTTCTAACCTCTAGAAATCCTCTAAACTATCTCTCTTTATATCTCTCTCTATTAGAACCACTAAGCCCTTAAAAATGAAAAAGGATGGTTTTATAAATCCATAAAATCACATTAAATACATCTCAAAAAATTCTTATCCTTAAGAATCAAAACTAACCATGGGATGGGAGATGGAAAGGAACGGGTCTAAAAAAACTGACCTATAAGATACCCCTCAAGGATCACACTAATAACAAGACATTAAAACTAAATTATAATGAATAGAAAGATGAAAATTTAAATTTTACAAATCATCAATAATCTAAATGATATATCATCCAAGGAAAAAAAGAAGTCCAATATTCAAAAAAAAACTCAGGATACTAAGCATGAATTTGTGTCTCTTGTTCCCAAGTACTTTTCTCTATTAAAATATGCATCTAAATCACATGAACCAAGGGAATGGATTATCAATATAGAATCATATCTCATTGATCTCTAATATAAAAGGATCATTCCATAAATTCCAAATCATCCTTAATATCCAACTCTCTCCAATCAATGATGTGGTAGTCATCAAGAAGATACCAGTGAAGTTGGTACCTATTGAATATTTCATGGTTAATATCAATCTATTAATGAAGTGAAAATATATAAAATACCTCTTCAATGTAGTCCAACACCTCAAAAGTCCAAAACAATTATGATAGAGATTACTCCACCAACTAAACCAATGCTTCCCTTTATGAGGGAAAACCATCAAGAATACAAGGACTCTAACATAAAACTCCAAAGACCTCCACCAATGATCATCATATGCATTCTAATGGTAATTATTTACAATAATAAACTTTAAAACAATTTTTATTTTTCCATGTTGTTCACCACATCAAGATGATGAATTTTTGATTCTCAAACATTGATCCATTACATTGGAGAATAAAAACAACACCCATATAATGCATCAAATGGGTTCATTACAAAGGATGAGTATTAGATATTTTTAAATAAAAAATCATACAATGGTATGTGATTCACCCAAGATCTACTAATATACTTGATACATATATGCAACATATCCTCCAGATTCTAGATGGTCTACTCCATATACCTCTATTTACGGTTATAATAGGAAATTCTAAGGGATAACTGGGATCTAAAATCATGATACAATGCTCTCTAGACTCCCAAAAAAGGGTATGGACCCAATAATATATTATGGTCTTTGGAACCCTATGAATCTATAAAATATCATTCATATACAACCTCACTATGTCATTTATAGTACTCATCTCATGAATCGCTAGGAAATGAGATGAATTTGTTAGTCAGCACAAGATCACCCAAATAGCATCCCATCTACCCTAAAACTAGGGTAATATAGTGATGAAATCCATAAAAATTATAATCCAATTAAACTCAATGAAATATAAAGGTTGAAATTATACACTAATAACACAGTGTTTAGATTTCACCTAATGGAAAACCAAACACAACACCACAAAATCCATTATCAACCACTACATTCTAGACAACCAAAGCTACTTTCTCTAGGAATGATATAAATTTGATGCACCAAGATTCACTACTAATGGTAATATTTTAATCTCATTAATAAAACCCTCATACAAAATACTATAAAAACAAACAACCTTCCATGAAATAGAATTTCATTCTGATCATCCTCTAACCACACCTCTATAGCATCACCCTCATTGAAACTGTCTCACATCAACTCCCCCTCTAATTCACCCCATGAAAAACTGTCTTCTAAATATATCATATATCATTCCAATATTATCATATAATGGTCATTTATACCACTGAAATCCTCTGTATCAAGAGGCATTACTATATACTCTTTCATCCCTTGATAACCATCATGAGACTCTCGAATAACATCTTCTCTTGACTTGTTATTAAACAAATCAGCAAAAAAAAATATTCCCCAAGGTATAGGAGGCCTTGAAAAAATAATCCTATGGAAAATCTATCCATATATGTTCTAATATATTCTAATTCCACTGAGAAGAAACAAACCTCATACACTTATGGTATGTGATGAACAAAAGGCATTCATAGATGAGGTAATGTCAAAACATATTAATGGAAAAAATATACTTTTAAACTACATATCATGGGTTGTATAGTCACACTCATAGATATGTAACTTCTTATACCCATAAGAGATCAATACCCTATAATGAATAAAGATCAATCCCAAACACATATGGGAAGTGTCATAAAATAATTCTAACATCATCCCATTTATCAGAATCCAAAGAACGGTAGAATTAGTCAACCACTCCATCAGATGGTGAATATATATCATACATTTAAAATTCTAGTTTCAATACTAGTAATTCATGATGAAAGATATTAATAAGGCTAAAATATGAGAGAAATCATTAACAAACCTCATATAATATCCCAAAATGCCCATGAAGTTATGAACCTTTGTGCAATCTCCCCAATCTGGAACTCTCTCACATGACCAAATCAGGTTATTTTTAGGACCTCAAGCATACATCCCCATACTCTATAGGAAGTAGACTAGAAGCAGGGATATAAAGATTGTAGTGGGGAGACAATACCCTAGTTACAGAGTTTTAGCACAGTAGAAGTAAAAAAAATCATAGTGACAAAAATAGTTAAAATAGTATAATATATAACTAGAAAGTAAGAGAACAACCATGTAACCCAATAATAATGAACCATGTAAATTAAGGAAAAATGTAACTAAATTACATTATGGATATTTAATAAATAAAATATCATGCTGACAAAAATAAACTAAAATTCTTGTGGTCCCGAACCGATTTTCGGTCCTGTATCCAAGCTCCAACCCATCCAAGAAGTAAAAAATAAATGATAAGGTCCTTTTCCATTATCCAAATCTATCACCATGTATTATTCATGGGTACAAAATGGAATACCAAATAGGGTGTGATTAAAACTCAGTAGATCAACACCAACATGTTTTAAAAAACTAATCTGATAAATGACTGCATGAAATAATGTGATAATCACGTGTGTTTATTAATCAATCAATATAATACAACAATAATCCTTCTCTAACACCTTTTTGGAATATCTCTAAGCCTTTAGTACAACCATGAAAACCCAAATCATAAGTCCATGTTATAATCACATAACCAGGAAAATACCTATGTATAAGCATTTTAGCATCTAGTATAAGACCTCTATATAACCATTTCAAGACATATTCCAATCCCTCTATATAATTATTTATGCATAACCACACTAAGCCGTATATACAATAATATCATCATATCTATAAAAATCCCTCTATATAAAAACTTTAGTCTATCTATTATAAGCCCTCTATGTATGAATTTCAGCATGAATCTGAACCCAAATCATAATAGCAAAATATCGCAACATCACATCAAAATCCACAATGGTTAATTCTGAAAATTACCACTGGTCTTTCAATTACCCATCCATTCATTAAATTATATCTTAATCCTTTTCCATGATATTTTTCAACCAATTTAAATCAAATCATCATAAATTATTACAATAATCAATTAATCCATCTTCCAAAAAGAATATCTCCCCAGAAATCACTTGAGGTCATATTTCATGTTAAATCATACTTTAAGACATTATCTAGGACATTATCATTTTAGATTAGACTCACCGAATGGGTAACCACAAGCTAGGTCACAAAACCATTAAATCCAAAGGGATCCAAGGAGTAATCTAACACATTATTTGTCATCACACATTATTCAATTAATTAATACACATAATTTTTCTACACAATCCCAAAATATTGAACAAACATAAATAATTAGAATCATGTTATAGGGTTTGGTTTTAGTCAACCTATCATTAACTAGTGATTGATAAAATACTTCCAACAGTTAATTCCAACAAGAACTATAGTGAATACGGTCATAAAGAAAACCTAGTGCACCCAAATATCTAGATCAAAACCAAAAACAACCAGAGTAAAAATATTCCACCACTACAATGAAGAACAAGAATAAGAGAGGGAAAACCAAAGATAAAAAACTAACCATGGATCATACATAATATTTTAATGTTTGTAATGGAATAAATCACTCAAAAATAACTTAAAGTTGTTTGTGTCTTGATAGAGGAGGGATTCATGTGAATGGTAAATAAATTATAGGCACAACATGGCCTTAAAACTACTAAGCCTGAGAAATACATGGTGTGTAACCCTTTTACATCATGTCTTTATATAATTTTGATTTATTCCAAAAAACATCACTTTAGGTTAAAAATAACCTGATAAAACACTACACATCATGTAAAATATTCATGTTGTGTAACCAATTTACATCCAGAACCAGTTCATAGTGTCTGACTAGCAATATATACATGTTGTTCAACAAGTTCACAGTGTGCAACCAATTGACGTCTTGAACCAGTTCATGATGTCTTACTGGGAACATTTAGATGTCATGTAACTATTTCATAGAGTGTAAATTTCTTATATACTACTCTCAGCCTATCTTTTTTTCTAAAAAACCTGAACCACATATGAAGCCTTCCAAAATCACCTGAGAAACCTTTTAATCCCATGAAACACTTACTTTGACTCCATTTATTCAAGAAAACATATATCCCTAAATTTTTGGTAATTTTCCCCAAAATATTCTATTCATACTCAACAAGATGTGACCACCAAGGGTAAAGGATGACGGAAAACCAAAAAAAATAGTTTCATTAAAAAACTCAAAGAGGGACATCCTGGAAAAATATAGGATCTTTAAACCTATACACCATATAATACCTCTTCCCTAACCTACTCCAATCATCACTATGAGGTCTCATTGAAAATATTTGTCCCCTATGATTTAATATTATTCACCCTATACTATTTTTTCTCATGAATAATCCCATTCTTCCATTGAAATAGAACTAGAGGAATAGTCTTTACCTAGAGATATGTCTCACTATGGTGAACAATACAAATCAGATGCTCTTTAGAGGACGCATCCACGCCAATATTGATGTAATCTAAATCTACTATATGAGAATGGTCAGTATGATATATCTAAAGATTTGACATGTCAAACACATCATTCATAGAATTCTATCACTATTGAAGGGCTAATCAGTACCCCACTGGACTGACCCTTTCCACTATATCAAAAGGCCGAACAAACCTAGGTGGTAGCTTTCACTATTTTTTGATACAGTATTTCCCCAACATAGGTGAATCCTAAAGGAAAACATGATTACTATCCATAGGATTCAGAGTTCATCTCTGAGGGCCAGCATAAGATTTCTTCTTAATCTGCGTAGTCACCAACCACTTCATGATCAACTAAACCTACTCTGTTGTCTCCTACAAGAGACTAGGTCCAACAAAAATGGAATTGTTAACCTCTAACCGATAAATTGGTGATCAAAACAACATTCTATACAAAAATAAATAAATTTTGAAAGATTCCTAGAAAATATTTTTATAAGTGAACGACATTAGTGAAAAATATTTCCCCCATGAACCATCAAAATCCTAAAACACTGGCATGCAGTTTATCCTATGGAATCTAAATAGTTTTTTAAGATTGATCTTTAGTATTTAAATGATAAGTTGTACTCAAATCTACATAATATCCCTTATCTTTATAAATACTCTGCTATAACCAAGAAGTAAAATAAGGATCTCTATCAGAAACAACATTCCTCGAGACATAGTGCAAATGAAATATCTTGTGCATGTAGTGTCTACCCATGTCATCAATAATGAAGGTATTATTGATAAGAAAAAAGTAGGATAACTTCATTAGTTGATATAATATCACCTATAATTCATCATTATTATTAGGTTTCCTAGGAAATCCTATCAAAAAATTCATAGTGGAATCATTCATTTTTATTATGGAATGGGAAGATAATGCAACAACCCAGCAGGCCTTTGATGCCTGTCTTTCAGATGATGATAGGTGAAATATCTCCCCACAAATCCTACTAACCCCTTATTTATTACTATCAACCCAAACTATCTATATAGATCATGATATATCTTTTTCATACCTATGTATAACACCCATCTAGAAGCATGAAACTCTCTCATAATCTCATTGTGCAAGACCGTTAGAACTAATACTCGACTACATAAAAGAAAATAATTTCCACTGCCAAAAGACCATCCTGATGGTGGTTCCCCACCATATAAAATGTCTCTAATAAATAATCCCTCCAAATTAAATAACATCTATATCATGACGCAGTCAATAATCACAAGTATAACAGATGTTGAAGTCGGAGCTACTCATCCTTGGGAATCGTGAAAATCTAGATGCCTATCTACAAAGAGTTTCATTAACCCCTACTCATCAAAAGACTCTCACACTTCCTATGTCTATTTATTCTGGATAAATTAATCAGCAATTAAGTTTCCCTTTCCTAGTGTGTAATTCACCTAAAAGTCAAAAGTCTATTGATACTCGACCCAGCTCCTCTGCTGAAGTATTAGGTCATGCTATGAAAATATGTACCTAAGGATCTCATGGTCCATGTAAACCACAAAACTCTATACCAAAAGATAATTTCTCAAACATATTAGGGAATATACTAATCCAACTAACTATATATTTTGAATAGGATAATTCTGATCATGTAGCCTCGTTTTTCTGGATCCATAAGCAACCACTCGATCATCTGATATCATAACTTCTCCAAGTCAAACTCAGGATATGTCGTAACACATGGTTTATGGTTTAACCATTACTGGTAGTGTGAGTATAGGTGTTTATGTCATCCTTCATTTATACTCCTAAAAATATATCTCATATGAATTTGACAAAACAAACATTAATCCTTTCTTGTTCAGCCCATACATCAGTGTTGTAAGACGTTGGAATTATTATAAGAAGCATCAATAATAACCCGCTAAACCTAGAAAACTCTGAATCTAAAAGACATTTTTGGGTATCTATCATATTCCCTTTCTTTATAAGTTTTTGATTCATCACATAAAAAAACTACTCAAGTGAAATACATTTTCCTATTACATAATCTCATAGTGAATCCCCTCCTGAAAATTTCTTACCCTGGAGATCTCAATGGTAGCTAAATATGGAAAAAAGCACTGCAAGTCAGAGAAATGTTTATTACAATCTATCACTAGAATTCCCTCATCTATAAATGAATAAAATCATGAGCCTTCATATACCTCAAATCCTTTGGATAGAAGTTTCTCAGAAACTTCTTCTCAAAGTCCTTATAAGATAACTCCTCTTGTTTCCTAGATTTCTCTAGACTGTACCCCCAACACTTGTTAGGTCTATAATGTATAAACACAGTAAGATCCAACCTTTTATCGGCATGTGTCTCATGCTACATAAAGTTTTTCAGGACTAACTCAATCTAGAACTTGGTTGTTTGGGATCATCCCTCCACAATGAACCTGGGTGGATGATGCAGCTGAAATTCTCTCATTAACTCAAAAATCAATGGCACGGTGGGGATAGTCGACCTTTCCATGCATTTCATGAGCATCATGGAAATTTTATGAAGATTTACATCCATTATATCCTCATTATATATATGAATATTTAGTTCGGTTGTGTTAAGATAATGATGATTTCCGTTCTCATGACACTCAATTCAAATACAATGAGGAGGCATTTTCTCGGCTAGAAAAATGAACTCCTTATAACACTGAATATAAATAAGGTCAAACTAAATAGGTGATGTCAACAGAGAACCATAGGCTTATGGTGTCTCTAATCATGTCATAAAAATTTATTTAACATGACATAATAGTTATTTCCTTTCATTTTTTATATATAATAAGTATCTTATTTCACAATTCATACAATAAATTACATCACATGCAATAAATATTACCCAATCATAACCAATGTATTCCATGATATATCCTTATGTACCTATCAAGATGTATGCATACAAATATCATGCTATACCAACACAAAAATATAAATCTAATGAAAAAATAGCATCACACAACATTTGAGTCATCCATGATAAAATAATATCAATCTAAACAAGAGAACGTCATGAAAAACAATCCCATCCCTATGAAATAATATTTCCCCCATACATGGTTCAGATAATTTAATTAATAGGCTCATTACAAAGTCTTAAATGATCATATACGTTGTTCTACCATTCCAAAATAGTAAATTTATAGAATATAAAAACCTCTATTTGATCCAACTTTGTAACATCCCCTGATCTGGTACTCTCTCGTGTGGCCAAATCTTGTTGGTTACGAGACCTCAAGCTCACATCCTCATTTTCCAGGGGATGAAGACTAGTAGAAGGGGTGTAAATAGTATAGTGTGTAGAATATACCCCCTTGTAAAAAGTTGTAACGCAACAAAAATAAACAAATATTAGAGTAATATAAAAATAAAAACATTAAGACATACTTATGAAAAGTAAAGGAAGAACCAAGTAAAACAATAATAATGAAACATGTAATTTCAGGATGAAATTTAACTAAAATACATGTTAGATTTAAAATAATTAAAAGATAAATATGAAAAAAACATAAAATAACTTATAACTGAACCTAATATTGATCCTATATCCAAGCTCAAACCATCAATAATGCAACAAAAAACAAGGTCCTTTTTTATTTCCCAAACCTAAAACCATGTAATATTCGTAGGTACTAAATAGGGGCCATAATATGGTTTGAGTAAAACACATAATGTTGACAACATCATGTCTCAAAAAATCAGTCTGATAAATAAGTGCATGAAAAAAAGTGATAAACAAGTCTATCAATTAATCTGTTAATATAATACAACAATCAACCTTCTTCAAAAACACAAAAACATATTTATGAGCATGTAGTACAACCATACCATCTATAACCACAGTTCCAAGGTATAATCACATAACTAGAGAGATCCCTATATATAAGCATTTAACTATCCAGTACAAGCCCACTGTATAAGCATTTCAGTATCCTATATTAGCCTACTATATAAGAATTTCAGCATAACCAGGCCAAACCCTCTATATAATAATTTCATCATATCCTATATAATCATTTCAACTTTACCAGGACAAGACCTCTATATATACACATTTTAACATGAATCAAAACCCAAATCATAATGGAAATAATATCACAACATCACACTAAAATCCACAATGTTTAATTCTTCACATTACCATTTATCTTCCAATTAACCATTCATTCATTATATTATATCTTAAGTCATTTCTATGATAGTTTTCCCCCCATTCATATCAAATCATCATCATCCATTTAAATAATAGATTAATCCATCGTCCAAGGTGAATCTATTATAATAAATCACCTAAGGTGTCAGGAAATACTAAATCATAATTTTATCCATTAGCTAGTTAATTATCATTTCAGGGTAAAATCACCCAATACGTAGTGACAAGATAGGTATCAAGACCATTGAATCCAAATTGATCCAAGTACTAATCCAAAAAACGATTTATCATCACCCATTATTCAATTGAATAATTCACATATTGTGTTGGTGCAATCACACTATACTTCACATAATTAAACACTTAGAAATTGACCATACAGTTTTATTTTATACCACCTACATTTAATTGGTGATCAATAGAGCGCTTCCAAAAGGTAACACCAATAATAACGAAGGTGAAGTTGATCATGAAGAAACCCTAGATCAAAAAAACCACTATATCAAAACAAAACAAAAATGCAGACAAAATATTCAACCATAAAAATTTAGAATATAAAGAACATAGAGGAAACGAAACTAAAAAACTATGTAAGGATCATATGTCTAATAATGATGTTAAGAAGGGAATAAAACACCCCAAACTCAACTGGATTCTCCAAGGGATTGATACAGGATTGATGCATGTGGATGAGAAAATATTATATGTGTAGTGTGGAATTAAAATTTTTGAGCTTGAAAAATACTTGGCGTGTAACACTTTCATGTCATGTATTTTTCTAATTTGAAGTTACACTAAAAAATGATGCCTAAAGTTAAAAATAACCATATTGAACATTTTGCATCATGTAATGTTTTCATGGCGTGTAACCAATTAACATCCTAAACCAGATCATGAGCCTTGCATGTATACATTTACACATTCTGTAATAGGTTCATGGAATATAACCAATTCACATCCTGAACCAATTCCTGATGTATTCCTGGAAACATTTTCACATCATGTAATAGGTTCACAATGTGTAAATTTCTAGTAGATTGGTTTAATCCTAGATTTTTGCTAAAGACCCCAAACCACCAATGCATCCTTCTAAACACATGAATATCCCTCATAATCCTATGACACACTTACTTGGACTCCATTAATTCTAATTAACATACATACCAAAACATAAGGTCAATTTCCCCATAAAAAGATCACCATATACAATGAGACTCAACCACCAAGGTCAAAGGAAGAGGGAAAACACAAATAAAATAGGTTAAATGAAAAACTAAAAGAGTTCCATAACTAAAAGAAGATGGTATCTTACACTCTACTATGTTCTTGGTTGATTTCCAAGAAAAACTACCACAATATTTGATTATTCTAGGGATTCACCCTACTAAGACACCATATGTACAAGGAAATACAATTCCTATTTCTAAAATGTTTACTTGGATTACATTCTATTGAGTTGATGGTGTCTATAAACTCATATGATCACTCTAATATTCATGGTATATTTTCCCAATGATTGAATTTTTCATGGATGTCATTAAAAAACGACTATGAATTAGTCTAGGAAGTCACAATACATGGAATTTATGAGCCCCATAAACACCACTAGTGCATTCAGGACACAAAATGGCATGATTACAAAGTCAAATTATTCATACCTACACCTGAATTATGTCCTTGGGATATCACCTCCTTTCAATCTAATTTAATTATATTCATATCACATATTGATCTTCATATACCTATTGGTTCCCTTTAACTGGTCGAATAGTTCATCTATTCATAGAAGGGGAAATGGTTCTTAATTGTTACCCAATTCATCGTCCATTAGCCTATGAAAAATTAAATAATTTAATCTATCTTCTAGGATAACAATAATAAAGTTCCCTAAGGATATAATTTTATCTTAAAGAAACCCTTTTCATCATATCAGCAATCCTGAATTTTAAATGCCAAAAATATTTCGGATCCATCAAAATTATAGACGCACTTGGTTGTAATTCTATATCAAACACCATTTCATGCTAGGGGGTTTCACACCCTCATTTAAGAATAAATATATCCACTCCTCATGAAACATGAGAACCTTCAATTCCTAATATTCTATGAAAAAATCTATCAACTAAGACGAAATAGGATCCACTTTCCTACTCCCATTCTATCGCTCTTTATTCCAATGAACACCACTCTTTTTCCTTCCATGTTAAAAATTATAACTCTACTCAACCAAAAATAAATATATTAACATTTTTAAAACATAAAATCCATTAAATTGATAAAATTAAATGGAATTATCTATAATATGAATAAATATCTCATTGACTGATGTTACCCCATCATAATTTTTCATACCTGAAAAATATTAAAAAATCAAACTAACATCTGACTGGTGTGGATGACCCCAAGGGAACTAAAAGCCTATCCACATCTAGTACTAATGTGGGGACCAATAAATATAAGTTATGGAGTTAAAAGATAAAAATTAAAACCTGATAGAAACTAATTTAGAAGATAAAATGATCAGAACATAGGAAATCTCTCACCCCTCTGGTGTTGGAACTTACATAAAATAAATTTTCCCATTCCTAGATTCTCTTCCAAAATATTAATTACCAACATGTACATGATCTATTCTAGTCCCATGAGGATGAAAAATATCATGGGCATATCCTTTTCATTCTCCAACTACCCTAGTATGATCATAAGACTACTAACCAATCCATTGAAAAATATATGGCATTCCATACCATTGATACTACCTTGAAAGCAACTATTATCACTACTAAAAAGGGGCCTAGAAATATATACCATTCTAGACTTCTTCAATGGTTATGCATTGATCTTGATGGTGAACTCGACTGCCAAAAAATAGAACATAAATGGAAATACTTTAATATAAATACATTAACTACTAGATCAAAAATTTCAGGAAAGATTATATGAAGGTAATCTCCCTCAGAGTGGGAACCTCATCATCCCTGACATCCATGACCTATTACCTATGGATATGCTCCTTAATATTAAATTATTTATAACCTATCAATTTTCACCTCCCAATGAATGAATTTTATCTATCACCTATGTCATATTATGAACCACCAACTACATAGAAAGATTAAATGGGGTTACTATATATCAGATCATTGTCCACAGTGCCTCTTCAATTTTCCATGATCTAGAATTATCCTCTATAAAGTGGTTTTAAGTGAAGTGCCTATGTTAATTAAACATAATATAGATCTCTCACACACTTATAAACTCCTTATAAATGGAGATAATGTATTTACTCTTCCTTACCTTAGTTATATATGATTATAACATCATATCGAACCCTTTCGGAATTTCATCCCATGAAATTGTAGAATCCCCCTAAACACTGAGATAAAGAATCCCCCACTAACATGTTCACCATCACATATGAATGAGTACTTAGTTACCTAAAACTTATATCGATTCCAAATAAGTATAAATTAAGTCTCCATCTGCTCTGACATATACATATTCTCTATATAGTTTATTTTCCCTTCTTACTTCAAAATTCCATACTGTTAAAAATCATGAAAATTTATCGAACATAAATTATCT
Source organism: Viscum album (assembly GCA_963277665.1). Taxonomy (NCBI): domain Eukaryota; kingdom Viridiplantae; phylum Streptophyta; class Magnoliopsida; order Santalales; family Viscaceae; genus Viscum; species Viscum album. Next base: position 781,833,193 of record OY728141.1, read on the forward strand.
TCCTTTGTTTGTTCGACCCTCTGATAATAAACTGGATCAACCTATTGAACCTCTATTTCCTAAACTATATGTGGACAATGGTAAGGATTCATTCTTGGAAACATAAGGGAAACCAAATGAAATATACAGTATAATTTTCAAGATTCATATGACTAAATTCATTTTAATTTCCCTAAACAAATCAATGAATAGAATAAACAATAATAATGCATGTATCGATCCAAGTTTTGTACCCAATTAGTATAATCACGTCACTTTTCCTTTTGATAAAACTTGTGTCCTTTTAATGGATCATGGGGGTCCCAAAAATTTCTTGTCCTATCCGATCTCACTGGCCTATGACATGAACTAAGTTCAACTAATACCATTTACTTAGAAACATATAAAATCCTCATAGTGTCTAATCCTAAGATCCATCCCATCTCTCAACAAAAAAAAATTGTACCAATATTTCATGGATCTATCCAACTAATAATACTCCTTATAGATCATTAATGAAGGAATAAATATAATGACCCCTAAGATCCACCTCTCTTAGGTCGTGAGTTGGCGAGTAGAACTAAAGGTGTAAAAAATAACACAAATGGAAATTATTACCCTAAATAATATAAATAAGACTAGACAATATTATAAAAACCACAAATAAACCACATAAAATAATATAAATGAAACAAATCCATCCCAAATTTCATGAACAATGTCAAACTAATAAAAGTAAAATTTCCCACGTAAATACCTAAAAAGTAAACCCTAAGATAATAATTTTATAGAAAATTCAACGCCCAAGATAGTAATTTCCATATTGGTCCCTCAAATCCTTCTATAATCTATGAAATAGTATATATATATATACATATTGGGTGAGAATTACATTTATTATTAGTAGGATCATACCCAATATCTCTCCTAAAAATTTGAAAATATCATATGAATACACTAATAAATTAACATCATAACTAAATAGAATATAACAAGTTTAAATACACATAATAACCTCACCATGGAACACTCACGAAATAACATATCCAAGTATAGTAACATAATATTAATGTAATATATGCAAAGAAACAACACAAACACTTACCCATTGAATTTCTACTCCCATGCCCCAACATCAAAGGTCATATTCATCAATCCCTTCTATATCATCACACCACAACATTTCACCCTCATAACACTATCACATCACATTATCACATTGCATCATCACATTTTCATGTATTATAACCAAGGTAGTAAGAAATCATGACCATAATGGAAAACATCCTTATCCCCCCCCCCCCCCCCCCCATGATGCCATCAATGAGCCCCGCCACATATTACACCCCCTTCATAACTTGGCATCTCCAATACCAGATGTCACCTATAATAATCATCATTAACTATGATATAATCATTAAATACTAACCACCATATTGGTATGACCTCCATATACTAACTCTAAAGGAATAGTGGGTTAGAGATGGTATTCATCCATCACTAGTAGAAATATAGTCTTTGGAATTGATATTTTGATGTTGGTTGTTTATAAATTGGTATTAAAAGTAATGTGGGAAGATTTTAACATTAGTTTTTCTCAAATATAACATTAAAATGTATTTGGAATAACTTTTAACATTGGTTTTTATAAAAACAGACATTAAAAGTTATTACAAAATAAAATTTGGTTTTAATGAAAACTATCATTAAAAAATAAATTTAATAATTTTTAACATTAATGTATAACTCCTAAATGTAAATTTTTTGAATACAAATTTAAAAATAATCAAAAAAATTGTACCATTGTTTTTCAAGAAAAGCAATGTAAATATTCTTTTAAAAAATATAAAAACATCCCAAATCCTTATTGTTTTTCACTTATAACCTTATATCTAAGTTGAATCTCAACCGACAACGGCACCCGAAAACTTCAACGACCCTTGATGATGTTAGATTATATATTATAGTTAATTTTCATCCATGATTCACATTATTTCTGTTTAATATTCCATCATTATTTTTAAATTGATGATCCTTGAGTTATTACAATTGACCCACATCCATGATTAATTTTTTGGTTTCTTTAATTATTTTTTGCACTCATTGTTTTCCAATCCTGAGTCATTAACTCTGTTGTCACACACTTAAATTGAGTATATCAAAATTCAGGAGGTATTATCAATTATCATCCATAATAATTCAAATGTTTTTTTTTATTTTTGAAAATAAACTGTCTATAATTATTTGTTATCATAATTGTATTTAAGTTATTATACATTTTTGTATCTAACAATTTATTATGATAATTATTTTTTATATTAATAGTTTTTTTTGATACATTTATTAATTTTTTATGTATAAGTATTTTTATAATTCTTCATTTAATTTTTCAAATAAGTTTTTCTTATGATAGTTATTTTCTAGGTTATTTCATTATAATTTTTTGAATAATATTTTTCATAATTTTTATATAATTGTTCAGAATTCGAGAGCTATTTTTATAATTCAGTGAAAATTTTCTTTTTAATGTTTAATTTCATTATGATAATTATTTGTAAGATAAATTATGCATAATTTTTTGTGATAATTTTTTGTTAATTATTATATGTTTTTATGTTTTATAAATAATGTATATGTTCTTGTAAGTTATTTTTTATTTTTAAACATAAATTATGTATAATTTTTTGAACAAGAATTGTGTATAATTATTTGTTATTTTTAGAGATAAATAATTTATAATATGTTTTGATCATTATGTATAATTTTTTTTATGATAAAATGGTTATCAATAATTTATTATTTTAATTATATATTTTTATGTTTAAAATTTATCAGTTTTTTATATATTTTTAAATATTTATATATTTTATAAAATTAACCTTTTATATTCTAATATTAGGTATTTAGTGTATTATAATTGGAGATATTTACAAAAAAAACACAAATGAATATGGAAAAATATTTTATGTTTTCTTGGAATTTACTAAACAAAATATTAAAAATAAAGATTTTATTATCTATCCATGCATGAATTGTTTGAATATGATAATGTTAAATTCCAGAGAAAACAATGATCATATCAATTTATATGGTTTTATCCATAATTATACACATTGGATCTATCATGGTGAAAGAATATAAAATTAAATATATAATGTTGTTTAAACTATTCAGAATGAGATAGGGGATCGTATTGAAAAAATAATTGACGATACAGGCATTGAAACCATAGAAAAAAACTATTGAATGATTTTATGGAAATTCTATAAAAAAATTATTCTCAAGTTGCACTATATATACTATTTTATTATCAGTTATGAGACTAGTTATCTTGAAATAATGAAATGGGTGGAGTGTTATAAGTTTCTCTGAGTTTATTTTACTTTTAAAAGAGATAGTTCTAGAAGGTAATAGCCTTACATATTCTAATTATGAGGTATAGAAAACATATATTCCCAATAATATTGGGTATAAAAAGATACATTATTTCCCTAATGATTATGTGTTTTATAGGAAGGAATATTAATTTTTATCCAAATTTTCTAAATGTGGGACATCACAATTTAAGAGGAATAAAAATTCAACTATGATTCATTCATAGGTACAAGCATCAAACCTCATGCTAAATGAATTTGGTACCATCCAATAATTCATACCAATAATTATAATAATTAAACTATGGTTCATTCTCAGGTACCAAAATCAATCCTCATAATGATGAAATTTTTTACCTTCCAATCCTCAGTTGAAGTGTCTTTTTGAAAATTCAATTGACAGAAAAAGGTTGATATGGAATATAGAATAGTTTATATTTGATGGAAACATATTTAAACCTACTAATTCACCATATTGGAAGAGATTTGATTAAAAAATCTATTTTTTTAAGTGAAGTTAGAAACCTCATAATGGTACTTTTCACATATGTAATGAATCTATATTGGAACCTCATTTGTTGATACAGTTCATGGCCTATTTTGTTGGTAATTTACAAATTTTCACAGGATATATGTATGAAGAAAAAATATGTTATGATGTTCTTGAAAATTTATATACAAAAATATTTGGGGAATGATATTGATGTGTATCGTTCACCATTTATTGTTGATTTTAAACATCAATAGTAGATAGGAGTTTTAGTTTTTGATGCATAAAAGATAGATTATTTTATTTTTCATATTATGATATTGTACACTATAAATAGTATTCCTACATTTAGAAAATTATCAGGATATAGTGTTAAGGGACATAAATTATTCCAATATTATATATAATCTATTTAATATTATAAATTGTAGAATGTAATAAAGATAGAGTACATGGAACATCAAATATTTTTGAAAATTGATCATCCTTATCCTAGATTGAAAAAAATAATGTAATGGTTTATAAGAGTATAAAATTCACCGAAAATCATTTCAAACTCAATAATATCTTTATAGGGTTAAAAATACTAATTTCACATTTGGGAAGAAATGAATTTATGGTCATCAAAAAATTCTATGGAATAAATAGGCTATATTTTTTAAAATACCTTATTGAATATTTTTATAGGTAAAACATAAAATTGATGTTATGAATATTGGGAAAAATATATGTGATATTTTTATTGGAACTTTTTTATAAAAGGAAAGATAAAATATAGATTTCATTCTATATTGGGCTTGATATCTAGGGGAATACATTTGGAGTTAGCTCCCACTATGAATTGAAATATAAAATATTTACCTTTGTTTTGTCACATGGAGATTACTCACACATGAAGAGAGGGAACATGTTTGATTACTTTTTAACCTCCTACGACACATAAAATAACATTTGTAACTTATTCCTACCACTGTATCCCCCCCCCCCAATAATATATTAATATTGTAAAAGAATATGCTTTGGGGTGTGTTATTTCATACTCCTTGACTTTTTTTATCCTTGAAAATTTTCTCAGTACAAATTTTATTACACATAATGGATTCATAGTGTTAAATTACATAGCGATATTCTTAAAAATTTATGAATTAGATTTCAATAAATGATTGTAAATTAATAAATATGAAATATCATGGTTGTCATGTATTGATTTAATAACTACTACTGGTGTCACTATGTTGTATATCGATTACACGTATTAGGAACACTATTATCTGGTTATTTATTTTTTTCAAATCCATTTGTAGCTAAGGTATTGATCCAAATTTGTTAGATGTGTTAGATAATGAAGTTTCTCTTATGCTTTATCAATAAGAAATGTATTTCCCACCTAAGATTTTTTAACATAATGGTTTATCTATTTATTCAACTGGTGAATAAGATAAGAATATGTTAGCCTATTTATTTAAGTTGGATGTACAATTTGGAAATATATATGAAACTTTTAAAGGTATATTTTAAAAATACTCCTCGACCATAGGATTTTATTGTTAAAAAATATCTATCGGAATAGGTGATTTCATTCTTTAATAATTATTTGTATGAAGTGTAACATATTAGTCTCCCTATGTCATAAAATATGATAGTTATTGTTATGTTAGAGGGATTTTAGGATTAAAGGTAATGTTTATTCCAATTTGTAAAGTGATTTTGGAAAATTTATACATTTTGAAAATGAAGATGAGGTTAAACTATATATATCATCATATATTGAAAAATTATAGATATGATATTTGAAAAAGAAATGAAAATTGATGGATTATTGAGAATATAAATGCATTTGTTTCATTATTTAAAGAGAAAGTCATCATAGATATATCTATTTGAGAAACATTGAAATGGTTATTAGGGGACTGTGTTATAATTTGATCACATGGTCTAGTTTTGATATTAATCAGTACATATTTTACATAAATAAAAAAGAAAGATGAAAGGAGTTATATTAAAAAAGTGATGCAATGGTCATCTCTAAAGAACTTACTTTTCAGGTGAAAAAAATAAAACCCCAATTTCTATATCAACAACATATTTTGAAGTTCTTTGAGATATATTGGAAATTAATTATACTGAATTTTGTGTCTGTGTGTCTATGTGTAACAGTTTTGTAAGTGATAGCATTGTGAGACCTACAGATAATGGGATTACACTAGTTGATTGGAAAATTTTTAATTGTAAAGAGGAATACTTTATCAAGGAGACGCATGAAAAGATAATATTCTATATAATTTATCCATCGAATGATGAGTGATTTTTCATTTTTCAAAGGAAAAAAAATAATTTGGGTTATGAGTATGATGATGATGTTATGGATTTATATGAGTCTTATTCGTCTGTTACACAATTTTCAGATAACAAAAATGACTATAATGAACACATTATCCTTGTTGTATGATATTATCATGCTGAAATGATATAGGAAGATAATAAATTAATCTCTTTATTATTCAAGTAAATATTTATATTATATTTATTTTATGAAATTTTTATGTGAAAAAACTATATATTTATTAATTATTAGAAGTGTAGTTATATTTTTATTGATTATTTATATGAATTTTGTGTTAAATTTTACATTCAATAGTTACAGTTAAACTTTTTTTATTGAAATACTTTCCATAAATTATTATATTTTGGGTAAATTTACACATATAAAACACTTTTTTTAACTATGATATATAAATTTATAAATGATTCTATCATTTTAGAATAAATGTTTATATTTAATAGTTTAAATTATATATTTTTTTGTTAAGATTCATGAAATCATTATTATTATTATTTAAAACTTACACATCTATGAAAATATTTTTTTCTTACATATTTTTGAAATCATTATTTTAAAATATTAACTTTTATAATAATATCCAGGTACAAAAAATGATAAAATTTTTCTACTTCAATGATTGACATAGAGGTAGAGTATCATTTAACACTTTATATGCCTTTTTAATATTATTAAATATTTATTAATATTATTATTTAATTAAATAAAACATTTAATTTACAAAAATAATTTCAAGACTACTGATGTGCCTCCTACGGACAAGGCTTATCCTTCTTCTATAAGGAAATAAATTTATATATTTAGTAGATGTGGGATTAAAATTTTACTAAAACTATCACTTGATTTGGGAGACTAGGGAATACATATTAATTTTGATAATAATAAAAACCCAACTAGACAAAATTCAATGACTTTTACCAGTTATATCAATATACTGGTCCATTGTTGGATTTAGATTTTATATGATGATTGGATGTCCATCGACAAGATGAAGAAAGAACAGCTGTTGGAGTCCACAACTGTAAAATATCTCAATTTTTAAATTTTATTAATATTTTTGTAATATTATATATTTTAAATGAAAAAAAAATAATTTATTCAATTACACATGAAATGAAATTTCGAAGAAATTTAATAAATTAAGAAAATATTTTTATCTTTACTGTTGGTTTGATGGGTATATTTTAAAATAAAATTGAAAAAAAGTTAAGTTTTCAGGATGTTACAAAATGAAAACTCATGCCCCAAGTATGGTTTTTTAGATGCAGATACATAGAAAAAATTTGTCTATAGTCGACATGATGAAGCATTTATGGTATGATAAATATTTTTTATTGTAAACTTTATTGTATATTATTTGATTACATATTAGTTTATTTTTATGTATCAGGCCTCATTAGATATAATCAGGAGATCAAGTTACAAGTTGTATACCATTATAATTTATCACATGTTTGGTATCATTTAATGGATGATAAAATTATTGGAAATTTTTTGATGAATTACGAGCTCAATCAAGTAGTATTTATAAAGATATCCAGTTTTTTCCTTTATCTCCCCCACACACTAGGTAAAATAAAAAAGAGTTATGAGGGAAATAATGAAAGTATCTTATAGAGAAATATAAGGAAGTAGTTGGAATAATTGTAATAAATTAATTTTTATTTTCTATGAATGTTTGTATTTTAAATTTCAAAAACAATATACAATTTTAAATTTTCATTACAGGAAGACCTTTAAGAGAAAGTATCACAGGGTAATTTTATCCCTAAGGGTAGTAAAAACATCCAAGTTATTGGGTTACTAAATCCAAAAAATCTCATCAATGTAAGATGATATGAGGGGGATATTAGTATTAGAAATGTTTTTGTTAATAAAAGTATGAAATCAAGAAACCCATAAATATATTATTTAAAATTTGAGTATAAATAATTGTAAGGGCCCATGGGTGATCAAATTTAGTCATTTTTTGAGGGATAATTTTGAACAATTGATGACACAATCACATTCTACATAGCTTGCGTAGCCTGTGTAGCAAGACCAACCATCACAGACAGAGCCTCTGTCTCTTCATTTAGACCCAAACTTATATTATGGATTATATATTTGAGATCCCCATGTATATATTTTACCATATAGAGGATTACATATTTATGGGATTCTGTAAATCACCAGCCTATGTAATTGGGTTTGCTAAAAATATCAGTACATGATATTATTGATCTAACCAGTTTACTGTCATTTCCTAGCGAGTAGGTTAACAGATTTAGTGATTTTAAGTGTCATTTTTTTACTTTAGCTTAATATCCTTATTCATCATTCAACATACTAGGTATGCATTTTTTTAAATATTATTTATATTTTATGGAAAATTTCATATAATGGTTTCTATTATTTAATTTATATAAGAGTATATAAAATTAAAATAATTAAAAAAAAGAAATAGGAGGTTCATGAACCAAAAACTCCAGATACATATGAAATTTATGAAGAGATAAAAATATTATCCCATGTTTCTTCTTCCTTGGATAATATTTAAGAGTTTTGGACAATATATGATATATATGAAATAGGATATCTAGTGATCATATTAAAAAAATTAAATTCGGTTATTTATGATGAGCTTATAATTCTAGTGCTCTAGTTTTTTTCAATATAATTAAAATTATGTTTTAGATTCCCTTTATTTAAATAAATATGATTTCAAATGAATTTATATATTAATTATTTTATTAGTAAATTTAAAATATTATAATTCAAAATGAGACCACTGGTTTTTTGGGTCTAATAGATCTATGATATATTTCCACAATTGTGAAATATGTTAATAATTCTACTAGAGTTACATATTTTTGAGAAATTTTATTAAATATCGAGATTGGGTTTTGGGTTTTTCTATTTATTGATGGGTAGGAACACTAAGATAACTATAAAATAATAGTCAATATATTATCCCAAATTATGAACATTTTATATTGTATATTTCATTGGATTTTAGGAGTATTTATCCCAAAGGAAGGTACATTGTATTAGTTTTTCTCTTTAATATGTGGTGTTTCTAAAAAATAGAAACTTTTTAGAAAAGTAAGACTTATTCTTTTTTATAAGTTATTTATTTTTAATTCTTAAAAATTATATATTTTTTTAGATGATATAAATGATAATTTAGGTCATGGAAAAAGTATAACTGAGATTACTCATCAACAAAGAATCCAAATACAACAAAATATGATGAAATAATAGTAAATATATTTTATATTAAATAATATTTGTTTTTTGTTATTTATATATATAGGTTTTTATTTTGAATTTCATGACATAAAACTATAGTTCCATCATCAGAAATGAAGGGCAGAATGTGGTTATTATGTTTTATGATTCATGAACGAGTTAATCAGAACATGGTAAATGAATGATTTTTATAAGGTTATTTATGTTAAATATTTTATGTTTTATATGAAAATATTCAGTTTTTTAAAATTATAAAATTAATTTTTATTGTATATTTTCAATGATATTAAGTCGTATATGAATGAAGAAATTACCTGTCTTTATAGTTTCTTTGAAAACTATTTTTTAAATATGTTTTTTATTTAAATTATCAATTATATATTTTTTTCATTAAAGTTAAAAAATAATTATTTAGATATCATTTTATATTCTAATTTTTTACATTATATTTATTTTGATAGGTTTCTTATATCTTATATAAATGGTAATGGATTAATAAAATAACATCCACACTATAAAAGCCTTCAATTTAGGAGGATACGACATGAATACCAAAGGACATGAGTAACTAAACCATGCACTCATATGAGTGAGATAAAATTAATGACTTAAGGTAACATGAAAATCCTTTATGTCGTATAACTCTAGAACAAAATTGATGTTTCATACATATATAACTTTATAAAATTCATTGTTATTGTAAATTATAAATTATTCTTAGTCATATGAAAATGAAAACCCTACCCATATTAAATGTTTAAAAACTATATTTTAAGTATCATTAACATTTAAATTATAAGTTATGTCCCATTTATTTAATTTTAAAAAAAATCATAATTAGAATATAATTTTTTCCTTAATGTTTGGATATTCTTTTTTTCTTTTACCAGTTTCTTATTTGAAAACTGTTTTTTCTGTTTTTTTTTTATTTTAAATTATCCAATGTGTATATTTTAATTTATATTTAAAAAATGGGTAATTATAAAATATTTGTTTTCTTAAATTTTTTATATTCAGTTTTTTTACAAGATTCATATGTTTTAGGTACGTATCTTTTAATTAAATTTAGTCAAATGAGTATTTATAAAAATTATTTTTTGATTTTAGTTGGTACATTGCGTTGGATTTCACAAGGTTTTTATTTTCTTTAAGTTAGTTTATTAGGAAGAGTAGATACTTTTTTTAGAAAATTTCCATTCAAGTAATTTTTATTCTTTTCTATAAGCCCTTTATTCTTAATTGTTTTTTTATATACATGTTTTCATAATTGATATAATAAAATATAGCTCAAAAAATCATAACAATGACCAATTGATGATACATAAGACAAATAAAATCAACTATGTGAAATTATTATTAAATATATTTTATATTATATAATATATATTTTTCTTATATAAATGCATTGGTTATTATTTTCAATTTCATGTTTCATAACCATAGTTTCATCATCAAAAAGGAATGGTGGAATGCAATTTTTTTTATGATTAATGTGTGAGATATTCAAAATTGGGATAATTACGGAATTTGATAAGGTTAGTTATATTAATTATTTTAGGATTAATATAAAAATATTTTTTTTCTAATTGTAGAGAATTAATTTTTATTTTTTATTTTCATTTATTTCTAGTTATATAAAAATGAATAACATACCCGCCTTCATGATATTAGCTCTTCCAACCAGAAACCCACCATAAATTGCAACTGTATGTTAGCAAATTTTAATATTTTCATTAATTGGTTTCTTTTTAATGTTTAATTTGTTTCTGGATCTTATTATTAAATATACCTGTAAGTATTTTTTCATATATTCATATTCTTCATCTCAGTATTTAAATTCCTTCTTCTGCTTCATTTTGGTATCACTTCTCCCCTCATAGTTTATTCTCATCCTATCAATGTTTTCTAATTATTTGACTTTTTTACATTATAATGTTAGGTTTACTTTCAATCCATTCATTTAAAATGTAAATTTCTTTTCAATTTATTCAAAATTCTATGGTGATGTAGTATAAATTTTATCTATTTTTATCTTATCTTAATTTTTTTGTTTTAATCCTCGATTTTGTTTCCTTGTTTTTCCTTTGATCTACATGGATACATGAATTAAAAACTTTTAACTATATATAGATTTATTTTCATTTATTAAATGGTATTTCTAGTCTTCTGTCCCATAAATATCAGATTACATCCTTCATTGTCCCTTTAATTTTATTTTTTCCATGGTTTCAAGTTTCCAATATTATTTTGTGATCTAAAATATTTTAGTTTTTACTTCCCTTACAGGAAGATCCTTTGAAATTATAACAGTGTTTATATATTTTATTAATTTGATAAACATGGTCTGGATGATATCATTTGTGAAACTTTATGTTTATACAGTTTCATCTATTTAAATGATAGGAGGATAATTTATTATAAAAAAATATATGATAAAGTCATTTATATTTCTCTATATATGATTTTTATTTTGATTCAATAGAGTGTTGAACACTCTCTCCTTATAAATTATATCTTTGATGTGTCTTTTTTATGTTTTCACTATTGTGATTTTAGGGGATTTTTAGTGTTTTTATATGACAATTATGAGTTATGGGTGTAATATATATCATTTTTATTAAATAAAAAAAGGGATTGAAGATGTAGAAATGGTAAGTATACACATGTAAAGTCATAAAACATGGTTACTTTGGAATCAATCAAGGAATGTATTGATATATTCTGAAATGGTTCATAAAATTTCAATCCATACATTCTATCATTATTTTGGATTCATTTTTTTCCTATTTATTTTTGTTATCCATCAATAGTTTGGATTTATTTGTTTATAGTTCATTTAATTTATCCTATTAAGGTCAAAATAATATATGTAATGTTGCATGTGGTGGCATGAAACACATCATAGACTCATCTTACTGTTTCACGTAATTATATTTATTTAATATTTATATTAATACTATTTATGAATAGATTCCTAATTCGGTGAATGTTTATATACATGACCCAATTAAGTAGTTTTGTATATGGTGGTCATTGAACCATTATCTTTATAAAATCAAGTGTTATGTTCTCTAATTTAGATTTTATCTGGTTGCAGTTTATTGAACTAGACAATATTGGATGTGTTGAATTTATTTTTTTAGTTAGTTATAAATGATAAATTATTTTATAATTCAGATATGAGTTGACTATAGCTTATTCCACCATTACCTTAGTTTTAATTGATCACAATCATGGTCCATTTTTATCCATTGAATCTCATGTACTAATAACAATTCCATTGGACATATCATGTTACCATCATCCTATTTTCCTCATTACAAATTGAGTATAAATGTAACGTTACAGACTTATCATTTACATTTCCTAGTCATTTCACTATTTGGGAACTATTTCTTAATATGGTACATAAATGAATTGTAAAAAAATCATCATTCACATGTTTATAGTAATTAATTTTTAATAATTTTTTTATAATATTATTGGCTTTATGAAATTCGTCTATAAATAGATTTGTGTGCATAAGCTTAAATGAAGTCCAGGGATTGCAAGAAATTGAGGCAGAGTTATACTCTTACAATGTTTTTTCTATAATTTCCAAATTTTAATTTACTCTGTTTTATCTTTATCAATTTTCTATAAAAATAAACTTATACCTCTTTGATTAAGTTTCATTCCATGTGTTCCCTATAGTGGTTCCTCGTGTAATGAGTTTACATTCTGTCAGCTTATGTACTATTCTACCTTATTCATTTTAATGATGTGTCAACCTAATGATCCCCAAGGAATGCTTCAAGTAAAACCAAGTATGATTAAATTATAAATTATTAGGTATCTATATTTTTTATATATTAAAATACAATTATTTAAATAATGTTTTAATGATTTTTTTGGTAAATGTTTTTTGTTATTTCAAGATTGTTATGTACATTATATGTTGTTTATCTATTATATATTTTGTTGAGTTTAAAAGGTTTTCAGATAATTTTGGTTATTTTATTTATTTTATTTTTTAAAACAAAATTAAACTCTCCATGTATGTCTTTCTATAGACAAATGTGGAATGAAATTTATTGGACATTAAACATCTAAGTTTATGAAAATTGATGTCAGAAGTACCATTCAATGTAATTTTAATAAAAAAATTCATTGAATCTCATAAGTGATTTTTCCTAGGTGGAAGTTCAATATTTTTTTAAAAAAAACAATAATGAAAGTATTAATTGTTCATGACTCGTCCTAGTGGGAATGTGTCGTGGCTCCCCAAACCTGCCTCTAATAGGCCAGGGGCTGGTGAATAGCTCTATATAAGCATATCACTAACATGGGAGACATTGACTAAATACATATACACACACACACATCTCAAAGCCCACAAATTATGAAATGTAAAAACCACTAAGGAACAAATTGCATGCATACAAATAAACCCTACCAACAGCGTACAATGGAAAGTAAAGTGTAGAAAGTAAAACTGGTCCAGAATACAAGCCCACAAAAACAAGTGTCTGCAAACTACAAAGTACAACCTACAAGAACAAAGAGGTACTAGGACTACTACTCATAGTCGTAGGAACACCTCATCCTGAAGGGATCTTAGAAAGCTCGGTCTGGTATTGGTCCACCCTGGACTCCATCAAAAGGCCACTCATTTTCACAAGACATGACACGTACGAGAAAATCCAATGCAAGGGTGAGTAGAAAAACACTCTGTAGAGGTCCCTGAAAACCAAAAATCAATACAAAAAGTAAATATACAGTCATCTCTACACAATATATATATACTGAACATATAGCAAGAGAAACACAATCCAAATATACTCAAAACCTAGACCCATAGTCTAGATACAAGTCACCAATAGAATACCCATGCAAGGTATTTAGTTTGAAGATTCCACAAAGCACTCATCTAGGAGAACTCATTCCACAAGTTTGATAGATCTGATAACGTTTGTCTAACAAGTATCATTCATTGGGAAAAGTCATGAGATATAGAAACATTCATTCTAGTAGAAGACACTTCTGAGTGGGGACAGATCACGATACATAGATGAGGATCACATGCAGGGCCTTGGGGGATACCATGAATCATCCATATTCACCTGATAAGTAGAGGATATTTGTCTTTTAAGAGTAGCCACATTGACACCAGACTCTACATAGGGTTAAGAATGGATAAAGGATCTCACTCTAGGCCTCTCAATGGGATACCTGACCCTATCTTGGAAAGTCCTACTGAAGGGATCATATTTCTGTGGATGGAGATGATACCTCACCATCAGGGTAATGAGAAAAAATGGAACTAACTCAAACAAACCTTGTCAAGGGATGGTGGAAAAGAGGATCAAGCCATGTTTCAGGATATACATAGCGTGTACTATGAGTCACACACAGTGTATCATGACTCTGGTTAATGCTTGTGTGAAACAATCTGATTTAGAAGGACCATTCTATGTAAAAAAGGTAATAACATGACATTTAGTATGTACCGCATGCTGTGTCCAAGTAATCAGGGTTCTCTTTGTGTACGTGGTTGTGTGCTCGTTCAGGACTTTAACCCGTGTGGGCCATCCCACGTAACTGATACATGGGATATCCCGCGTAACCATCCTGGTCAGGATGTGTGGTGGAGTACACAGCTGTGTGAACCACCTTATGTCCCCCTGGATACATGTCAAGTCCCACGTAGCCCCCTCTTCGATGCCGCGAAAGGTCTACACTCATGTTGCGAAGCTGTGTAGTCCATAACATGTCAATATACTTCCCAGAATACATGCCTAGCTTCGAGGAAGGGACCACATACTATGTGACAGGGGTCACACGCCATGTGGAACCTGTCTATATCCCAAAACTGAAACCACTACTGAACAGGCCCAACACGGCATGTTCTTCGGAGTACACACCGTGTTTACCAGAAATTTCCAGAAATGATATTTGTCGTTGTCATCCCCTAGTTGCTCCTCCAATCTTCGATCCAGCCATTCTATCAACTCTAAACTCAAGATATAAGGTCTCCCTTCCATGCCATCAACGTTTCGGGAGGTTTCAGGGGTTCAAAAGGCACTAAAAACTTGTTTCGATCATCCACGTGAAAAACGGTCGAAGAACAATTTCTCCTGAACCGAGTCAATTTGTCTTCAACCATCATCATTGCACCTCCAATGAGTCTCCACAATGTCTAATCTCTAATTTGGGGTCGTTTCATTGTAAAACGAATGGGAAATGATCTATTTTTCATAACACCACAAAGAAAGCGAAGAACATAGGGTTGAAAAGGAGGAAGAAATCAACAACAAAAGAGGAATGCACCTCTGTCATCATTCGTCACGTTGTTGATCTACTCCCGCTAACTATTTTAATATTTGAATAAAAATAAAAACCAAATAACATCATAAAATCATTTCTCAAATCAAAAACCCTAAAAGAAAAGAAATTTTACACCCTCCCTCAAGAACGCTCGATCCGCGAATCACCCTATTAGTGGGTTGTTTCGTGTTCATTGTTTAATCCAACAACGGGGAAGATGAGAATATAAATAACATCCCCTACCTCGATTCATTTGAATAATGACTTCCGGATCATGTTTGATGGTGAGGTTCGTCGAATCCAAGATGCTTTGATCAATTGCATCATCGTCATCCGCCAACGAGTTCTCCTACAAATCCCCAATGGGAGTCCTCAATTCGTAGGATTATGCGGCTAACCCTACTAAATTTCCATAAGAATCTATTTAAATGGGAGGAATTATTTCATTGAATAAAAATAAAATTTTTAAAATAAATTATTTTTCAATTTATTTTAATTCCTTTAAAAAGATCAAAAACTAACTTTTGCAGCTGACCTGCACCGATCATTGTTAGGCCCCGCCTAATATAAATTTGCTGCTCTTAACACAATGATACCCTCCGATTTTTGATCTGGGAACCCATTTAAAACTTATTCCACTTACTCAGGAAAACCACTCGTGCACTCCATAAAAAGGATTAATTTATTTCAAACATTTATTTGGGGCACTTCAGGCCTCAGAACCACACGCTTTCAAAAATCATGGTCTAGAAATAATTCTATATAATATTTAAAAATAATATATAGAAAATTTGAGACATTACATTGTCCCCACTTTATGTCTTTACGTCCCCGAAAATCCAAAATGAGGCTACTCAAAAATATGTGGGTACTGGGCACGAATCTAAGCCTCCCACTCCCATGTGCTCTCCTGAAGATTCTCGTGCTTCCATCAGATGCGCACCGAGGGAATCGATCACCCACAAAGGATCCTCTCCTACCGATTCTCAATCTCCACCAGGTACACTGAAAAGATCACTCCATCCTCAATGTCCTGCTTTCCCCATTCGATGATATGCAATGGGTCATGCATGTACCTCCTCTACTGCGACACGTAGAAGACATCATGTAGCCGGTGCAACTATGGTGGTAGGGCAAGGTAGTACGCCACCTCTCCAACTCTACAAATTATTGGGAAAGGTTTGATGAACCTTGGAGATAACTTGTTGCACTAGCCAAATATTTTTAACCCTCATTGAGGTGATACATAAAGTAAGATGTGGTCTCCCTCCTTGAACTCCAATGGTCTTCGTCGCCTATCAACATAAGACTCCGGCCGACTTTGTGTAGTCTTCATCTACTCCTCGATGATCTGGACCATCTCAGTGGTAGCTCGCAGCAACTCTAGACCCATGAGTGATGACTCTTCGGGGTCGGTCCAACAAAGTGGTGACCGACAGGGTCTTCCATATAAAGGTATGAACGGTGCCATACCAATGGTGGAGTGGTGGATTTTATTGTACGAAAACTCCGCCAGTGGTTGGTGGTCCTCCCAACTACGACCAAAGTTCAAAAAACAAGCATGAAACATATCCTACAAAACATGAATCGTCATATCTATCTAACCATTGGTTTGAGGATGAAACCCTATGCTCAAGAGTAGCTATATACCAAAAGCCTCCTGCAATACCTTCCACTACCTAGATGTGAAGCGGGCATCTCAATCAGAGACTATTGTCAAAGGTAGTCCATGAAGATGAACTATCTCCTATACATATAGGCATCTCAATCTCTCTACGAAACTCTACACCTTGATAGCAAGGAAGTGGGACAACTTGGTGAGTCAATCAATGATCACCTAGATGGGATCATGAACCTTGGATGTCCGTGGTAATCCCATTAGGAAGTCTATCAAAATTCCATCCCACTTCCGCTCTGGAACATTTATTGGTGAGTTAATCTCGCTGGAACCTGGTGCTCAGCCTTCACCTACTGGCATATAACGCATCAAAAAAACGTACTCTGCTACTCTGTTATTCATGCATGACCACTAGAACTATTGTTGGATATCATGGTACATCTTCACCACTCCAGGATGTACCACCATGGGGGATGTATGAAACTCCCCTAGGACCTCCTCTCGCAATGACACTGGTACAATAGTGCATCCTCTGAAATGAACTATGTACTCCTCGCCTTATGAATATCCATCAGAAGCATGCCTTGTGCATAACTGAGCACCTAAAACCCTACAGTTGACATCCCAAAGTTGTGCCTCCCTAACTCATTGTAAGAGTGCAGGGGTGACAACCATTGACTAAAGGTAAGTTTTATCCTCTCTATCCACAAAGGATAACTGTAATGAGGCCAACTATTCTGTCGCCTCACTCAATAGATGCGAGCTCGATCTATTGCTAAGAGCATTTTCCACCTTGTTCCCCTTCCCAGAAGTATAGATGATCTCGAAATCATAGTCCTAGAGGAACTCTATCCAATGCCACTGTCTCAAATTCAAATCCTTTTGTAAGAATATTTACATGAGCCTCTTGTGGTTATATTAGATGATAAGTCTTTCTCCCTTAAGGTAGTGTCGCAACATCTTACACGCTAATAATACCACTGTCAAATCGATATCATGGGTCACATAGTTCTTCTCATGTGGGATAAGCTTGCTTGAATCATAAGTAATCACTACCTATCTCCAAATCAGGACATATCCAAGCCCGGTCCCAGATTTATCGCATAAAACTACGTACTCAACACCCTCCTCCAGCAATCTCAAAAACCAGGTGCTTGTCAAACTCTGTCTCAACTACTTGAAAACCTTCTGGTACTTCTCTATCCACAAGAAGGGTTTCCCCTTCCTGGTCATGGTCATCATCGGTGCGGATATCCAGGATAAATTAGTAAGGAATCTCCGGTAATATCCAACCAAACCAAGGAATCTCTGCACTTCTGTCATGCTCGGAGGTGTCTCCCATGCTAACACTGCCTCCACCTTGGCTTGGTCCACAGCTACTCCATCTGTTTAGATGACATGTCCCCGAAATTGGACCTCCTGAATCCATAACTATCACTTAAAGAGCTTCCCAAAAATCTAGTGCTCACATAGTATGTATAGAACCATCTGTAGGTGTTTTGCGTGCTCCTCCTTTAATGCTGAGTACACAAGGATTTCATTGATGAAGACCACTATGAACTAGTCTAAGAATAGATTTAATAGCCGGTTCATAAGTCCCATAAACACTGTAGGGGAATTCATCATGCCAAAAGGCATCAACAAGTACTCATAGTGACCGCAGCGGCATCTGAATGCTATCTTCGGTATATGCTCATCCCATACTCGTAATCGGTGGTAACCTGATCGAAAGTAAACCATCGAGAACCATTGTTCCCCTCTTAGCTGATCAAAGAGGTCGTCGATCCTCGGTAGTGGATATTTGTTCTTCACCGTCACCTGGTTCAGGCATAGATAATCCATGAACAACCTCAAAACTCCCATATTCCTTCTTGGCAAACAAAACTGGTTCTGCCCTGGGTGAAACGCTGGGTCTTATGTAACCCTAGCTCGGTAAGTCCTCCAACTTCACCCTCATCTCACAAAGATCTGTGGGATCCATCTAATATGCTAGTGAGGATATCAGTGATGTTCTGAGGTGTAATTTTATGTATAATTAAATTTCCTAGTGGGGAGGTAATCCTGGAACATCTTCGGGAAAGATGTCCTCACACTCCACCACTACTGCTGTGAACCACAAGCTCACAACATCTACTACTCGGAGGGTAAGGCTATCCAACTCATGAGTTATTGGATTCACCCTCCTATGCATGATCCCATTCTGTGCTTTCTAGGTCTCCCATTCACTGAAAAAGGAAAACCTCATCCCATCGTTGTGGACACACTGCACTCTTTGCCTAAAGTAGTCAATCTGGTCATGGATCGAAGATAACCAATTCATGCCGATAAAGACATCGTAATGCCTCGATGCTTCTACCAAGAGGTTCCAACCAAAACTCTTGTCTCCAAGGGTAATATCACATTGTCTACAAAGGTGTGTGAGCATCGAGTCTCCTCTTATAGGTGTCTCCAAGTGTAAGGGTCGAGTCAACGGATCTACCGGAATATAAATGCTTTGCACAAGACATTTGGTTAGGTAAGAATGACTAGAACCTATGTCTATAAGTACAGAAACTAAGGTAGAGAAGAGACAGATCATACCTCGGATAATCCCTAGAGTCCCTGGGTTATATGCCTCGACTGCATACATATGTCACCACCCCTATCCCCTAGCTCCCTAAGCCTTGTGCTGACCTCTTAGGGGGTGGAAGTAGATCGAAGCGTTTTCCACCAATTGTAGCTCTCATCACTCCTCTTCCATGTCCACTGCCTGGCGGGTCTTTCTACTCTACTCTTTGCCTCATCCTCAGTAGTTCATCCACCGCTTCCCTATCAGCAGCTTGATAGGTTGGATAGTCTCTAGAGAGATGTCCCCTACCATTACACGAGTAGCATCACCTCTCCATAGGATGACTAGATCCATCCTGAGAGCCCTTGATTTCCAAACCCCTGTCTTGGGTCCTCCTATGACATCTCCCTCTTTCGGATCCCTATGATTCATGTCTGCTCCCTGCTGTCAAGGTATCTGCACCTGTCTGCCTACTGCAGGCTACCATCGTCTGTCTCTACTCTTCCAGGAAGCTCTCAATCACCAAGGCCCTCTCAAGCACTCCATCATAAGTAGGAATGCATAGACTCATGAAACCATCATGGATGTCCCTTCGTAGACCTCTCTCGAAGGTCTGAGCTCTGAAGTAGTGATTCCTGACCATATCCATTGAGTACCTGTCATGGTTGGTGAACTTCAATGAATAGTCATCCACCATCAAACTACCCTACTAGAGCTAAAGAAGCTCCTGGATAAGAATTTTTTTCAATGTAACCAAATATAACTCCTCCCTAAAGAGTCTCTCAAACTCCGTCCATGAAAGAGTAACCTCATCATGATTATGTGATGTCAGACTCCACCATCGTCCCACTTAACCCTGAAGAAGGATCGCCCCTAAGATCACCATCTGGTCTGCTGGTGTCCTCGCTAGATGGAAAACATTGGTCACCACCTAAAGCTAGTCCTCAGCCTCCTGGGGGTCGAGCTCACCTCTAAACCTAAGGGGTCTCTGTCTATGGAACTCATGGAGTGTACTCAGCATGCGCTCCTCATCTTTTGGCACTACAGGTACCACATGTTTCTCTAATGGTGGTGGTATAGTAGGTGCACCACCTGGAGGAAACGCTAGTGGAACTGGTCCATGTATCGAAGCCTCATCATTAAGGAGGTCATCCTCATGATCATGTTGCTGAATCCTAGCGAGTATGCACCGCATAGGCAACCTATAAGGAAACAATATGTACCATGGTTAACAAGTATATCTGGATAGCTGACCCAATGGACATGGAAAACACAACCCATTCGTAAATGATACATGTACCATTCTTTTACTTCCCTGCAACTGGTGTTTCCATCTAAAGAGTTGAAAATAAGGTTATCATAGTCCTAGTGTATGGATATGTCGGCCGCCCGCACCAACACTAGAGTCTCTGGCCTGAAAGCTGAGCTTGAAACACTTAGCACTATTACCCCAAACCAACCTCAAAGACTCTTAGTCCTAAGGTATAACTGACCACCTTTGATACCACTCTTTCATGACCTATCCCAGTGGGACCCATGTCACGACTCCCCAATCCTGCCTCCAATAGGCCAGGGGCTGGTGACTAGCACTGAGTAGGTATATAACTAACATGGGAGGAATTTCCATAGTACCTATACACATGAACAGATCTCCAATCCCACAAATGATGAAATTTAAAATCCACTATGGAACAAAATTCATGAATAGAAATAAACCCAACCAATACAGTACAATGTAAAGTAAAGAGAAAAAAGTAAAATTGGGCCAGAATACGAGCCCACAAAAACAAGACTCTTCAAACTAAAAAGTCTAACCTGCAAGCACAATGAAGTACTAGGACTGCTGCTCGTAGTCATAGGAACACCTCATCTTGAAGGGAACTCAGAAAGCTCAGTCCGGTCTTGGTTCACCCTACACTCAATCAAATGGTTTCTTGTTTGCACAAGACACGACACATGTGAGCAAATCCCACGTAGGGGTGTGTATAACAATACTTAATATAGGACCCTAAAAATCACAAATAAATACACAGGGTAAAGGTACAGTCATCTCTACACAATTTATGTCTACTGAACATATAGTAAGTGAAACACAATCTAGATATACTCAAAACCCATTCCCGTAGTCTAGAGACAAGTCACACAACAACATACCCACTCTAGGGATTTAGGTCGAAGATTCCACGAGGCCCTCATCCAGAAGAACTTACTCCACGAGTCTGATAGCTCTGATAACATTCTTTCGAGAAGTACTGTTCGTCGGGAAGTGTCATGAGAGATAGATACACTCATTCCAGGAGAACACACTCCTGAGTGGGGAAAGATCATGATACACAGATGAAAATAACTGTCAGGGCCATGGCGGATACCATGAATCATTAGGATTCACCTTTTAAGTACAGGATCGGTGTCTTGTAAGAGTAGTCACATCGATGCCTGACTCTACCTAGGGTCAAGAATGGATAGAGGATCTTGTTCCAGGCCTCTTGGAGGGATACCTGACTCTATCTCGGAATGTCCTACTGAAAGCATCAAACTCATGTGGATGGAAACGACACCTGACCTTCAGGGGAATGATAAAAAAGGGAACTAACCCAAAAAAACATTTCCAAGGGATGGTGTAAAATAGGATCAATCCATTTTCCATGATATTCACGACGTGTAGTATGATTCACACGCAGTGTCTCGCGAATCCGGGTAGTGGTCGTGTAAAACGACCCAAGTTAGAAGGAACATATTGTGTAAAAAGTTAATTTCAAGGCATATAGTACGGACCACACATCATGTCCAAGTAACTGGTTTTCCCTCCATGTACGCGGTCGTGTGCCCGTACACGACTTTAACCCCTATGGGACATCCCGTGTAACTGATAAATGGGGTAACCCATGTAACCGGCATGGTTAGGCCATGTGGTTACACACTTCTGTACTCCACACTGTGTCAGTGCATCCCCTGGACACATGATGAGTCCCACATAGCTGCCTCTACCATGTTGTGTAAGGTCTATATGCTGTGTTGTGAAGCCATGTAGTCAATCCTGTGTTAGCGTAATTCCCAAAATACATGCCAATATTCAAGGAAGGGCCCACATGTCATGTTACAGGGGTCACATGTTGTGTGGAACCTATCTGTATCTCGAAACTGTAGCCTCCACTGAGTCGGTCCAACACAGCATGTTCTTCAGAATACAAGTCGTGTTGATTGGAAATTTCTAGAAAGGAAACCTGTCATCTCTGCACCTTGATTGCTCCTCCAATATTTTATCAGCCCATATTATTTCCTTGAAACTCAAGATCTGAGGTTTCCCTACCATGCCATCGATATTTCTGTAGGATTTGAGGGTTTCACTAGCCCCAAAAACTTGTTTCGATCATCCGCACAAGGAACGATTTCTCCCTAACCATGTAGATTCTTCTACCACCATCATCGTCGCACCTATACTAATTTTTCATGATGTCAGATCTCCAACTTTGGATCATTGTGTTACAAAATGGATTTGCAATGATCCGTTGTTCATAAACCCATGAAGAACGTGAAGAACGCAGGGTCGAAAAGGAGGAAGAAATCAAAAACAAAAGAGGAACACACCTCTGTCGTCATTAGTCATGGTTTCGATCCTCTCTCGCTAATAGGTTTAATAGGAGAATCAAAAAGACAAGCCCAAAGTTATCATAAAATCAATTCTCGAATCAAAACCCAAAAAAAATAAAATTGACACCCTCCAGCAAGAACACATGATCTGCAGGTGACCCTTTTTGTGGGTTGATCCATGTTCATTGTTTAATCCAAGAACAGGGAAGAGGAGAATCGAAATAGAAACCCCTACCTAGATTCGGTTAAATAACGACTGTTGTGCCGCTTTCATTGGCGAGGTTCGTCGAATCTGAGATGCATCGATTGATTGTGACGTAGTCATCTGCCAACGGGTTCTCCTCCAAAGCCCCAATGGCAATCCTCAATTTACAGGGTTATGTAGCTAACCCTACGAACTTTCCATAAGCATGTATTTAAAAGGGAAGATTTAGGTCGTTGTGTAAAAAAGGAAACTTTTAAAATAAATTAATTGTCAATTTATTTTATTTTATTTAAAATGCTCAAAAACTAAATTTTACAGCTAACCCACATCGATTGATGTTAAGCCCCACCTAAAGTAAATTCGCTTCATTGAACGCAATGGTGCCCTCGGATTTCTAATCGAGGCACCCATTTAAAATTTATTACACTTACTCAGGAAAACTGATTTTGCACACCGTTTAAAAGATTAATTTATTTCAAACATTAATTCTGGGTACTCCAGCCCTCAGAGCCACATGCTGTCGAAAAGGTTTGTCTTGAAATAATTTCATAAAATATTAAAATATAATACACACAAAATATGTTACATTACATAATTCGTTTTTTCCATGTTAAAATAATATGACTTTCATTCTCAGTTTTACCAAAAACAAATGTTGAAATTTCTATGTGATCTTTTTCATTCCATTTTTATGGTAAAACCAATGTGTAAATATATTTTCAAAGTCATATTATAATAAAAAGTGAAATTTAAAGACCCCCTAAATTTTTTTTTAGTGAACTTTTTTATGTCGGTTTTATTAAAATTGACGTTGAAACTATTATTTATAACATCGCCTGTATAAACGTTAATTAAAAACCGGTGTTAAAAGTAAAAAAACTGACGTGGAAAAATATTTTTACACTTGTGCATCCATTTCACCACCAACATAGATGTTGGATAAAACACCCACAACAAAAATAATTAGGGTTTTTGTAAAGTTACCGAACTCAAGTGGGGTATATATATATAATATATAAAAATACAAGATAAATAGATAGAATACAGTACCCATCATGGGGGTTCATATTCAACTCCACTAATGCATCCCAAATCACCGATATAAAACACCACAATATTTGTAACCAATTATTTCAACCATTAAATTAATTTTACAAAAAAATAAATCCACATACAAAACATAATTCATTTTTCCTTTAAAAATCATTCAATTTCTAGATTTTTATTTATCAATGTTCTTCCACTTACTAATATATTTAATTCTATATTCAATGATTACCCACACATACATTTACCCTCTCTAATTACCATTTCTTATAAACCCAATAATTCAATTAGCATTCATGAATTTTCAGCCCATCTTCTTTTACACTTATATGTTCATTCCATATCTACAGAGAAAATACCACACCTCCAACATCATACATCAACACAAAATCCCATTTTTCAAACCACAATCTTCCCAGAACAAACTCAATAACCAAACTATAAATCACCATCAATGTACAATCCCTTAAATGGATCAAATTTCTACAATATATTCTCATAAAGAACATTAACACGGGGAATCACATTTTTTCATTCACTTATACCATTATTCTGGTTTCAAGGGTCTTTTAATTCATCTCATCATCACTTAATTAGGGTAATTTTACACAATATCTAGATTTTGCACAACCTATTAATTATACACATTTATATTATTTGACATTTTATAAAGGGCAAGGTGAAACAAATTAATCACATCAAGTTTGTACAAATCATAGTATCCAAAACACTTGAAAGGTTCCCAAAAAAATATTATTTTCTTAAATAGCATCAAGCATTCATAATCTCATTGGATATATCACAAAACAAGGGACCACATGTGACTATTATGCAACCCCTTTAATTTCAATTAATTTATATTAATTGTCTTATCATGTCAACCCATTCTATCTACCTATAGGAATAAAAAATCATGAAAATTCCCATAGATTTACATAAAAGGTGAGAGCAAGAATCTCCTACCACAATTATATTTTCAATAATCTCTAGTAAAGAATGGAAAATCAATAATTAGTCATAACCAAAGAAAAATCCATTAAACTTGATGGAATACCCACCAAAATCTTTCCGCATCAAGGTTCCATCAATACATTCTTGATTTCCTTACCAAAATAAAGGGTCTCCCAAAAATGTAATATCAAAAGAAAAAAGAATATAGGGGATTAAGATATGAGTAGAAGGAAGAGTACCTCGATTATTTATACTTTAATACGGTTGAACTGCGGTGTTTAAGAAGACAAGAGGTGTGGTTTTATTGTAATTATATTTCAATGGTATGACTAGGGCTCAACATAAGAAGAAAAAAATAAAGGAATCTAGGAAAAACCCTTTAATATAGGGGGGTTCGAGAGGCATCACCCAGGAATATGGTCTTGCAAAACACTTTCAGAGATCTTTGGTCAAAGGGAGATATGAAATTCAAGACATTAAACCATAAATTCTCATTTTTTTAAAACACGTGTTGAACCATTATAACTCTCATATAGCCTCAACCATAGAGTGGTCTAGGGATTTTTGGCCCCCAAAAACCTTCATTAATATCCACTATGACGTAGTGCTAAGTACTTGTTCATTTTCACCCCACCACACCAAGGACTATAGTGTGGTGAGATCCTTCTTATCATTACTTCATCCCTTATGTGGATCTACTTTACCACACACCTCACATTCCATCATGATCAAACCCACTACGTGGTGGTCTTCATTCATCTAGTTTCTAACATGGTGACCCTCCAAGATTCATTCCTAATACCTCATTCAAAATGGGCTCCCAATTATATTCTCCCTGATTCATTTTGCATAGGCTGACACCCCACAAGAAACAACATCTGAAATTGTTATTTTGGCTATTTCATCTATTTTGGTTCACCACAGCACAAAAAAATCCACAACCAACCTCTAAAAACACATGACTAAAATGACATGACCTCCACTAAATACCCCAAAAAATAGTAAAAAGTCTAGAACAACATCAACAACCACGTAATAGTGAACCTATGAATTGATGAAACTCTCCTATAACCTATGGAACACCACAAAAATATCACTTAGAACCAACAATCCATATAAAAATAGAAATAGTGTGTTTTAGATTTTTTTTCTCTCACATTCACTTCTATAGAGGAGTTTTTCAAAATTCAATTCCTATCCATAGATATAATTAGTATATACATGATATTTCATGTGTGAGTGTGCATGCACACTCTAACTCTCATTCCTAGTTTTTTCCTATATCACACCTTCCCTACCTCATGTTCCAAGACTTTTCCCAACCTCACAAGCCCATATTTTCTACCATGTGAATCATATCCTACCTTTTATACCATGTTGTCGTGTGCCCAGTCATTCACCCATATATCTACTCATTAACGACTATAGAGACTATGCACATGCACCCAGAAAAAACCACATGCCCACCCTTAAGGAAAACATAAGTACCTAGAGTGGTTATGAGTAGCTACCACCCATATCTAGGAACCAAGTTTAGATATATCTTATAAAAGGATAAACAGGCCCCCACCCCTATTTTTAAAACTAAGAGAACGTAATTCTGACTCCATGGAGAGGCCACACAACAAGAAAACCCCCTAAAAACCAATATGACCAAGTCTTATATGGATTCCAACTTGTGATTTATAAATCAAAACCTATAATAATTTGATTAAATACAAGGGAAAACTAATATTTCACTCATGATGAATTTGATTATCATTTCACTTATCTATTTATAACCTTTACTAAGTTAAAACATTATGGTGCTTATGTCTTCCAATAGTGTAGTCGCACCTAGGTTATCACATGCAGCCACACCTAGTCCTTACAGATACCCCAATGTTTTACCATGGATAAAAACCAAATTTATCCCATAGAGTTTCACCCATATCTCATGGAATATCTAGGCACCCACTTTTTCAACACACCAATATGGGAACCTACTCACCCATGCCACAAAACAAGATTCCCACTCAACTAGGTCGTCTTCCTAGGTGCCAATTTTCCTAGTTCACCTAATTTTCTTCCCATAAAAAACATGTTGGCCTACACTATGGGGACTCTAACCCAACACACTCAATTGGTACTAGTTATGGTTTTTTTACTCTATAATTTGACTTAGTCCCTCTACTTTAATCACTAGACCCCTTGAAAAAATTGAGACCCAAACAAAGAAATTTTTATGATAGGTTAATAAAATTTTGTTTACAAAAATTAAAAACCCCACCATAATCTTATGAACTCTACAATCAATACAATCCTTTTTTTATCCTTATATGACTCAAGTCAAGATAATCATCTTGGTTTCCTCAAATTCCTTGAGTTGAAATTATTCTCTTAGTTTCTTCACATTCATTGTGTTAAGAATCACTTCTTGGTTTTTTTTAATTTCTTAATTTAGTAATATCTTATTGGTTTCATAAAATTTCATGAGTTGACATTATCCTATAAGTTTGTTTAAATTTATTGAGTAAAAATTCTTATATTGGTTCCCAAAACACCTTTATTCGAGATCCTCCTCTCGGTTACCAGAAAAATAATTTCCCCTTGACTAATATTCTTTTTTAAAACTAAATATGGTAATATCCACATAAGTCTCAAAACAATTATTTTTGTAATATTCACATAGTATTCTACTTTATAGTACATTAAATTCATATAAATGGACATGGATTCATGAACATAAAAGGAACCATTATGGTCTTGTTATGCTACTTAAAAATTTATAGTGAGTATTATTAAATGGAATAGAACTACGTGGGTTTTGATTCCCTTCATAGGGAAATGTAAGAATCATTTTTCATGGTCCTAATTCCAACTCCATGTCACCTCTTCCCTTATTAATAGGACCCTAGCATCTCTTGGGATAGAAATAAATTTCAGAGTTCCTTTTTATATGACTTTAAAAAATTGAGTATCCAAATCCTAGGATAAGATAAGAGATAGTATAATTTATATCTACAATTTTTTCTTAAATTATTTTTTTCAATTAATCAATATCACTAAATGGTAACCAATATTTTTATTGGGAATGATTTCATGAACATATCATAACTCTAGGAGAGTCCCAAAAATAACAAAAAGACCCCTTATGGGATGAGTCAACATCACATCCTATAAATAATGAAAATGCACCATCATCACCACCCAATGTGATCAACTGGTTACCCAAATTTGAAAATAATGAGTCACAAATGAACCCAAAAAACAAAAGTGGGTGTGAGAGAGGAGAAATGTGTAGAAAAGGTAATTTTTTTA
This sequence comes from Viscum album, assembly GCA_963277665.1. Classification (NCBI taxonomy): domain Eukaryota; kingdom Viridiplantae; phylum Streptophyta; class Magnoliopsida; order Santalales; family Viscaceae; genus Viscum; species Viscum album. The sequence continues at coordinate 781,862,174 of OY728141.1, forward strand.
ATAGTTTACTTTTTACACTTTATTATGTCAATTTAATTAGTGGTTCTCATGTCACCATTAATTATGTTTTTTATGGTTATTATCCTTTAAAACTTTATTATTATATGTTTTTTATGTTCTGTTCTCCCTTTTTTAAATTATTTTTATAGTGATTATTCATTTTATCTTGATTATATTATGATTATTTATTACTATACATTCACCCTTGTTTATAATTATTTAATGCATGATGCCCTGGACTAGCGGAACTACTAGATCATTATCATTGACAAGATTTCTTAGATTGGATGCTCTACCCACATATATTATTTGTTATATATCTTTAATGTTTCTAATATTAGAGTTGTGATACCCTATTCAACCATACTCTTATCACTATTTAGGATTTCCCGATAACCATTAGTGAGACTATGTTAACCCCTATATCTTCTGTTATAGTTAAAAACCATTCATGATTTTATAAATTATCATATAGTGATAACATGTTAAAAATATTTATTGATTATGATTATGGTGAAAGATTTTTGACTTGCGGTTTTTATTAAAGTGGTGATAATCCACCAACTTTAACTTTATACATTTCTATGATGACCACTTCACAATTATATCTCTATTATGTTGTTAGAAAAAATAACCTTATTATTATTTTTGTATGGATGTATTCACCTTGCCTGAATGGCCCGAAGGCCTTCATTTTTATTGATTTTTGATAAAACCCCCTTTTAAGGGATGAGGGGAACCCTTACAAGGCCCGTAGGCTCAGATATTACACCATGATTAGGGAAGGTCATGCTCTGATAAGGTGTTGATTGAGTGTGTGAAGGTTATGGTGGTATATGTTTATTCCATATCTAATGTATGTCATCGTGTGGATTTCATGCGTGCATGTTTTTTATAATAAAAATATATTGCACATGGGAATCAGAATATGGTTGAGGGAACCATGACTTGACGAGTATCTATTCATAATATATTATAAATACTATATATTTTATAGTGATTTTTCATAGAGTAATATCATTTTTTCGTGGCCTATATAGGTCCAATCATAAAAAGGGAAACAATGAGTCATGAGGGCGAGGTTACGATGTGAAGGGTTGGTTGTGAAGATTTTGGTTTAGTCAATGATTGAGGTTCCATTACATATCTAAATGGGTAACATTGTGAGGTATTGGGGCCATAAGATGATGTTCTTAAATATATGTTTTATTCCACATTGTAACCCAAGTAAAAACACTATGATGAGTAACAAAGATAGGGTGTCACATAATGGCCTTATAATACATGTTGTGATATTCCCCTATCCCAAAT